>CXYZ01012593.1:798042-810967 GCA_900006705.1 Sonneratia caseolaris
GGCAGAAGAACGAAAATCTTTCTATTTCTAGGAAACCAAAGAAAATTACGGGTTTCCTGTTTCCGTGCTTATCTCTTTCTTCAGCTGAAAAGAAAGAAACCAATCTCATAGAAATGCATTCCCTTTCAAGTGTTGCGTAGATAATGGGCCATAAGAATCATACGATCACCTTTTGTTTCAGCCTTGATCTTCACAGCGACGCAAACAGCGGCATCAAAGAACTCTGCTACTTTAACGAAGTCCTCTTCAACAAATCCTCGGGAAGTAAGAGCCGGTGTCCCTAAAGCCAGAAAAAGAAAAGAGAAATCGACAAGGCAAATTGCCACAACGAAAAAGAAGAAAGTTCACGTGAAAAGATAAGAGATCTGATTAAGCTTCTACCCATCCTAATGCCACCAGGAACCATTGCAGACACATCTCCAGGAACAGTGTTCTTGTTAGCAGCAATGTGGACAGCTTCCAGGACCTTTTCCACTCTGGAGCCATCAATTCCCTGGAGCAAGAATTATGGAAGTTCTCTCAGTTTTTCATATCCTAAAAGAAAATTCTTTTGATNTCCTGAGATGCCAGTACTCTTCACCGTTCTCCTGACCAAATTTGGCTAGACGATAAACACTGACGAGGGTGGTTCACGAAGTCGTGACCATTTCCGTTCACAGGCCTTGATTTAGTCCTGGCCAAAGAAACGACCTCTCTCTTGCTATCACAGAAGATCGTGATCCGTGAATGCCAGGGGTATCCACAAGCGAATTGATTGAACAAACACGCGTTGTAGACTTTTGGGTGTGCCAGATCTATTGTTTATCCAAGAAACCGGAGTGGTGAAACTCGATTTGTTCGGAGACCAATAATTGCACGTACTGAGCGAAAATGGAAAAAGGAAGGGTCCCTCCCCCTTCTGCCTCAGTCATGGCGATGCGGCTGCAAAGCAAGTATGGTCACAAGTGACTGATTAAGTTCTACGGCTCTGTGGACCTGTGGCCCTTATTTCAAGTCTGAAATTTTGTGAAATGATGCTGGCCGTCCGCATATTAATGTCGACGCAACTGTGAAGTTATCGCACGGTGCTTGATACGTAGGCTTGATAAATTTTTGCAGCAGCCAGCCGGCAAGTCTGGATCCAAGAGATAGGACTTAGAGTCGATCCCAATGGGGATAAAAACCCGACAACTCTTGAATTATGCAGTTGCGCCTTGCATTTATTCGCCATTCCTTCGTATCGAACCAGTTTTTCTTATCTCGACAACAGGAAAACATGTATAATTACGTGACAAAGAAATCCTTTTGGTTTCGTGCAAAGTAACTGGAATGTTATCTGTCTACTGTTTGGCTGATCGTTTCGATAGTTAAAGATGGATTTCGTCCAAGGAAATAAATAAAACACTATGAAGTTTCACTATACCAGTCTGGATGCTAACCGGAAATTTGAATAGTTTTGTCCATCCAGTTTCCCTGCGTTGAATCTCTTCGTTGGATCCTTTTCTCTGATCAACTGTTTCAAGGATCATCCATTTGATGCCAAATTAAAGGAGCTCAGGTTAGAGTTTATCCATCTGTGATTGTATCAGAATTTAATTGCTGACCTGTGCAGAATGTACGTACATGCAGGCATGAGATTGTTGGGGAAGTGATAGAGGTGGGCGCCGGGGTGGAGAAAACCAAAGTTGCAGACAAAGTGGGAGTCGGGTGCTTGGTCGGGTCTTGCGGCTCTTGCGACTACTGCTGCAGCCAGAACGAGAACTATTGCCCCCAGATGGTACTCACTTACGGTGGGCGCCCGCATTACGATGGCTCCACAACCTATGGAGGCTACTCCGACATCATGGTGGTCGAAGAGCGTTTCTTGGTCCACATTCCCGATGGCCTCCCACTCGATGGTGCAGCTCCTCTCCTATGTGCAGGGATCACGGTCTACAGCCCTCTCAAGTTCCATGGGCTAGATAAGCCCGGGGTCCATGTGGGTCTGGTCGGCCTTGGAGGACTGGGTCATGTAGCCGTCAAGTTTGCGAAAGCTATGGGAGTCAAGGTGACGGTGATTAGCTCCTCGCCAGGCAAGAGGGAAGAGGCCCTGAATCGCCTTGGAGCCGACTCGTTTCTTGTCAGCTCAGACATGAACCAAATCCAGGTGGTTTCCTAGTTGATGAATCCGTTTTGTTATCTGTAGCTCCAACTGCTAGCCTCGTGCGGGTTAGCGTGAACTTATACGTACGCTGGTGCATGTTTGATGTCGTAGGCTGCTATCGGGACCATGGATGGTATCATAGATACGGTCTCGGCGGTGCACTCTCTGTTGCCGTTGATCGGTCTCCTCAAGACGCGTGGCAAGATCATCGTCGTCGGCGCACCCGATAAGCCGCTTCAGCTGCCTATGTTACCTATGATTTTTGGTAATTAAATCAATGGTCTTTCCTCTGTGCAAACAAACTACTGCACTAGCTACTCTCTCGGAAGCTTGTTTCCTTGCAACGTGGGATTTGAAATCGACTGAGGGTCCGATTTATGACTCAGTTTTTGCTGTTCCGAACAGGGGCAAAGGGAATATATGGAAGTTGCGTTGGGGGGATCAAAGAGACTCAGGAGATGATGGAATTTGCTTTGCAACACAACATTACAGCCGACATAGAGGTCGTCCCGGTCGACTACGTCAGCACAGCCTTGGACCGCCTTGCCAAGGGCGATGTCAAGTATCGTTTTGTCATCGATGTCGGAAGCACCCTCAGGGAGGCCTAGCCAGCTCGTTCTGCCGATCGAGCACTGACTAATAATGCTGTTGCATGGACCAATTACCGAGTTGACGTCAATTATATTGAACGTCGAATTTGTAGGCAAATAAAATATATGATGGACATGAATGTCTGGTAGTTTCTCCTATTCCATGAGAGTGGAGTTACATATCTGCCGATCAGAAGAAATCTCCTGCTTCTGCTCCCACTTTCGTTTCCCGGTATGATCTGCTCTGCCAAGGACCCAATACGACATTTGTCAGGACATTATTGAACGCAGATTACACCTGAATCGCAATGCCGAGATCGGGCTGCACTCCAACTCGGACTATACCTTCTTCACCTTCCTCCAAAGGGAAACAATTTTTTGGCTCATCACAGCATCAACTGCACTATTTGCCCGAGAGCGGCAGCAACTGTAGAAGCTCTCCCTGTACTTTCTCCACTCTTCTCTGAACACCAAGTACTTTCTCCATTCTTTCACCCTGGGCTTCTCGTTTAGGAACAAGTCGATAATCTTATCGCAAAATTCAGTTAATAGTGCAACGTTCTGCAACTTCGACCTCCACCTGATCTTGCACTTGGGCGACTATTGTGCTGCTCGTGCTGCTCGCTTGAGGAGCTACAATAGCTGTTCCATTTGAAAAATCAGAAACCCAAAATATTGCAAAACACAGATTATTTAATCACCTTGAACTCTTGATTGACCATAGTACATACTCTGAGGGTAGAGGAACATAGAAGCCTGCAGTTTACTTTTGTTCAAGTAGAGATGAGACTAACAAAGCTCTACATTAGGCTAGCTAGAATTTGCAACGGGGCAAAAACCATTTTCATTAGACAACCGCGTAAACTAGAAAATTGAGCCAGCACGACATCAGGCATTAGAAAGAGGAATCCTTACCAGAAAGATCCGAGCTTAACAGTCGGGACATAATGACATGTGCTCGGTATTGAGCAGTCATAGGAAGAAAATCCGAGAACAAAAGGCAAGATATTGACTTAAGTTTCATCAAAACTCAAGCTTCAGCGCTAGACTGGCATTACCATATAATACCATAGCTGCCCAACAGCAGAGCCCAAAGCAAAGAGCTATTTCACAACGAAATGCAGCAGAAAGAACCTACCAGCACCGAACTCTTCAGGCAAATCAGAAACGAATGCAACGACCTTTTGAAGAGAGTTTAGAACAACAGGAGAAAGGAGAGTCATGCTCACTGGTAATAGAGTCGAATCCACAAGAGATTGTCCATCTTCTTCTGCAGTCGCATGCTTGGTGTTGTTTGGGACTAGGGGCAACAAAGAGAAGAGCTGAGCGTGGAGAGAAAAGGGTCGGAGCAGCTGAAGGAAAGCTTCCAGCTTTGGCGGATCCGCAGGAGGCGGAGATTGAAGGCTCAAAGAATCTCAGCGGACTGCTCATTTGATAAGCCTCAGCACAGCAGATACTTTGAGGCTCGTGAGGTACTTCAAAGTGTAAGGACACATATCCAACTAATTACAAATATATCACCTTTATTTCGAATCATTTTAAGTTTACCACCAAACTCTAGATTATGCTAGTACAGCCGCAGCCCCCTCCACAGACACACTAATATCACAGATGCATACGCTTTTTATAGGTTGGATTTCCCATCTCCTAGCACTTTTATCCCTTGTTCTTTAATTTCTGATAAAAATTTCCCTCGAGAAGATGCCAAATCCTGAATCTACAATGATATTGTTCACAGTTTGCTTATACATAAGGAGCCAAACTCGAAACAAGTCACTGCTGGGCACACAATCTTAGAAGAACCGGTGTCTCTTATCTTGTTTTACTCCTAATACCGTGTTAGTTTTGCAGACAGATGTTTATATGCTTCTCAGATCTATGTACCGTGAGGAAATCTAAGACAAGTTGTCAAAAGTTACAACTGGTTAGATGGTCATAATTGGTGAAATTCATGCAATATTTCACTAACTTTCCTATCCTAGATTATTCTGAAGTTTTGCAATGAGCAAGCCGAGCTTCTCTCTGCAAACCAAGAATATATTCCGTGCTGGGGCACGAAGTATGGAGCCATGGGGGCAAATTGGAATCAGGGAATATTTCAAAACGGTCTTCGGTTTAGTTTGTACAGGAACCCTCTTGGTACAGGGATGGGATCAAATATAAGTTTATGCGTACAGAGAGCTTTCATCACTATACATCACCATGTATCTGTGTGTCATCCAGGACATGTTCCATCAGCACGTGGATCATAGACCCATAGCACCTCGTAGCAACAGGGCATCTTCCTCAGTTCTTGTACTTCATGGTCTGTTTGTCGAAGCCTATTGTCGGGAACTGCTTTGCGTACTCCTCAACATCGTGGCGGAGTTTTGCAATCTCAGATTGGAAGTTGGGCATTGTGGCCAAGAAGTCCTTCAACTTTGTTCCTGTTTGAGCAGTGCAAGACACCCGACAATAGAAATCAATGGGAGAAGAACCAGCATATTTCTATTTCTAGGAAACCAAAGAAAATTTCGGGTTTCCTGTCTCTGTGTTTATCTCTTTCTTCAGTTGAAAAGAAAGAAACCAATCTCATAGAAATGCATTCCCTTTCAAGTGTTGCGTAGATAATGGGCCATAAGAATCATACGATCACCTTTTGTTTCAGCCTTGATCTTCACAGCGACGCAAACAGCGGCATCAAAGAACTCTGCTACTTTAACGAAGTCCTCTTCAACAAATCCTCGGGAAGTAAGAGCCGGTGTCCCTAAAGCCAGAAAAAGAAAAGAAAAATTGACAAGGCAAATTGCCACAACGAAAAAGAAGAAAGTTCACGTGAAAAGATAAGAGATCTGATTAAGCTTCTACCCATCCTAATGCCACCAGGAACCATTGCAGACACATCTCCAGGAACAGTGTTCTTGTTGGCAGCAATGTGGACAGCTTCCAGGACCTTTTCCACTCTGGAGCCATCAATTCCCTGGAGCAAGAATTATGGAAGTTCTCTCAGTTTTTCATATCCTAAAAGAAAATTCTTTTGATGTTAGTCAAACTCGATCTACATGAAAGTTTATTTGATTACCTTGTTTTTCAAGTTCACCAACACCAGATGGTTGTCAGTTCCGCCAGAAACAAGTTCATATCCCTTACTAGCTAGAGCCTGCAGATTTAGAGGTTGCATTTTATAACTGAAACTAGTAACTTTGGATGCAATGGAACAGGTGCAAAAGGGAACAGTGAGGTTGTTTCAATCAGGTAATTACGGGCAACAAGAAAAAGGCATATACCTGGGCAAATTTTGCACAGTTACTGAGAACTTGCTCCTGATATGCTCTGTACTCTGGAGTAGTAGCCTGAAGCAGCGAAATAAGAGTTCCATATAGAGCTACCGTCAACACTTATGAATGAGAATGCTACAGTAAAAGCTCAGCCACTCATCAGAACTTGTCAGAGTTACTGCATTGAAATCAAAACAGACCTGCTTCAGTGCAACAGCCAAACCCGTGATGGTGTGGTTGTGTGGTCCTCCTTGAAGACCAGGGAAGACAGCCTGATTTATCTTGTCTTCAAAATCATACATGACCTTCAAGGAGAAGTTTCCGAGATAAGCATTTGATTTTTGTCAGTAACAGCAATGTTTTCCGGTAGTGTAAGTGCTATTACCTCCTTTCCTTGCTTGTTGATCTCTTTCACTCCTTTCCGATAGAAGATCATGGCTCCACGGGGTCCACGGAGTGACTTGTGGGTCGTGGTGGTGACTACATCAGCATAGTCAAAAGGTGAGGGAATAACGCCAGCTGCAACCAAACCACTGATGTGGGCCATGTCTGCAAGCATGATTGCCTTTTGCTTGTCACAGACCTGTCAAGTGATTCGACAGATAAAACTGAAGTCAAAACAAGAATCTTAACACTATATAGAGATTACTAAAGGTATAGTTATAACAAATACCTTGCGGATACGATCATAGTCATACAAGCGTGCATAAGCACTGGCACCGGCAATAATGAGCTTTGGCCTGAAAAGGATGGCACTCTTCTCCAACTGCCACAGAAGAATCATAAGTTATACAGCACTTTGGTTAACAACTGCAATAGTTATCAATCTACCAATCTACTTGGAACAAAGCAGTGCCCGTTATTCTAGAATACTAGATGTATTGCTACCCGGTTCGGTATTAGACAACAAAATCAGTTGTAGCTTTGATGGTGATAGCGATAGAAAGGAGCTCCACAAGAATAGTTCAAATTTACCTGGTCATAATCAATATATCCGGTGCTCTCATTCAATCTGTATGGCATTGTCTCGAAAAATATCGAGACTGCAGAGATCTTTTTGGTATCAGTCTGCAAAGGATCAAGAGAACTGCTGTCATGCATGAAATAAGGTATCAGATTGTGAAGAATGGAAACCTGATCTATAATCATCACATGTGGTGCTGACTGGAAGACATAATGATAGAAGGTGTTTATTGAGCAGCAAATAGCATCCATTGAAAGTCTCGATTAGCATCTATTGAAAGTTGAAAAGCTTTAGATGATAAACTTAAGCACCTGATATCCATGGGAAAGATGCCCACCATGAGGAAGGTCAAGTGCCATGATCCTGTCATGAGGCTTCAATAGGGCAGTGTACACTTGAAAATTGGATGGAGACCCAGAGAGGGACTGCACATTAACTGCAAGGGGGAGACCAAATTTCAGAAAATGTTACACCTATTTGCACGATATACAGTAGATCAAGATTCTTACCCAAATATTACTTGTAATCACTGATGGATGTGATGTAGTTATATTTGGAATTAGACAGACTTACCTCCCCATTTAGCAGGGTCCAACCGAAATGCTTCCAGAGCACGCTTCTGGCACAGGGTCTCTGCCATATCAATGTACCTGCAAAATCACATTTTCCCCTCTCTAGTGAACCAATTTGAGCTACAGCTTTCAGCATGAAGAGATTTAAATAAAATTGCAGCAGCAAAATTAAAGTCATGCATGATGTAGTATTGTTCTAGGAATGGTGAGCATACTCATTTCCTCCATAGTATCTTGCACCAGGATATCCTTCACTGTACTTATTGGTCATAACAGATCCAACTGCTTGCATCACAGAGACAGAGGTGAAGTTTTCTGAGGGAATGAGTTCCAGCCCCTTCATAAACAACACGAACATATTTATATCAATATCAATGAGTAAGCATGCATGAAATCCACTGCATAACGAGTTTAGCTATAATCCTATTAGTTATTCTCCATCCTTCATCAACAATTTACTAGTAAGTCTTAAGCAACAGTTCACAGCACGTATCTTTAACTTTCTGCATATTTCTAACAAAACAAACGAGCATCCGAGCACTTCTGCAGCAATTGCCATCAAGAAGATATGTAAAGTTTTGCACATAGTCAACTAACTGTTCATGTGCAGTTACTTCGTTTGAATCATTTCCAGAAACAGTATAACTATCTTCACTACTCGTAGTGGATGAACATAAGAGATGGTATTCTAAAAATTATATGGAGTAATATGAAGAGATAGAATAGCAAGACCTTCCATTGCCTAGCTTTTTCGAGCTCAATGATGTCTGCAATTTCAGGATCCACAACCTCAAGCGGGGCATTGAGCTGCTTTGGCCACTGTCAAAGAGAGGCACTCTCAGGTAAGCCTTTTGATCTCTGAATTGGAACAACAGGATAAATACACCCTTAATGAAGAAGAGCAGGAAGAAGTTATTTCTCTTACAGTGACTCCTGACTTCTCGTAAACTGCCTCATTTGGCAAAGACGACTGCAGAAGCAAATCAAAACTATCAATCCATCCTTGATATATACACGGGCGATATTAACTTGTCAATCCAAGGCTTACTGTTAAGCCTTCTAGTCAGTTTAACATGGATATTCTTCTGGTCAATCTTTGATCATTTCATACAAATTTTATGCAAACAGTAACTCAACCAGATTGAAATTGAACAACTCTAAACACAGAATTCAGAAGAACGAAGGAAAGAACACTACATGTTAACAGAATGGAGAAGAGAAATGGGATGGAATGAAAAGCAAACCATGTAGTAGAGCGAGCCACTGAAGATTGGGCGGATCGGCTTATTGACCGAAGATGAGAGCCGCCGGAGTGCCATTGCCATGGCCATTGTCGTAAACTATGCCTCTCTCTCCCTGTCTTCTCTTCTTCCTCCTCTGTGGGCTAATTCTGGAGTTAGTTATGACTGAGAAACTGGTGGTTGCAGAGCCACCACATAAAAATAAATAAATTCTGATGAGGAGGGGATGGAAGAGGAAGTGGTGGTCTCTGTTTAAGCCACCACTATCTGGCACAACAACACTCCAGCTTCCCGTGGACCCCACCCCATCCATGGCTACTCATTTTGCCCCTTCTGATCAGTTTTTCCCTATAAATTCTAACTTCTCGCAATGGTCAAGGGAAAGATATAGGAATTCACCCTGATGGTCAGAAAGTCATGGACTCAGAATGTGTCCAATACCATTCAGCTATGCAGGTCGACCAGGAACATTGCTCGGTGGGACCGATCGGATGGTTAATTTGCTCAATCAGGCCAGGAATCACGGTGGGTACAACTCCGAATTACTAAGTGAAAATAATAAATATATAGGAGAAAAGGCTGAAGCCTTCCCAAGATTTTTTCTTTGATGTCAGAAGCACAGCAAAATTCAGCCATAAAAGGCCTATCCAAACTCCCTCGTTTCTTAACCACAAAGTGACCCGAGAGGATAGGGGCGGGGAGCTTGTGAGACCAGTTTAGCCACCGAGCCACACTGTCCATTTGTCTTGTTCCATTGAGATAATGTCGTCTGTCTCTCATAGGTTTGGACTCTAATTATGGTATTTCTCCAATTCATCCCTAATCACAACGAAATTGTAGCTACCCGTAGTTAGTATAACATTTGATAATGGAGATGAATAGAATCTCTGAAGAAAATCGACGAGGTACATGTCCAAATCTGTGGGTACTACTACTCTACTGTTTATCTTTTGCTCTGTGAGATCCACTGACTGAATATCCCCGATGGGAATACTGGCTTTTTTGTTTTTTTATAAAGGAGCACTGAACATGAGAAGTAAGAAGCATTATATTACGTACTTTGTCAGCCTAACCCGAATCTACAAGGAGACCTCCTTGTCTTCCTAGATAATGCTAATTCCTGCAGATTGGCCCAAACCCACCTTGAAAGTATCTAAGGTTTCCTTTTCCCATAATCGGGTCTAAGAAAAGATTGACGCCAGAGGTTTCACTTCATCATCGACTGAACGACTAAAACGACTAACTGGACTGAAAGAGTGGAGAGGCTACAGCATTTTGACTGTGGGACTTGGAGCTGTTGGTAGAAAAATTCGAAAAGGAAAAAACACGCTAGAAGGAGGGCTTGAACCTCCGACCTTGTGGTTAACAGCCACACGCTCTAACCAACTGAGCTATTCCAGCTTCGATGTAAATTATGTATATAGTACAAATCAAATAAAAAAGAAGAATCCACGCAGGGCCGCTTAATTTGTCTTGTGCAGAGAGGCCCAAGGATTTGAATATCGATCCGTGAAGGCTAAAGTTTAAGTGCAGAGTCGGGAAAGGTCTCGAAATTCTGAGCATATTCTGTATCCCATTCAGCATGGCCCAGAGGATGCTGATTCTCAGCATCATGGTAATTTTCCCCCTTTTAAATGTCTGAGAAAGGAAAACAGTTCACGAGAAGTGAAATACGGTACTGGAAACCGTACTAGTCGACGGAGTAGCAATGTTAGAGACTGGTTGACTGTCTCACAAACGAGCAAGAAAGTGAAGGCAATTGAATGTCTTACTCAAGCTGATGCATATCACTAATGACTAAACTAGAGGCTATAGCAGAAACCCTGGGAAGGAAAAAGGAAGAGCAAGACGTGGAATCTTAGTGGTCTCAATAATCCCTTCCAACTGAAGCTGGACAGAAGACCTACCGTAGAGGATCACGACGAGCAAATCCGCATGCCACAGAAAAACCACTAGTTCTCTGTTCGGTTGAGTCTGCTATCAATTCTTAATAACGTACAACACACTCTTTTCGTGAGATGGTATAGTACTTCATGTTTCCAAGCAGTTAAATTCACTGGACTAATCGATCAGAACAGGATTCATCCTCGAGCTTGAAATTTCAGGACCAGATGACTCTTGACAGTGAGCTTTGTTCACCCCCCCAGCCAAGGAAATTACTTTACTAAATCATCCAATCTTCACATTCTTAAACTTTTGGGACTAACCACTGGATCGAATCATACTATATAGTATTGTGGATCAACCACTCATATTTAGTGAAAAGACAATCTCATTAACGGAGTCTAGAAAACGGAACGGTGACAAGTATTCTTATGCAGGACAAGGTATAAGATGTGGTTTCTTCATCTTATTCTATGCCCTTCAATAAGACCGACAATCTGAATATAGATGCGGCCAGCAGCTGATTTCTTTGGAGAAAATTGCCATCTGCAAGCTCCGTGATGCTTCAATGAACATTGAATATAGATTTCTTTATTTGATGTCCTGACTGGAGAAAATTAATTATTCTTTGTTTTTGGATATTTTTATCTTTATGCCATAAACATATATTACTTAATTTAGTGGCACAGCTTCTAGGCCGGCAGTGTGACTAGTGCAGAAAGGGCTGACAGCCCCAGAAGAACAAACGAGTGCTTAAGGATAGGCAACTTCCCGCCATACGTTCCTAGTGAAGCAATTTTTTTTCCTTGTTCATCAACCTGATGGAACCTCTCGGGAAAGGTAATATTATATGAGCCTGATGGTGTCACGCCATTTCTTCCTTTGACAATGATCTGTTACCAAACCAGAAGTCCTCGCTGTTTAATCTAACTTTACTGCCGAAAGAGTGAAACCTACTTGCTATTTTGCTTAGGCTTCTTCTCGTTATTCGATTATTGCGGACAAGATCTGATGTTTTCATTTCCTCTTTTTGGGGCATAATCAAATATTCAGAACTTGCTCCAATGCTGCAGTTAGATGTTAGGACAATGTTGATGTTCATGCTCTGATGCCACTCTAAAAGATGCTTCATCCCCCTGGAAACCAAAGAGTACAATAGGTCTAGAAGTCATAATAGAAAGAAGGGAATAAGGGAGGGAGTCCCACTTGACAAGAACCGAATCAGGTACCTTTGTTCGAGGATGATGCTGACTGCACCGAGCCCCTTCTCTCATATGCTTCAATCCTTCACAGATTGACATGTAGATTGCGATCTGATGTGTTCAATGTAGTTGACCTATTATCATTTTGCTGACATGGGGGAGCTCTTACAACATTCGCCTACATCTTTGTCTAGAATTAATATTGCAATAAAAGGTCGTCCATTACCCTTTGACTATGACCGGGTCTCTCTTTTCTTAAATGTCCATTTGCATATGGATTTTATTATGTCTGTATCTGAACTGTTCCATATCCATTGTTATACTAATGAACATCAGGTCCCTAAACCTATCGCCTTCTTCTTGCTTTTGCCTCCCTGCCTCTCTGTCTCAAGCAAATGGCTCCCTGCAGCTCAAACTCATCTTGTCTGCTCATCCAGGCTCGACAAATCCCTTTTCTTATCCTTTGGGTTTCCATCTTGATCCTCTTCCTTGCTGGACAAGCAACCTCAGTTTCTTTCAGCTTCCCCAGCTTCAGCCCCAACGTGCGAAACCTCACCTTCCAGGGGGACTCATTCGTGTCCAATGGCATCCTCCAGCTCACGAGGAATGCACAAAAAGATAACCCGATGAGCAGCACTGGTCGGGTCTCCTACTACAGGCCTTTCAGGCTGTGGGATGCACAGACCGGGCAGCTCTCGGACTTTGATCACACATTTCTCCTTCATTATGGAGGCCTTAGACCCGAAAAATTATGGGGATGGGATTGCGTTCTACCTCTCACCATTCGAGTCGAATGTCCCTGACAACTCAAGCGGTGGGTGCCTTGCATTGTTTAGCGAAGATTTGGCTTTTAATACTTCAGCAAATCAGATTGTTGCTGTTGAGTTTGATAGCTCCAATAATTCTTGGGACCCAAGTCCCGCTCATGTGGGCATTGACGTGAACTCCATCGTTTCCGTCGCAAACCTCTCATGGAAGTCCAGCATTAAGAACGGATCTATTGCAAATGCGTGGATAAGCTACTGTTAAATTCGTTGTGAGCCCATAAGGAATTGAGCCCGTTTTCACTTAAAAGCTCAAGCTGATAGGTGGC
>CXYZ01012593.1:816085-908067 GCA_900006705.1 Sonneratia caseolaris
ATGGTACTCACTTACGGTGGGCGCCCGCATTACGATGGCTCCACAACCTATGGAGGCTACTCCGACATCATGGTGGTCGAAGAGCGTTTCTTGGTCCACATTCCCGATGGCCTCCCACTCGATGGTGCAGCTCCTCTCCTATGTGCAGGGATCACGGTCTACAGCCCTCTCAAGTTCCATGGGCTAGATAAGCCCGGGGTCCATGTGGGTCTGGTCGGCCTTGGAGGACTGGGTCATGTAGCCGTCAAGTTTGCGAAAGCTATGGGAGTCAAGGTGACGGTGATTAGCTCCTCGCCAGGCAAGAGGGAAGAGGCCCTGAATCGCCTTGGAGCCGACTCGTTTCTTGTCAGCTCAGACATGAACCAAATCCAGGTGGTTTCCTAGTTGATGAATCCGTTTTGTTATCTGTAGCTCCAACTGCTAGCCTCGTGCGGGTTAGCGTGAACTTATACGTACGCTGGTGCATGTTTGATGTCGTAGGCTGCTATCGGGACCATGGATGGTATCATAGATACGGTCTCGGCGGTGCACTCTCTGTTGCCGTTGATCGGTCTCCTCAAGACGCGTGGCAAGATCATCGTCGTCGGCGCACCCGATAAGCCGCTTCAGCTGCCTATGTTACCTATGATTTTTGGTAATTAAATCAATGGTCTTTCCTCTGTGCAAACAAACTACTGCACTAGCTAGTCTCTCGGAAGCTTGTTTCCTTGCAACGTGGGATTTGAAATCGACTGAGGATCCGCGTTATGACCCAGTTTTTGCTGTTGCGAACAGGGGCGAAGGGAATATATGGAAGCTGCGTTGGGGGGATGAAAGAGACTCAGGAGATGATGGACTTTGCAGCGAAACACAACATTACAGCCGACATAGAGGTCGTCCCGGTCGACTACGTCAACACAGCCTTGGACCGCCTTGCCAAGGGCGATGTCAAGTATCGTTTCGTCATGGACGTCGGGAGCACCCTCAAGGAGGCCTAGCCGGCTCGGTTCCGCCGAGCACTAATTAATAATGCTGTTGCATGGACCAATTACCGAGTTGACGTCAATTATACTGAGCGTCGAATCTGTAGGCAAATAAAATATATGATGGACATGAATGTCTGGTAGTTTCTCCTATTCCATGAGAGTGGAGTTACATATCTGCCGATGAGAAGAAATCTCCTGCTTCTGCTCCCACTTTCGTTTCCCGGTATGATCTGCTCTGCCAAGGACCCAATACGACATTTGTCAGGACATTATTGAACGCAGATTACACCTGAATCGCAATGCCGAGATCGGGCTGCACTCCAACTTTTTGACTTCCACGTGTACGTAATCTATTGGGCCATGGCAATGCATTCACGCACAGCATACGTGGTAAATATTATGGGCCGGATGACTTGGGCCATCAAATCACATCTTGGGTCAGACTTTGGGCCTCGCACACAAGCCTGTTTGATGAACAGTGGGGTTAGTTTTGTAGGATAACTGAGCCTCTTAAATGCAATTCTTGGTGGAGCGATACTCATTTACAGAAAATGCTGATGGATAATCACTCGGTATTGATCTCCTCCTGTCCCCTATCTGGCTATCAACGATGGAAGGCAGGCAGAGCTTTCGAGAAACTGAGATGTTCGAGATGATGCATGCGGAAGCAATACATTTGGATTACCTACCCAAGTTTTACATAGGTAAGAGGGCCAATGGAAATTAATCAACGGATTTAAGGATATGGAAATTTTAGGGTGCCTAGCATCCCTTAGTCGCAGAGACCGAGTAACATTTTGGGGGCCAGTGGAAGTTGTCATAGAATGGGTACCTCGATGTAGTATTTGAACCCATTCAGGTAATATTTCAAAGGGGGTTACGAATCGATCCACAGGTTCAGCAAACCATTGATGATTCAAGAATCATCGCTAAGCCTACTTGACACCATTCTCAGTGAGAGAGAGAGAGAGAGAGAGAGAGAGAGAGAGAGACATGTGAGAGGGAGTTGCAGTTGGGAAGTAAGAGGTATTCGGTCTGTTCGTCTTCTCTTCTCACGGGAATCCGGCCATTCCCTCGGCCGTCCTCTCACATGTTCCTCACACTGTATAACACACAATGTCTCTCTGTCTCCCTGTCTCTCTCAGATATATGTGTCTCTGAGTCCGCCATTGATGATGATCAGGTCAGGTCGGGTGTAACGTAACGTTTGATCCAGAGCCAGAGGGTGTGCGCTGTAACACAGCTGTTAGCTTCTCATGATTCCCTTGCATGTTCATCTGGAGATACATTTAAGTGAATGCACCAATTCGGCTAAGCGTATGGCCGCCTCTTGCCCCCCGCTTTTCTGCTCATGACATTATAACTATATAATACAGTTACATAACGTATATGACAGACCGCATATGTAATAAACGAGAGAGATTTTCGGCTCTAACTAGCAGCAATTATGCATGGTTTTTTTCGATTACATAGGAGACTTATAGATCTAAAATACAATAGTAAAATTGATGAAAAAATAAAGAGGTACGAGAACTTTTATGATAAAAATTAAACTTACAACATCTTAATTGTTAAGATAAGAGTAATATTATTACATTAAATCCTTTTTTCTCATTATGTATGGTTATTGTTAACCGGATGAACTGACTCTATTTGTCATGCATTCATCTTCTAACTCGATGACCTAGAAGGCCGATCTATTATGTAGATATATATATATATATATATATCCTGACTTTGTAATTTCTAATTTTTTTTTTATAATTCCATTCCTTTCACTTATGAATTTTAACACTGTTATCTATGACATATATATATATATATATTTCATGTTTATTTGCGAACAATAAATACATGTATTCGTTGAATGATCTTTATGTAAGGAATTAAAGAGAAGGTAAATTTAAAATTGGAGAAGGGTGGGGAATGATATTACTGTACAAGTTCGTTTAGCTTATGGAAAGGGACGTTACATGGGGAGGAGTAGACAAAGAAAGAATGCCACTGCTGTTCGTAGAGGAGGCATAGCAGCAGCCAGATGCAGATGCAGATGCAGAAGCAGAAGCAGAAGCAGCAGCAGAAGCAGCAGCAGCAGCAGCAGCAGCAGCGGATGCAGCCTCTCTCATCGATCGATCAGACACTTACTTACTGCTTGTCCTCATCCATCAGGCTGTAGCCTCCCTGCCCTGTCTGTGACTGACGTTTTCGTAAGTGTTCCCGACGTCGAAACCAACCCCTCTCTGATCCGATCCACCCTTCCTCCTCTCTAGTTAATAATTAATGTTTACCGTCTGTATCTCTACGATCTACTCTTCTAGATTAACTGCTGCTACCGGTGCACAGCTCAAGTACTTCGACTGCATGCTGGCTGATCCACTCGATCTAATGCCAAAAGTTTTTCGCGCCGTGCATTGCATGGTGGCACCATTTGTTGTCCAGACTGTCTTAGATAATTGTACTAATTTACAGGTCTATGATGTTGGTTTAGTCTGTCCGTGGGCTGGAAATTAAGGTTATGTTAGATATGATTAATATTCAAAGTACAACACTATGACCATCTATTTCTCATGGTCGTTGGAGTCGCACGTCCTCTACCTGACCGCATGTCGGGTCCAAATTAAGTAACTGATCGAACCCCACACACACTACGGCATCCTGACTCCTTTTTTTTAGTATTCTGAACCCAAATTAAATTGATGAACTGCCCAAAACTGAGCAAAAGAAGAAGCAAAGGGATACAACCAGCAAGTACACCACGTAGAAAATCGATCATACACGACAGTTAATCGAAGTGAAAGGTACCAATTGGTATGAGGTGAGGTGAGGGATCGATCAGTGTGTGATCGCCATCATCAACGTACCAGCTAGAAGGACACCCCCAACAAGTATAACTAACTATACTCATTTATTGTTTGTACCCTCTCTTTTTTTTTTTTCCTTGTACAATTATTCCCTTTGATAAGTACGCTGTGATCGTTGATCAAAATGAATATGCATGTGGGTTTATAGTTTATACACAAAAGTAACACGAGTCTAGCATAATCCAATGGCCTCTCAGAGATATTAGCTAATCTAGCTAAGGACAGAAGCTATCCTCCATCGAATCTGGTGCGGGACAAAGGATTGGATGCAAGATGGAATATCCGACCGTCTGTCTTGAAAAATCCTCGCATCCCTCTCTGTTCTAGATTGGCTAATATCTCCCAGAGGCCATTAGATGTTATCCTTGCATTACTTTGTGTGTAAACTCAAATGTGCATTCATTTTGATTAATGATCATAGCTTATTTATCCAAAATAAATTGTACAATTATTAATTTTCAGTTACATGAGAAGTTATCGATCTAGGAGGGATAAAAAAAATGCGCCAAAAATAAACTTCAAATTTAGAATCAAATTTAAAATTATAATATCTTGTATATTAATAGCTACTTTATTGAATGAATTATTATTTGAACGCTTGTCTTTTGTAAAGTATTTGTACATGTAGTAATGTTGTCCTTATTCCCACCTTAAATGTAATTATAAATAAAAAAAAAGTATATGTGGAATAGTCTTATTTTCACCTTGAGGTTAAAAAAATATTATATTCTATCTTTATTAATTAACTAAACTTTTTATGTAGTTTTTTATTATTATTTTCCTTTGATTATTAGTAAGATTACAATGAATCTCACAATAAAAATTGAACATATAATCTATTGGTTATTATATTAATAACGATATTATTATATTAAATTATTTTTTCTCTATATATATATATATATGTTTGCAATAGATATAGGAATAAATTTATCAATTATAGATTTTCTTCACTTTTCTTATAAAACTCAAAAATAAGATTATTTGAAATGTAAAATTAGCTTAATTAATCAATACCGCTGGTTATAAACTCTTTGATGAAGTTCACAGGGAGAACTCGATCTACTAGCTTGCTTCTTAGCCCCCACACTACTCTCTCTCTCTCTCTCTCTCTCTCTCTCTCTCTCTCTCTCTCTCATATCAATCAACTCCATGCATGAAACCATTCAATTTGAGAAAATCTTTGCCTCTGCAAAAGGGCATCACCTAATCATCAATCTCATCAGCTCATCACCCTATCAACCGCCAAGCATCTAAAAATTGAACACCTCTTCTCTCCTCTCATCAAATATTCAAGGTAGGGCACTCCGGATAGTTGATCATGGTTGCTCCGATGGATGAGAAGAAAGACGGCCCTCTTGAATGCCAGAACACAGCTTCCGGAAAGCCCGCGGCTGCTGGAGCTGCTCCCTCGAGCCGGCCTGGGGTTGCTCCGCAAGAGCAGGCCAACGTCTTGAGGTGTCCACGGTGCGACTCGTCCAACACCAAGTTCTGCTACTACAACAACTACAGCCTCAGCCAGCCTCGCCACTTCTGCAAGACTTGCAGGCGCTACTGGACCAGGGGTGGGGCCCTCCGCAACGTTCCCATCGGCGGCGGCTGCCGGAAGAACAAGAAGCTCAAATCATCCTCCGCATCCTCTCGCCTCTCTGCTACCTTTGATTCCAAGCTCGACTCCTCCTCCATCGCTGGTGCTGTCTCACCGCGCTCTTCTGCCAGCATGCCTGGGTTCAGGTTCTTCCAGTCTGGTGTTTCTCCGGCTGTGGATTTCCAGCTTGGCACACTTTCCTCCTTCCACCACCTCCCCATGCCCAACTCGTCATCGTTCGATGACACACCCAACACGAATTCTCCGTTCGGCCTCGAGCCCCACTTCGGGTACGGAAACAGTTACCCATCACTCTCATCCTCCTCTTCTCCGTCCATGGCTTCAGGTTTACTGTTCAGCGGCTCCACAACCCAGGAAATGGCTGGCTCAATGAATATCCAGAGCAGCCTCGCATCCTCGATTGAATCCCTGAGCTCCTTGAACCAAGACTTGCACTGGAAGCTGCAGCAACAAAGGCTCGCCATGCTCCTGGGTACTTCTTCCGAGGGTAACACCCAAAAGGATGCTGCCACCTTTGTCTCTCCGACTCCTTCACTCTCTCTTGAGACCCAGGTGGTGCATAGGCCTCAACCTGTTTCTTTCCTAAATCAGGAATTCATGCCGATAAAATCATCAGACAACTTCTACCCGAGAAAACAGGGGGAGAGCACAGCGACCGAATGGTTCTTTGGAAATTCATATAACTCCCTAATTCCTGACTCGGCTGAGGACAGTGGTAACGGCAGCGGATCGGCTCAAGCATGGAACGGCAGTAATTTACAGCAGTTCAATAGTAGCTTGCCCTAGATGCATACATATATATATATATGATGGCAGTACTAATAAAAATACTGTCAAATTCCAAAAACAAGTGGGTAGGCCTGATCAATTCAGCATGTATGTGTTTGTGCTCATGTGTCTGTCTTAAAGATACAAGTTTAATGAATTAATAGCGTTAACCAAGTTGAAACCTTATGTTTGGTTTTTTTATATATATTTTTATTTCAACGTCTAGTACCTAATTAATTTCCAATCAGTTAATTAGGGCAAAACAGTTTATTCCACAAAGTTCTGTGATTAATTTGTATCATGATATATGTGTGTGTGTGTTAATCAAATTCGATAATTCTCACTGTTAAAATCTTTTCATCTTAATATGATTTCAACACATAATTGAGTGTGTGGAACTTATGGTCCCATTGCTTGAGGAATAAGCGTCCCGTTGTTTCCCAGCGCCGGTTATTACTCATATTAGCGCATCCTTCCATTCCTAAAATGGGATGATTTTCTAATAAAGTGAGGTTGATGTGGTCGGCATGGCCCTAGCAAAAGGCTCTTGGTTCGATTTTGGTCGGATTTGGAAGGGCACTTTAATCCAATGCCGATTAATCAATCTATAATTCTGTTAAATTACATGCAGCGCACGTGTTTATTAGTTTTAGATTGTCCAAGATTAGAACTTCGAGAGAACAATTTGACTCATTGTACTCTACTAACACGTTTTGATTTTAATTTGCGTCTGGCCTCGGGACCATGGAGAGATAAATGACTAGGATTAGAATGTCGAACTTTTCAGTGGAGGAGACTGGAAACTAGAAGTGTCAGATCGATCTTTCTTCATGAAACTAGAAGGGCTTGTCCTCGGTCGTCCCTCCTTGATTGACGTGCTGGAACGTCGTGATTGTTTAATTCCCATCTCTAGCTCATTAGCTAATTTTATGCAGAATTTGATTTTTATCTGTTGAATTTTTTCTACCATTTATTACTCACGTAGAGCTTTTCTACTCTCACAGCTGGGTCAATAGGCCTCATCTATAGCTGGCGAAAAGATACAATTGTATGGTGCAGCCTATATCATGTAGAGATTGTTTTTAAGTGATATATATTGTTGAGTTAGTACATGATCGGCCTCAAATTTAGTTTGTTTTCTACTTGCTTTTGCGATCTTGTGTTGACAACATTGGGATCCAAGAAGCTCTCACTATCACTGTCTCGGCTGGGGATATCTAAGCTGATCAGGTCTCAGGCCCTGATCTAGCAGTAAAAAAGCAGAAGAAGCTGCTGCTGCTGCTGCTGCTACTGCTTCTGATCATATATATCAGGGATGAGTTCTATTATGAATGTGTATAGCTAGCTATACAATACACCCATGGCTATTACCTAGACCATTCTCAGGGAAAAAAAAGAAGGGGCTAACATTAGTCTGCTGTCGTCTTGTCTCCTCTCCCTCACCTCAGACCCAACAATTTAATAATTTGCTGTCGTGGTGGGGATAGATTCGGTACGTACTGCACTAACTGTCTGAAGAAAAAAGAACAAAGAACTGTCGGTCTTATTGATGAGTTTTGAATTGAATAAGTGCATGCCAGAAGCTTTTTTGACTGATTTATGAAGATTCTAACAATGCTAGCTTTAGGATGCCACCTCTTTGTCTAGAACAGTTTTGCACGCCCTTGAAGAAGATCTGCAAAATCTCATTGCAAAACTCACGTTTTTTTTTTCTTCTTGTTTTTTTTTAAAGATCTCAAAGTATAAAACATAATAATAAGACATGGTCATTCTAGCTACATCAGTATCCAATTCCATTATATGGGGCAACTGATGAATTTGGTAACTCATCCATGCATTCGGTCAATAAATGTTTGGTACGTTGGAAAAAACAAAAGTGAGTGTTACATTATCTCTTCCTATTGATCAATTCAGTGCATCTTTAAATGTTGTGATACTTTAAGTTAAGCAATATTCCTAACCAAGGCAATAGATCTACGTACAGTTACAACTGCCCGGAGATGGCCCCGATCAGGGTGGCCAGAACAGGGCGGCGCTCCCTTTTCCCCTCGGCCACCCCCGAGCCTCCAGTCTTGTGCTATACGGAGTTAGGGTTTAACTATCACGAATATTCTTTATCTTTGCGCAGCACGGATGAGCTAGCTAGCTAGTGGTGGAGATGAGGAAGGGGGGAATTGAATGGGACAGAATATGACAACGTGAGGTATGAGATCATGACTTCTGCCGGCCAGAAGCGGTGGCGTGATGAACGTGATTATCCACCCGAACCAGCTGAGAAAGCGCCTCTCTCCCTCTTTCACTCTCTCTCTCTCTCTCTCTCTCTCTGTGTCTAAAACTCTCACTCGTGATGAAGATGAAATGAACAGGACGGAACCTAACGTAACGAAGCTTCCGTTACTTTGACCGCAGCTGGCGTCAACTGTCGGCATCATCACTATTTTACTTAATTGCTCTGGGCGGCAGCAAGATGCTCATGAACCCCCTTCCAGCTCGATCCATGCCCAGTAAGCTCGTTGTCAGCGTCAAGTTTTCAACTCCCTCTTCGATTGTGCCACAGATGTCCTACGAAGATGATCCAGATTCGATCCGTGGATTCAATATCCACATGAGCTATATGAAACCAGCCGGATGAGTACTAACATGAGCGAATCTCGAAATTCAGATATCTCCATAATAGAGGGCTGACAGAACTATGTTGCATCATCGTGTTGTCTGTCCTATAGTAAGAACTTGTCTAGATATGAATCTCGACCATAGTGATATATCAGTTTCGTGCATGGAGCAGTTCCAATTCATTCAGTCTTATCCATCCGCAACGGATAAGTGATATTCACCGATTTCGACTCAACCTTCCCCTTCTGGGGAAGGCATCAATCCATATCTCCTCCTCATCCTGAACGAGAAAAACGCAAGGAAAGCTACCGTCATGCACACAAACTGCCAAACGGCCAGATGTGTCACCGAGGGTCTGGTCTCAGCTTCCACTCGACGTCTTCTTCTTAAAATGTGCTTCTTCCTTCAATTTATGTTCTATCATATCAATATGTTAATGCAATCCAAAGTACTCCTATTGGAAATTGATGTAGTTGATCATTATCTTTCTGAATGCTATGAGGTGCATTGATTGCCAAGTGAACAAGCATATCCATCCCCCGATATCTGGCCCGACCGACCGTCGAGTTTATCCTTCCTAGTTTCAAAGCCATCAATCAAGCACATCCCAAAGATTGATTTCGTCGATCAACACGTGGCTAAAGATTGATCCCATCTGTCAATTCAGTCATACCGTCCACGACTTCTTGTCAATGAATTTCATTTAATGGTATTCGCTAATCGAGTTTGCAACGTGATCTTTCGAGTTCGTTATTTGTCGAGCTGACCAAAGATACATACCAACACCCACTAACCGAGATGTCATTCTGGGGACGAATTTTCCGGAGCATAAATCAACAAATGAATTGGTAATGTATATTTTGTATTAGAAAAACTTCAAGGAGAAATTATCAGACATACGCTTTCAATTTCATACTGTAGAATTCATCAAACAAACAATACCACATGAACTCAATCTTATGCACAGACACACAAGGGAAAGTGCGTTGGTACATGAGAGATTTCGATCTGAGAGTTTAACCCAAGGAAGGTTTTACTCAGCATATTCATCTTGACCATATCTTCTTCTTACTATCCCTCTCCTTCAGCCCTTGAACTTGGTCTCTGCTGACCCTCCTCGTGTTGAGTGCGGCCCCCTGAGTGGTTATAACGGGCCTCACTACTGTTCTAACCGCCTTTATGATTCGAGGCGGATCGGATTTCCTGATCTTGTTATCATTCACAGAGCTTGGTAGAACAAACAAGTTCTCTGCCTCTCCAGTTCTTGAGTTCCGCTTCCTCCTTTGCTCATGAAGAAGAGCTTCACTAGCATGACCGTGGAAAACAGAGCCGTGACTTGAGGAGCGGCTGCTTATGGAGTTGGAGCTCCTCAGGATATGAGATTCCATATCAGTCACAACTACATCATGCGTGAAGCCTTTGCCAAATCTTGGCGTTGCTGCTCTCATCCCTTCACAATCAGGGGCTCCTTGGCATTGCAACTGTTGTTCCTGCTGCCTAAGCTTGTCTTCAAGCTCCTTTATCTGTCGAAGAATTTCAAATTTTTTTAAGCCCGAAAAGGAGATATGCACCATATGATAGTTGTCATCCTAAAGAATTTGGTATCATGCGGTGTACTAACTTTATCTCTAACATACCAACAAACAGCAAACAAAGGGAGCAGATATGACTAAAAAAAATTCTGTCATATTAATACAGAACTAGGAAGCCGGATTAGGAAGAGTAGCCATATNATGACTAAAAAAAATTCTGTCATATTAATACAAAACTAGGAAGCCAGATTAGGAAGAGTAGCCATGTTGTTACAATAATATGTTCTTAAGGACCACATTTGATAGGTAAAAATCAAGGAAAAAGGATGGGACTGTGTCACCCGATAATATTGCGAAGAGGACAACGATTGGGATGAAGACAATNAAATCAAGGAAAAAGGATGGGACTGTGTCACCAGATAATATTGCGAAGAGGACAACTATTGGGATGAAGACACTGGATTTACCTTTTGATGAAGAGATGCTGACTCAGACTTTTCTTCCTTCTCTGCTAATCTCCTCTCGAGCTCCCTTATCTAGAATTGCAGAGAACAAATAATAATTATGACTGAAGGAGAAAGAGGGCATTGAAGTTGCCTCACACATGAAAAATGGAGAAAATATCCAAGAGACCTTTTCCTGAAGGGCATGGGAAAGTCGGTTGGATTCCTGCACTTGCTCTCCAAGTTTGCTTTCTAGATTTTTGACCTGCTTAACAATATAATAAATATTTTACCAATTTCTATTTTCAATATCACTATATCATCCATGGAAAAAATTTGCTAACCTTTTGTTGCAATGAGATTGACTCTGAAGCTTCATGATCATGATCTCTAATTTTACTCTCCAGCTCTTTTACCTTCAAGACAGATAGCAGTTGATTGTCAACTGACAATGGAGAGGAAGATATACTGTTTGTCACAACAGAAGTCATGATCCCTTACCTTTTCTTGAAGAGTGGAGCATATTTCTTCCCTTCCCTTCAATTTGTCCAAGAGTTGGGATGCCTGTCTCTCTGACTGGTTGTACAAGGAGTTCTTCATATCTGACTGACCTTCTAGTTCTTTGATCTTCTCTTGCAAGTTTCTGTAAACTTGGTCCCGGTTTTTTGCCTTACTCTCCAAGACCTGGACATTCTCTTCCAACTTCCTTATAGATTCATCCTTCAATCTTGACTCTTGCCTTGCTTTCTCAAGCTATACAGGGGCAGGGCATCATTGTATTATAATTTAGACAACATTGATACTAGTTTTTTGCATGGTATAATAATTCACTAGTGACCAACATACCATGGCTTTCATCTTTTGAAGCTCAGTGGGATCGATCTGCTTCTTAACGGGACCCAATTCGACCCCTCGAACCCGCGTGGCAAAATTCAATGAACTCAATGTCTCACCTATGTCCCTGTCCGAGGGGCTTATTTGCACAAACATGACAGTTTTTGAGTCACCACCTGTAAAACCAATAAATCTTATCAAATTAGGCTACTCATAAATTTTATTTTATATGGCAAAAAACTGACAACATGAGGACAAAATCTCTGTATACCTAGCGAATCTTGAAGTAGATGTGTCAGTTTTGAGTTCCTATACGGGATGTGACTACTTTTATTTGCTAAAGCAGAGATTACATCTCCAAGGGCTGAGAGAGATCTGTTGATGTTCTGGGCTTCCTTCAGTCTGTCACCCTGCACGTCGGTTTTAGCAAGCCTCTCACTGCCAGCCAAGTCCACAAGCCATAGCTTGCTCCTCGTGCACTCTCCAGTGATCAGATTTCTTGATCTAACCATTATACAGAGCATACTAAATAAACAAAAAGGAAGTATCACAGGTTAATCATCAGTAAAGATCAAAAACAAGAAAGAACTTCAGAATCCAAAGGCTTGTACCAATGAGAGCGACTACTATGCTCATTCACATTATTTGATCCAACTGCCCTAGCATTACTTCCTGCTTGAAGTACATGCCATGCTTCCTTGATGTTCTCGACTTTGGCCTCTACAATCCCAGGTACATTGTGAAATCCTTCAGATGCTTGTTTAATCTCCAACCTAGGAACATCAATCATAAAGCCTCTGCAAATCAGAATCAAATAATGCTTAAGATGTATGGAGGGTTAAATTACCTTTTTGAGGTCGGTGATGTGGCCAAGAGGTCTCGAATCTGTTCATTGTAGACTTCGAGGACACTAACTGATATGTTGTAAGCGAATGTTTCACTCCTTTCCTTGGCAGTTGCCAAGAGTTGATCCAGTGTCCTGTAGTTGACTCCCCTGTTCTGCTCTGTGCCTTCCATTGTGAATGTCTTCCCAGTTCCTGTCTGGCCATAAGCAAATATACAGACATTGTAACCATCCAACACAGAGACTACCAAAGGTGAAGCATCCGCAAACACATCGACTGCAAGAAAAGAATACAAAGAATAATCAAATAAGAATCTGGTATGATTTAAGTAAGGGAATTGTACGTGAAACTTAAAAATGAAAAAAAGTACCTTGATCATCTTTTGGCGTGAAAACCCTGTCGAATTTAAAGGTCTTCCTAGAGGAGGCCCCAGATAAGATCCCAAGCTCTCCATCTTTTGCAGCTTCAAAGTCTGCAACTACTGAGCAACCAGCAGATACCTCTTCCTTGCTCAATGGACGGCAACGACAAAAGACCCGAATATTTCCTGGTGATCTAAATCAATATTAGGCTTCCAATGAAACTTGAACTACCAAGATTTCCATTACAGCATGCACAAAGAGACAAAAAGCATATTCAAATGGATAATAGCCCATACAAGGATGGATCTTGCACAAAAAACATGGAATAGTAAATCATGGTCCATTTCATCCCTGCCAATGCATATGTTAACCACAGTTTATGACATGGGACATGCCTTTTGTCTCTTGAAGTTGGTTGAAGAGCTTCCTTCTCTTTGTTTGCTCTTCACTGTACTTCATTTTGAGATCTTCACACTGGACAACTGCAAACAGCATAAAAAATTTAGAACAAACCCAAAAACCAATTATTTGCCATGAATAAGTACACAAAGCAGACAATTTCTCAAAACATACCCAATGCTTGGACTCCATAAACCATGTTATTTAATTCTGGAATTGAATCCACGCATTCATGTGCTTCCCGTGAAAGCTGAGAATGCTCCCTTTTCATTGTCTAGATAACATATAAGATTATCTATGAGATGCTCAAATGATATCAAATCTAAATTAAGGCCAGCAAAAGTTGCATCAAGCTCAATAAATTACTACCTTCACTGTTTTGTCCAACTCGCTGATTTTGATTGCCCAGAACTGTTTATCATGCCCATACTTGGTAGTCACCCTCTTCAGATTGTTGCTCTGTTCTTCTAGGGCTCGCTCTAAAAGGATATATAACCAAACAAAACAAATATAAAATGAATGCTCAAAAATAGTCCAAAAAAATTACCATCCATTGAAATTATCATAAGAATTTGATTTCCACAAAGAGATCAGACATCTGAGCTCAAGTTACATCCTAGCTCCTCAAAATGACCAACTTTAGTAACCCATCTTGTAGAACAAAGGATTCAAGAGGCTGGAACCAAAGAATTCAGCAATTTCTGCTCTCCAAAATGGAGTTGTAATAAAATACTGGAAGCTCACCTAAATTATGTTTCTCAAATGTTCTGTTGTCAAGGTCCATTCTAACCCTCTCCAATTGCTCATTAGATGTATTAAGTGACATCCAAGCCTCATAGCATTCATCTGTCTTCCGCTTGCACAGCAAAGAAAGCTCTCTAATGTCCTTCTCGTACTTGGCTGTAAATTTTCTTTGCATAAGTTTCTTCTGCAAGCACAGAAAATCAGTGAAGACTCACCCTCTTCCAATAACATATAAAAAACATGATTCTCAAGGAGCTAGACTGACCTGATCTGCAGGAACCTTTATTTCTGCCATACAGGCATCACACTTAACACATTCATCTGCCTCTTGAGGGCCTGGAAACAAATGTCCGTAATATTTTATAATGAATGTAGTTTATACATGTAGAATTTTTTAGAGAAACCAAACGTAAGCACAGCTGGAGCATATATTCATGGGCTTAAACAAAATATAGTAAAAACTGAAGTGAAATTTATTTAAAAATAATTGAATATACAAAAGCTGGCCAGGTCAAGCCGTTAGCCCAAGACTGGTCAGTTGAAACCAGCACCACGGCCCACAGCTGGTCCAATTCGGTTTTGAATACTATGCCTTAGAGGGAGGCTTGAAAACAACTATATTCATAATCAAGATGATTAGATAAAATGGAATAGAATGTGTACCAGCCACTCCTGGCGGTGCTCTCCTAATGCAAATCCCACTAACCACTGGACTGCCACTGACTCCTTCAAATCTTACTGTAAGGATACCATCTTCCTTCACGCAGACCCTCGTGTCAACTAACTGAAGGGGTTTGTTGGCCCCAACAACATGAAAGATATCAAAATCAGACAAAACCTGCAATTTCAGCCACGATAGGCCTTCTTAGTACTAGGATGATCCTTCAAGGGGAAACCATATGGCATCAGTACTTTGAAGAATTAACTTGCCTTATCTTCCTGAATGAACACATTGAAAACCCTCATCCCTTCAGGCCCATTCGTGAAAATAATTTCCACGAAGTGAAGATCAACAAAATATTCACCGGCCTGAAGATTATTGAAGGAATAGCAGAAATTCCCAAACCGTGCTGATTCGTAGATGAAAGGGTAGTCACCACTGTCAATTATGCACTCGTTTGTGCTCAGAACATCCCCTCCGACATAAAAGGCGTCCCCTTGAAAGTGCAAAGGGCAATCCCCTTGATATGGGGTCTCTCCTCCAGCATTTATGAACATTATGTATTCCTCTATTGATGAAAAAAAAAATAGTATTAACCAATCAATCATCCTTCATAACAAATTAGAAAATGTAATATTCTTCCTAGAACAGCCATGGATACACCATTTCATTCGCAATAAATTGATAGCATAATCTGGCCCCAATTATTATTGTGATGTAGCTACACCCTTTATTCATAAGAAAGTTTCCAGATTATCACGGAGATTTGGTATGTATTGATTTTGTGCAAGAGAACGGCAATGTTTTCCAAGACTAGGCCTTGCCTTACTTTTCTACATGTACTGAGAATTCCCTAAAAACTGACCTCACTGTCATGAGAAATTAACTATTAATCTATGCAATCACACACAGTCCACGTTCCGTCCATTAACTAGAAACCACCAAAACAAAGGTAAAATTGAGCTAAGCGGCTATATTTACTCGATGTTGGGGCCATGGAAACCCCCAAGAAGATCATGAGAAACCCCTCACCAGAAGAAGGAGGTGCTGTGAACCCGTGGGAGACCAGCTTCGAGCCCGAATCACAGAGCATGAAGTCCACCGGAGAACTTCCGGCGCCCACACCTGTGGGATCTTGGCTTTCTTGGGGAGACAATTCCCGCTTGTCGGGCTCCCATTCCCTAAGTGGGGCGAGCTCCATATCTTCCGTAGAAAAAAGAAAGGAACCAACCTTGGGGGTTTTCTCCGATCAGTGAGATGGAGGGATCCTCGGGCGACAAGGAGCGACAGCGGAAGAGGAACGGGGTTATTATCCCTCTGCAGCAGGGACGTGGTCTGAGTGAAGTGAGCGGAACAAGGAATCTCAAAGATGAACCCTTTCCCACTACATGGGTAAGCTCTGCGTCCATGTCAAATGTTCAAATTCGAATCTTGTGACCGTTGTGATAGTATTTTTGGACCGATTCGGGTACTCGACAGCATCGGGTCGGCTATGACGTTCGATCCGAATGCCATTATCGGATAGGCCGAATCAGCTGCCAGTTGTGGTCATGGGCCATTTTGCCAGGCCCAATGAATCGAAGAAACAATCGGGCTCTTGAATCCCATTCTAGATTTGAATGCATACTTTCTCCCGCTGAGTCGATAAACCCGTCACCCTTATGCAGTTGTATTCATGAACTAGGCGAATGGAATGTGACCCAACATCAAAAGAACAGTTGTACTGCATTGAATTTACACAATATCTAGGGTTAGAAATTATCATATAAGTATCTAGAGATTAATAGTGTGTCACAAAGAAATGAATTTGCAAAAATATGCTATTGCAATGATTGTGGGGGAATCTTTCCTCGCCTCCTTTATATATATATATATATATATATATATATATGTGGTTGATTTGAAAAATGCTTTGGTTAGACAAAGATCCACTTGCAGAGCACCTTCGCTTCAAAAGGGGAGGAGATGCCCCTCCAGGCAAAAAGGTTCTCTCCCGTGAGAAATGAGATATGCCATAAATATTATTAATTAAAGTAAAGTCGGCTTATGCTTTCTTTATTATTACATTATCGTGCGAAGAATATCGATCCAAAATTTTTTTAGAGATCACATTTAAAAAGAAGAACTATCAAATCATTCAAGGACAAGAAAACTCAAGTGAGTACCTAGGAAACTAGCAGATGGAATGAGAGCAGAAGTTAAAGTGAAAGAAGAGTTGTAATTTTGAGATGTTAAAATAATATAATTTAATTTATTAAAAAAAGATAAATTTGGTGAAATTTATATAATATTCATGATTTCACTCAATTTTCGCTGTGTGTTCGTCTCAGTATATACACAACGTCCCAGCTGTCTTAAAAAGAAGGGGAATTTTTTTTTCATTTAAGGTGAAATTCCAATCCAGTCCAAATAATTTTAAATATGTTTTAAACTAATCTTAAACCGTCCGTATCACATCTTTAGCTTACCGCTAAAACTGATTGAATCATGAACTAGCATACTTAGACTTTATTCCGTGGGCCGATTCATGGTTTCACGAACTATGTCATATATATAACTGAACTGGATAGTCTAAACCATAACAGAGTGAAACAGAAAAAGCCCGGAGCCCGCCGGTCCGTTAGGTCACACGTCGCACATGATGGGACTCGTCCTCGTTCTGGACTCGGGAGGCCCGACACCGTGCCCTGCTCCCAGTACACGATTAATAATCTTCACGTTTATCACATGCATTCGTTTCGGGCTCACTGTCGCATCCGCGCAACATAAATCCGCGCATGAAATGGTTCTAATTTGAGCTAGAAAGTGACGTGACGGACGAATACGCACGAGGGAGGGGGCAGATCACGTGGGGAGGGCTCTTACGATGTGACACATGCGACGCATTGTCAATCGAAAACGTGGAAGTTGAAGCATTGGAGGAGGGCCGTGTAGATGAGGAATACACGTGATGCGATTAGACAGGAGGGTAAGTAGTACGAGGAAGGAAACGCCAGTGACCTTTCAATAATTAACTCAACTGGTGGGAAGAGTACCCATTCNTGAATCATGAACTAGCATACTTAGACTTTATTCCGTGGGCCGATTCATGGTTTCACGAACTATGTCATATATATAACTGAACTGGATAGTCTAAACCATAACAGAGTGAAACAGAAAAAGCCCGGAGCCCGCCGGTCCATTAGGTCACACGTCGCACATGATGGGACTCGTCCTCGTTCTGGACTCGGGAGGCCCGACACCGTGCCCTGCTCCCAGTACACGATTAATAATCTTCACGTTTATCACATGCATTCGTTTCGGGCTCACTGTCGCATCCGCGCAACATAAATCCGCGCATGAAATGGTTCTAATTTGAGCTAGAAAGTGACGTGACGGACGAATACGCACGAGGGACGGGGCAGATCACGTGGGGAGGGCTCTTACGATGTGACACATGCGACGCATTGTCAATCGAAAACGTGGAAGTTGAAGCATTGGAGGAGGGCCGTGTAGATGAGGAATACACGTGATGCGATTAGACAGGAGGGTAAGTAGTACGAGGAAGGAAACGCCAGTGACCTTTCAATAATTAACTCAACTGCTGTACCCATTCAAAATTTTATAATAACAATTAAATTTATTATTTTTTAATTATTATCAAGTTGATAACGATATTAATTTATCCCTCTCTAACGAGGCAGTTGAGTCCACCCCACAGGCACAATGATGGCACAATGATCGTGGTGGGAAAATGAGGACAAATGATTCAGTAATATATGCAAAAAGCTCATGTCCCATATATCTCACTAATTGGAAGTTGCTGCTGCTGCTGATAAAAAAACGTGATTCAGTAAGACGCTAGAAGGTTTTAAACTCGTCTGAGTCAAGAACGATAGATTGCATGCTGATACAAAAGTAAATCACCATAGATCCGTCCCATCTGAAAAAGGTTAAGACCCGCATGATAATGGTTTATTGTATTTTAATCGAATTTGGGTAGGGTAAAAATAAATAAATAAATAAGTAGTGGCGAATTAATCGAAAAAAGAAGAAGAAGAAGAAGCAGCAAGCCTCTGGGCTCCTAGTCTGAGGGCGGCTCTAGCAAGCTGTGTCGCGATAATTCGGTGGCTTGCATCACGACGCTGTTGAAAATCGTGGCAACATAACAAAACCAAAAAAAAAAAAAAACTCGTATATGGTCTTAGGCTGACCTCCGACGGATAATAATAGTGTGGTCTCGATCGCTTGAGACTTTTCGCTCGCGTCTGCTCTCGTCCTCGTGTCGAAAATTCAGATCGGCAGTGGCTTCACGGGTGACGTCCATGACGTATACATATAGTCTGCAGAAAAAAACCAACAGATAATGTCACTATCATCCATCCCGTGTTTACTTGCGACTCTTCCTCGTTTGATTAGTCGTTCTTCCGTTACCCATTTCATTTCCCTTGGTGGGTTGGTTTATAATTGGGACTCGAGTTGATCTGTCGAGATTCTCATGCAGGCCGAGGCCGGTGGTTTGTAGCTAGCTAATATCCTAAGGAATCTCGTGTGTTTCACGATGGGCACGAGAAAGACTACACATCCATGGACACCTCCGATTCAAAACGTCTCAATCAATCGGAGGAAGGAGGGAGGGCGACGACGACGAGGTGGTACCAGTCAATCAAATCGTCAATGACTCGAAACCAGGATTGCCTGCCACGTCTCCATCCTCAATGACGAGACCGATGAATGTCCCTCACCGGAAGAAAAAAATGTGTATTGCTGCAACGAGGAACACGTTGAAGGCCTGAAATCGCACTCTCCTTGGAGTCAATAAATCAATAAGACCTCGCATAACTGGCATCACATCAACGTAACGCAGGGCACAGAGAGGGCTCTCCTTACGTATAGGGACTGGTAGACCAAATGAAATGAAGGAAAGTAATGGAAATGTTCCGACTTCAAATGTAACTCGCACAGTTCTGCGCATGAAAAAAGTTTCTCGTCCATGTATTATGGTAGATTGATTTGTACGAGCTGCTAATTACCGTTGTTATCGTTATTGTCTTAGAATTCAGCGCTGCTGTCTGTTTGAATCTTATGCATATGAATTTAGATGGTGGGGATCAACGAATCCATCCTTTTGAATTTCTTGGTGTTTCCGCAAAATCAACGAGTCGGTTCCTATCCTATCGGCAATTTCCGTTCCCTCGCCACTTCTGCATGCGAATTTAAATTCTAGGGATCATGACAACATGTACAGAGAATTCTCATATCATCATCTTCTTCTTTTTTTTGTTTTTCCCGATTAGACAGAACACCTGTTCTCGATCTTGGCTACCAATTTCTACTCGGACATCGACTCGAGCTTGGTGATTCAGTGACCGACAGATCCCGCAACCTTGATGTATTTTTTTTTCTCCCGGAAATCCAGTCGCAGTTTTCACCCGAGAAAGTCAGACCAGGACTCCATTGTTACGTGCATGTCAAGATTTCGCATCTCGATGGTGGCCCACTTGCGTTAGAGATCTCCATCACTTTGCACCCTTAATAATTAGAACACGACTGCGTAGGATGGAACTCGGAGGGAGCTAGGAAGGGTAGAAGCACGAAATGCGGCCATACACACACACACACACACACCATCGACATGCATCGATCGATCGTGACGTTCGTGCCACCATAAAATGGTAAGCACATAATAGATAACTAACTTCGATGGTATTGATCAGTCAGCATTCACGAAAATGCCGAAACATTGATGATATGCCTACAGTCCGAATTGCCGATCGAACTCCCAACACACGTCGTATTTGCTAGCATGAAGATAGTAAGGCATTGATCCGGCGCATCCCGAGATGCCGAACATTGTTGTTGAAGGTACGCATATATGGTCGGACGACATTCCCATCGGATTCCTGATCATTTTATTAATGGATGGCTTATAAATACTAAGGAACAAAAGATTATTCGGTACAGTCGTATCGTTCTATCCGTAATTAAAAAAATATATTAGACATTGAAATCTTACAAGTGGAATTTCTCATTCTCTTTACTCCGTAGTTTTTTCTGTTCTCTTCTAATTTCACGAGTCCTTTTTGTCATTAGAAAAAAAATAAAATATATTTTATAAAAGTTTAACGGCAGAATTATACCACGTCGGACCAAGTGAGGAATGAATGCATACGAAGGACTCTTGCCCACACATTTGCATCATTGTCTATTTTTGCCCGGCAGTAGTAACCAAGCGCCAGAGTCGAGCATCTAACCTTTGCTAACGAATTGATGCTGTCTGAGTCCAAGGCGCCCGGTGCCGTCCAACTCCAAGGTCAGGTCACTGTCACAGGTAGAATTCTTAAACGGGGAGGGTTGGCTCGGAACCGAACTGTCCAAACCTGGAATTGGCCTGGATAGCCCCCAACACGGCCGTAACCGCTCTTATTAGGTTGAGGGGCGATTACGAGCCGAGTTAGCAATATAGACACATTGAACCGTAACCGATCCGGACTGTTAATATATTGAACCGGCCCAAAACCGTTACAAAATCAGACAATACGGCCCGGACCGTGAACTATAGCCCTCCACCTACCGTGTGTCGCAATCTCCTGCAATAGGCAAAATGGGCGACGCAACCAATCAATTAAAACACTGTTCATTAATATGGTTTACCGAGGGAAAATACCGTTCACAATCACTGTTCACCTGATTAAATCAGAAAATGACTGTTTTAAAAAAAAAATAAAAATATGGATGGTTCACATGCCAAATCGGCCTGTTTATAAATGGTTCTTGGTTTGTTCATATTCTCATGAATCATGACCTGTAACCGGACTAACCCATTTAGTAAATGNAAAATATGGATGGTTCACATGCCAAATCGGCCCGTTTATAAATGGTTCTTGGCCGGTTCATATTCTCATGAATCGTGACATGTAACCGGACTAACCCATTCAGTAAACGTACCGAACCGTAACCGGATCTAACGGTTCCAGGCCCGTTTTGAACCGGTCCATACTACACTTTTAACAACAGTAGTCACAGGTACCCTTCGGTGTGTTGATCGATTTGAACCCGTATGAGTACGAGAACATAAAATCTCGATATATGAGTAACGCAATCTAAAAGCCGACGATTTGTTGATTTCTAGGCTCCGGTCTGATCAGTTACGATTGACTGCTGGTATCGGGTCAAGTACCCAGCACACAAGGGCCCAACTGCATATTGGATTACACGTTGATGGTAAATAAATAAATAATATTAAATTAAATGGAGAATAAGTGCCCGTCAGGCTTACACGCGGCCACTCCCATCCCTGTCTCAGTGGTGTATATTTATATTAATATTCATATAATGATATCGACCATCGACCTGGTTACTGTCTCCATTTATAAAAGGCCAGCAGCGGAGAGCGCCTAATGCTCATCCCACTCTCTCGTTAAGAGAAAAGAAGAGAGGAACTCTGTGTTGCCATCATCAGGAGGATATGGCAGTCTCCAGTTACGTCCTTACCATCAACAACCGTAACCTCTTCCCACGGATAAAGAACTCCAAACCCGATCGGAGTGTCCCCGTTAAACAGGTAATCCCGTGAATCAACCTGCTCCCTGCGGATTTGGATCCTGTGCTCGTAAAGAAAACCGGGTCTCTATCTCCTGAGGAACGTAGTAAGAATGGTGAAGGAGATGGGTTGTGGGCTCTCCTTTTCATTTATCCACGAGTGCCGGTTGGATCGTTTGGCTCAGGAAGACAGTTTCCCTGAATTGCTCTCTTTTTTCCTTCGTTGTTTTTCCTACTACAGAAGGTGGAAACAGAAAAACTGTCAATGGCATTTTCCAGTTTCATCTGATCGGATAAGTTCCATTTTGATTATTGGAATCCGATTCCTCTTGAAGTAAGTTGATACTGATGGTGGTACATTATTGTGTTCAGTTCTGCTTGGGAGCTTCTGCAAGTTGGAGCTCATCATCATCGGAAGGCAAGGAAAGCAAAATGACGACCCGTGAAGAGAAGGACGGACGGAAGATCGACTTCTCGGGGGACAAACCTGCCACCCCGTTGCTCAACACGATCAATTACCCTCCTCACATGAAGAACCTCTCGACCCAGGTAGCCCATGCACACCTCTTCGACAGCCATCCCTGAAGGCTTAACCATGATGGATGGTGGTATTGCCTTTACCGCCTGACACTCATCAGTCATCCCCATGACTACGAGTGAATGGGATAAAGATTGATAAGTAGACCTGTCTGTTAGGTGCAAATTGTTTGTCCGGTGAATGGAAAGGGGCACATATTGAGATTTATAACGACATTTGTTGGTATGGGGTGAAACGAATTGATTAAATGATAGTTCTGCATGTGAATTTTGTCAGGATCTGGAGCAGCTAGCCGCAGAGTTGAGGGCAGACATAGTGTACACAGTGTCGAAAATAGGGGGCCATCTCAGCTCGAGCCTGGGAGTGGTGGAGCTCGCGGTGGCTCTCCACCATGTATTCAATGCACCAGAAGACAAGATCATATGGGACGTCGGGCATCAGGTAACTAGATATTCAATAATTCCATAATCAATATCTCCAATACTTCAGCTAAGCTTTGTTTTAAATGCAATCCTGACGGGCAGTGATATTTGCAGGCTTATCCACATAAGATTCTGACTGGAAGGAGGTCTAGGATGCACACGATCAGGAAAACGTCAGGGCTATCGGGATTCCCCAAGAGGGATGAGAGCATCTACGATGCATTCGGTGCTGGCCACAGTTCGACCAGCATTTCTGCTGGTCTTGGTATGCGAATCTTCAGATAGATCCTAACGTCTCAATCATCTTTCCACTATGTCATGGTTGATTTTAATCGATCTTGAAAGATAAAGCTCCGTTTAATCAGAAGATGAAAGGCCAGAGAAAGATATGTATCTTAATAGAGAATGGAATGCTGACAGGAATGGCAGTAGCGAGAGATCTTCTCGGAAAAAGCAACAATGTCATCTCTGTGATCGGAGACGGAGCCATGACTGCAGGGCAAGCGTACGAAGCCATGAACAATGCAGGCTACCTTGATGCTAACTTAATTGTGATACTGAACGACAACAACCAAGTCTCCCTGCCCACTGCCACCCTCGACGGTCAGGCAAACCCGGTTGGAGCCCTTAGTAGAGCTCTGACGAAGCTCCAGGCGAGCAGAAACTTCCGCAAACTCCGTGAAGCTGCAAAAGTGAGCTTTATTTTCACATGTTTCTTTCGTCTCAAGGCTCGTAAAGTTTTCTGACCTTGAAGTTATTCCTGATTCAATGATGAAAATCTTAATATCATGAAGAGCATCACGAAGCAAATTGGAGGCCAAGCACACCAGGTCGCTGCCAAAGTAGACGAGTATGCAAGGGGAATGATGAGTGCCTCAGGCGCGATCCTGTTCGAGGAGCTCGGCCTATATTACATTGGTCCCGTGGATGGCCACAATGTTGAAGATCTTGTTACCATTCTCAACAAAGTGAAGGCCATGCCGGCTCCGGGACCTGTTCTTATCCACGTCATCACCGAGAAAGGGAAAGGCTATCCACCTGCTGAGGCTGCTGCTGATAAAATGCACGGTGAGGCTAGTACTGCATTTACTCCCAGCAATATGCGAATCACAATCTCTTAAGAGAAATAGTTGTAAATTCGTTATTCCTCAGGTGTCGTGACGTTTGATCCAAAGACGGGCCAGCAATTCAAGCCAAAATCCACGACCCTATCATACACGCAATACTTTGCAGAGTCGCTGATTAAGGAAGCTGAGGTGGATGATAAGATCGTGGCCATTCATGCTGCTATGGGCGGTGGAACAGGGCTTAACTTCTTCCAGGAGAAATTCCCAGACCGGTGTTTTGATGTCGGGATCGCAGAGCAACACGCTGTCACATTCGCCGCAGGATTAGCCACAGAGGGTCTCAAGCCATTCTGCGCCATCTATTCCTCTTTCCTGCAACGTGGTTATGACCAGGTGAGCCGAAACTTCTTGAGCTTTTCTGTCTCCATTCTCAGCCATTCTCTCGCATTCCCGCGTTTTCTGCCAGGGAAAATATGGTCTAAAATGTGATGCGCTTTTTCTTCTCAATTGTGAAGGTGGTCCACGATGTTGACCTGCAGAAACTGCCAGTACGCTTCGCAATGGATCGAGCTGGTCTAGTCGGGGCAGATGGACCCACACACTGTGGGGCATTTGATGTCGCATACATGGCTTGCCTGCCAAATATGGTGGTCATGGCTCCTTCGGATGAGGCTGAGCTCATGCATATGGTGGCTACTGCAGCAGCCATTGACGACAGACCGAGCTGCTTCAGATTCCCGAGGGGTAATGGAGTTGGTGCAACTCTCCCTCGTAACAACAAAGGGAGCGCCCTTGAGGTTAGGCTGATTCAGGCAACTCTTCGCCTTACATAAGTTAATACGTTTTCACACTTGGAAGACAACGCTCCTCAACATTCACCCAAGTTGGCTCCTTTTCTGTTTCCATGAAAGATCAAGCGGGAAAATCTGCGAGTTATAAGACAAAGTCCTAGGAAAACATTCCTAAACCGTTTTGTGCCTGTGCAGATCGGGAAGGGTAGGATATTGGTGGAAGGAACGAGAGTAGCGCTTCTTGGATACGGCTCCATCGTTCAGCAATGCCTCAAGGCAGCAAATGTGCTCGGATCGAGAGGCATATCCGTAACAGTGGCCGATGCGAGATTTTGCAAGCCATTGGACACAGAGCTCCTTCGGCAACTGGCCAATCACCACGAAATACTAATCACCGTGGAAGAGGGTTCAGTCGGAGGATTTGGATCTCACGTGTTGCACTTCCTCAGCTTGTCCGGAATTCTTGATGGGCCGCTCAAGGCAATTCCTCTTCACTGAAACTAAGACCCTGCTCAGTATTGAAAACCATTTCCTTTCAATTCAGACAGTTTTTTTTTTTTTAACTTTGATGACAAAGACACTGGCTTTGCTCTATCCTTCCGTCTAATTGAAGTGTAATGTCCGTGCAGTTGAGACCGATGGTGCTGCCTGATAGGTACATCGAGCACGGATCACCCAAAGAACAGCTCGAAGAAGCAGGTTTGTCATCGGTGCATATAGCAGCGACAGTCCTATCCCTTTTGGGGAGGCCAAATGAAGCTTTTCAGTTCAAGAGATGATCTTGACACCAAGGGCCGGTGTCTTCCTTCCCATGAAGGTGTTCCAGCGATCTCTGCAGAGGACAGCCCGAAAAGCAAATATAAAAATGTTCCCTTTTTTTTCCTCTCTTCCGGGAAATGGTTCCTTCACAAGCCAAAAAGCAAGTCCCTGAACATAATAAGATTGGAGATAAACGGAGCACAGGGATGGCTGATTTGTGGGTAGTGTAACTGAAAAACAGGGCACACTGTAATTGGAGAACTAGGCTACTATAAAGAGATCCAGCTGGATCGTGGTGTAATCATAGCTAATGCTCATGCTTGTTTTAGATGATTCTGCAGCAGATATGCAAATACCAAACTTTCTATGCGGTTTGACAATGATACCAGCCCAAGTTTCCGCTTCACAAACAATGACAGAAGTGACCGAGGCAGTAAAAACTGATGCTATGAACATTCCACCTCTTCATGAACAAACAATGCTAATGAGTTAGACTCACAACCCCAATCATCACTAGAATTGGTTGGTCCAACCTGTCCTATAACCCAATGGAAGCATCCACATTGAGAATTGAGAATTGAGAATTCAGCACAGCAGTTCAACCTGTATTTCTTCTTTTTATAAGTCCACTCATCTTTTCCCCCCTAACTGTGAAGTAGGATAAGCGGAGAGCCCAGAAAGACGAAAAGCCAAAAGTAATATTTCACCGGTGCATATATTACCCTCTATTATGAGCCAAATGAAGTTGTCCAGGGACAGAGTACAGCTATAATCTCTAACAAAAGATTTGATCACACAAGGCAGAGACTATTCATGCAAAAGCCTCTTTTGGTGGCATCAGTCATCCTTGAGCCCAAAACTTGCTTTTTAAGCTCACTGATTTTCATGATCAATTCCTCCCTGTTTCTCTGCTAACAGAAAATAACAGCACTTCCTCTGAGATTCTTACTGAGTACTCTGTGGTAACAGGTAAATTTTCCAGTCCCATTTACCCAGAAAATGAAAATTGAAGCAAAACAATGGGCCTCTTGCGGAATGAACAACTCTTCCGAACTTGGGAAAGTACATGAAAGTAAAATATATAGCACTGCAGTCTGTAGACAAAACATTATCTTATGCAGATACGTTCATTACGACTATTTGGGTACAGAAAAAAGGTCATCTTTCCAATGACAGCACAAAAAAACACATCTAGATCCTTTTCTGTCAACCCTTAAGAAATTAAAATGTTTTCCACATTTTTGTGATGGAAAAATTATTGTTTCAATAACATAAAGAAAAAAGTGAAAGAAGGCAAACTCCTTCTTGCTAATACAATGCTAAGTTATTCATTTATTTTTTTTCAAAAAAGGGTAATATGATGCTAAGCTAGAAAGTCTAACCTTGAAAATCAGATAGCACCAGGTGAACCGCACAATGTAGCCCAGACCAGCCACTTCCATCAGCCTAGGAAACTGAATTTGGACAGATGAATGAAAAAATTCATCCAAAATGCACGATCAAGAAATTTCTAATCTAATGAAGCATTTTAACCAATTAAGAGGCTACATACCGGAGGAATAGAATCAATTGCCCCGACTACAGCTGATGCTAACCACAGGGCCACCAGAAAACTGCTTCCATGCAGGGCAGTAGGGAGGATGTCTTCAGAATCAAACTGAAATGACCAAAGAAGCTCCTGATTATTAGATTAAAAAATATTCAATTTTGGCAGACATCCGATGTTATCGAAGGGTTAAAGTAAGAGCATAATGAGCAAAATGAACCAAAGGATTACATATACATGCAAGTTCAGAAACACCAAATTCAATTAGGACACAGTGGTGGCAGTAAATCATACACTTAATTATTCTTGATGTAGAGCTCCACTCAAAAAGAAAATCAAGGTTATAATTTTCCTGCAAAAACTTGTATGGGCTCGACCAGTCTTCAACTGTGCTAATTTAACCATTGACGTTGAGCAAATACCATAGCATTTATACCATCTTATGTGTAGATCAACGCCTGTTGCTTGTCAGCGTTACAAGGAACTAGAATAATTGGAGCTAGCATGTCTCCTAGAAAATTACTACCGGCCAGAATCAATCTTAAAATGCCAGGAAGGCCAAGAATCATTTAGGAAAGCTGGATCCTCATCTCGAGCTTCAGTTGCTCGCCAGAAATTCCAGTTTAAGTAGAAAACTCAATTGATAAAGACATATTATATTAACATAAGAATCATGGGATTCACAAATTTTGGGGGGTGGTCGTGGGCGGGGAACCTCCACGGTGAAAAGGTATGAGACAGTATAAGAAATCAGAAATTCCACGTTGCATAGAGAAACCATCTTCAGGGAAGATTGATAGTGATAATGTAACACCGATGTGATACCTGGTTCGGAGGGAACCTTGGGTATGGTCCGCAGGCTGTTTCTGTCCAGTTGAGTGAGTACTCCTGCCGGGAAATCCTACAAGGCATGCCTAGGCTGAACGGGATGGTCTGAGAAGTCTGTCCAATGCTTAAGTCAACAGACTAAAGAGAGGATTTTTTGTATAACGTGGGAAAGGTCAGAGAGTGCACATACGCCTGAACGTGGCCGTATCGGGATGAGGGTCTCTCAGTCGGCGTCCCAACGGCTGGGGTGTTGTAGGGTGGCTAGGGATGTTGGTCAGGGGAGAGCCGGGCGAAGCTCTTGACTGGGTGTCGTTCGGCCGTTTGATCAACCATGGTAGGACATGGCTGACCGAGTGAATGGGGGGTGCGCCACCTGGTCCGACCGGATATTGCCGGGCCGGGTGGTGTCCGACGAGTCCGGGGTGACTTCCCTGTCAATACTGTTAGAGGAATATAGATACAGAGTTGGTCAAGAACAGGTTGCCTGCTTCCACAGGAGAACGGACCCTTGGTAAGGGACGTAGGTAGGTGTAGGCAATGGATTGGATATGCAAAAGCATGCATTCGTGAGCACCATTATTGGTAAAGACCAGCTGAGCAGGTTTTGGTTCCAGGAGGGGAGACGGCGATGTCATTACTTTTATAGTGGGAAGTGGGTGAGATGGACGATTAGAGCAGCTTATTCCGACGATGAAGTTCGTGGTATACGACGGTTCACATTATATGCAGCTAAAAAAAAACAAGGTTTATCAGGCGTATTCCTAAAATCAAATAGCTCAGAGTCAATTGATGATGGATGGAGTTACCACCTGCTGGACCATGACAGCTTCGGGACTACCCTTTGGCGGGGGTGCGGGTCACTACAGTCGTTTGCTTTTTCCATCTGAAAACTTTGACATTTTTTTCGACCATCGAGCTTGTTCGATCTGGTCCACAGCTTTTGTTTACGGCTTCTGCTTAACCATTTCACATCATAGGCATTCGGTATTTGTGCAAGTATGACTTATCAGTTCTAGCTTGACAGTCGAGCATCCTCGCTCAACTTTGAGCTAGAACTCTAGGTGCATCACCGCCAGCCATATTCAACATAATCCATGCATTCGAGCAGGGTCCAAAGTTGCTTAATGGAGATTATCATCAGAGTTGAGCTGACTGCTCATAGGGAAACAAACATTTGCATTTCACTAAAATCAGTTTCACTTCATTTCTTCTGTATCTGCATTTTGAAGGCACTAAAATAACGAAAGACAGTTCTACAAATGAAGAAGGTAACATTCTGAGTGCTCTGCCCTTTTACTCTCTCTTCGATTTTGATAGTGCCCTTTTTCTCTGACCGAGCATGTAACCATACATGTGAGGGCTCCCTGTAATCAAAGTCTCATTATGATGAAATGAAGTTGACAACTTGATTGCTGATGTATGAGGAAAATAATAGTCTGCCCTTACCAGGGACATAGGTTCCAAGGGCAAGGATTGCAGCATAGTAGTAGTCGAAGGAGAAGTTCCATTTATTTGGCATTCGAATGCAGTACTTCTCAGAATTCTGCAGGCACACCAATTGATACATCACATTTATCACTAGCTGAAACTATTTCTCATCTATTATCCAAATGAAGAATGCAATCACTTGATAACAGACAAAACAGCTATATGCACTCTTCTTTTCTGCTAAAGAACTGGATGACAACAGAAACAAACAACCCATTTAACAGGATGCAAGTATGTGTTCCTAAGGCATTCTGTTAGTTGATTCATTACCTTGATGTAAGGCAGTGCAATATATATTAAACCAACTTCACTGGTGATGCCAGTAGGGTACAGCAACAAAAATGTGCTGTACCTGCAGGTAAAACATGGAATACTATCAGATACCAAAGTGATAGAAATGAACCAAAGATCTCAACAACATCAAGAAAGAGAGAACTGAATGACTGGTACCTCAGCCACAACAGCCATGAAGGTGCAGAACCAAGCACCTCTTTCATGCCAAAGAAGGAATATCTAATAATCTGCAATTCAAAAGGTACAGACTGATGTTACCAAGATCTGTGAAAGGGTGAACTGATGCTATTTGTTGAGCAAAAAAGTGTCCAGGGAACAGACAGCAAGCAAAGCAGCACATTCTGAAACACAAGGCATCAATCTCATTTGTCAGAAGAGGGGGATGAAAATAGACTGTCGCGTTGCACTTGTTTGGTCCTTTTAAATAGATTGTAGGGAAGAAATCCAGAATGGAAATTGTGACAGTTCAAGACCACACTCAAAGCAAGTCAATTGTTGAATCATGACCACTTCACTCATCATTGCCATAGAAAAGATCTAATGCCATAGCTGGAAACCCATATAATTCAAAACGTAAGGATTAAAGAAATCATTTTCCTTCACAAGTGAATCCCTTTGGAATAGGAGACAAACAAAAAAGAAGGAACACTTCACTGGGTTGCTGGGGTAGTAAGTCTGGATCCGGAACCAAAAACAGAGCTTAAAGGAAAAACCATACCAAGACTCAGAACAGTTAAAATCATAGACAATCACAGCATAGAAAAGAGAAAATGCAAAGAAAACTTTTAGCTGGCATACACATGAATCCTGTCCAATTATTTAGTTGGGACAAAAATGGAAACAAAATGATGGGGAAGATGAATATAGACCTAATATATTTCCAGCCTACAGCCAATAATTTATCAAATCACTCCCAGAAAAAAACCAAGAGGCACAAAAAATTTCACATGTCAGGATGATGCTTCAGAATATTAAAATAGCAGGGTTTAGCTAATTTACCTCAGTGATGGACCAGCTAATCACCAAAGAGCTAACCAATATGTGGCTTTGAGTCTGCCCATACACAACAAAAACATAACTATGATAGGAAATAACAAATTACCATAGCTTAAATCCACAGCATAGGACCTATATTTATCAGGGCAAGATCAAGCACCTCTGGGAAGCTATACAGGATGCCCCAGGTTAAGTACAATCTCGAACTGATCTGGGGCAGCGTGGCAGTTATGGGAGATCTAACCAATCCTATATATTATAAACATCAATGTAGTAAGAGGAACAGCTATAACCAGTTGCATGATTAACACATTTGCATGGTTGTTTTACAGGGCACCAGGCCTCTATATTAAGCTCATAGACGAGCGATTATGGCTCTTAAGATAGGATTAGCACCGTGAGTATCCAGCTCCCTTTTGCAGCAAATTCCACGTTTTGGGTCCTATTTATTCTTTCAGACGAGCACACATAATTGCATAACAATAACCATTGAGCTATCCTCCGAGTAAGATTCTTTCAGACCAGCTCACATGATTGCGGAACAATAACTATTGAGCCATACTTCGAGTTTGAACGAGCAATGAATATGAAATAGTTTCACGTATTATTAGTATCTTAGTTAAGAATAATCACGGGCGCGCGCGCTCGACACAGAGAGAGAGAGAGAGAGAGAGAGAGAGAGAGCGAGAGCTAACCAACAAGGCCGTGAATGATCTGCTCCAAAGATCAATTTGCAGAGCGGTGAAGAGAGAGACAATGAAAGAGCTTTGTTACTACTGAACTCATAAACACAATTAAATTGCGATTCAAACCAAGTGACGGGTGATAGCGCAAAAAACCTCCAACACAGCTGCGGTCTGAGCGAGCTGGAGCGGCCGCTCTACAGCACTGTACACTTGCTCATGGCCCGCGTCCTTCAGAGTCTTGAGAGCCAGAACCAGCACCTGAAGCCTGCGTGTAATGTACACGATAAAATTGAAAGGCAGAGTAGTTCAAAGGCAGCTGCTTTAGGATGAAAAATTGCAGGATATGAGAAGATCGGAGGAGAATGCAAAGAGGGTATTGGTTTCACCATCCCACGAAGACAGTCCAGTTATAGATGGAGAGGTAGAGGCGCCTTAGAACAGAGAGAAACCCCGCCATGGTAAAGGCTGAAAAGACTGAGAGATCTGAGAGAAAAACGGGAGAGAGAAGTGGATCAGGCCGAAAGGAAGTTCACTCTGCCAATAACGAGAGAGCAGGCTCTTGCAATTTGAAGAGAGGAGAAGTTGGTCGCTCGTCGCCATTTATGGTATCTAGGTGAGCCGCTCAACCACTAGTATCTACTTCCCACTGTCCATGAAAGAGTGGACCGGTCAGATTGTGAACCGTCCAATTTGCCATCCGGTTAGTCTGATTTGAGGCTAGTGTAAATTTTTTTACCAGATTTATAATAGCGATGGGGGCATATCTAACACAGAAATTTAGACCGATAGGATAGTGCTATCAAGTTTTGAAATTATTTTTTTTTCAAACTTCCGATATAGGATTTCTACGTCTTAATACTCATTCTACAACATTACTCATACATATTAATTAAATAGAAATTTGCCAAATTTCTTATGACAAATTCAATAGGAAATCGGACTGTGAAACCAGATTTTGAAGAATTATTGTGACTTATCTTTCCATTGGCGATGCTTGCAAACTCGTGTGTGAGAAGAAAGGGAATGAATTCTCCGTGAAGATGTTCGAGACACCACCTTCGTGTTCAATGAGCTCCTCGGATAATCCAGGGAACCCTCTTGTCATCTGAATGGCGGGAAGAACCCCCCCGGTATTATATCGCTAACTCAGAGGACGGAATGGAGTCGTCTTCGTCAAACGGGGCTCACCGTCGCCGAGTAAGTACTATACGAAACTCAGGACTCTCTGGGATGATGAGCTCGATGACTACGCTGGGGAACCACTCTGCAATTGTGCACAGCAGCGGCTCTTTATTCCGAAGATTCTTGATATGCACGAATGTGGGAATATGGAATAAGAAGCGGATTCAGAGACCGAGTCAACTCTAACTGGTCTGCGATTGAAGCCTTTGGTGGTGGCCGACCAACCACCAGCTCAGCCCCCACCCCACCTTTGATTTCATCTTAGTACAAACTGTAGTTTTCAAGAAGCCGCACTAAGGTGTCTATAATGTATCAAGAAATTAGTTCCTCTGAAGATTGTTCACGTCGCTACATGCACCGGCCGATCTTGCTGCCTACCCTGCCGGATTCTTACCCGGGAGGGGTTGATAAGGGTATGCTGATGGGCACGACCATGAGTATGGCTGGTGCACTTCTTCTACACGTCCGGGGAATGAAGTGTCATGATATGATAGATAACTTTCAAGTTCTAAATTTACTCTATTTGGTGATTTCCACTCTAGCATGAGTTTCGTAGGACACGGCAGGAGAGCATGAGATTGGAAGTAATCATAAGCCATAGATAAACCGCACACCCAGATAACTCGAAAAGGAAACAACATCCATTGGAAAAGATGTTGGGACACTACTATGGTTGGTAATTTTTGACACGATACAATAATCAAACTCGACACAACACGACACGACACGAAACTACATATGTTTTGAATAACTTGATAAGACATAATTAATTTTATCTAATTAAATATATTTTATATATTAACATATCTCACTGATTAATTATCATCATATATTTTGATTAAATTATTATTATTATTATAGTAATTATATATTTACTTTATATAGATAGATTATATACCCATAATTTTTTGGTATAGATTATTTAAATATGGTAGGTTACTTATTGCAAGAATTATCCAAGAGGCGGTCGGGGCCGTGGAGATCGTTGAGAAGTCATGTCAGCAGGCTGGTAGTTGAGAGTAGGGGGGCAGTCATGGCGGTAGAGACCAGAATTGTCAACTGCGGAGCTTCTTCTCTCTTGAAGTGACAGTGGAAGTGGAAGAATCTATCATTGAATGCATTTATTTACTATTTACCCAAACCCAGAGATTGCTCCTAAGCAGAGGACGGGACAAGCAATGCCCATTACGAGGATTTCCTCCCTTATCGGTCCTGTCCCGTCCGCCGAATAAGGAAGAAGAAATGCAGGAGAAAACAAAATGAATGGATCCATATAAAAATCGTATACATGAGCGGAGTCGGGGCAAGGAAGCAAAGCGAGGTCCAAAAAAGAGCGAGAGGAGTCTTCCCTGTCTTCCTCTCCTCACTGCGTGGTACTTGATAATTCTGCATTGAGGGGTTTACTTTCCTTCTTGTTCTTGCTGGATGGGATAAGCTTTCGTTGGAGTCCGATCCCCCATCACCAAAGCGGAGAGCTTCATCCTATTGCTTCTGTTTAAAAGCACAGAGGAAGAAGGTGGAAGGGCTTGGAAGTTCTATTCCTCGCAGCTACTTGAAGCTCAGAGCTGGTTGACAGGTTAGCGTGATTCCGGCTNTGGCCGACCAACCACCAGCTCAGCCCCCACCCCACCTTTGATTTCATCTTAGTACAAACTGTAGTTTTCAAGAAGCCGCACTAAGGTGTCTATAATGTATCAAGAAATTAGTTCCTCTGAAGATTGTTCACGTCGCTGCATGCACCGGCCGATCTTGCTACCTACCCTGCCGGATTCTTACCCGGGAGGGGTTGATAAGGGTATGCTGATGGGCACGACCATGAGTATGGCTGGTGCACTTCTTCTACACGTCCGGGGAATGAAGTGTCATGATATGATAGATAACTTTCAAGTTCTAAATTTACTCTATTTGGTGATTTCCACTCTAGCATGAGTTTCGTAGGACACGGCAGGAGAGCATGAGATTGGAAGTAATCATAAGCCATAGATAAACCGCACACCCAGATAACTCGAAAAGGAAACAACATCCATTGGAAAAGATGTTGGGACACTACTATGGTTGGTAATTTTTGACACGATACAATAATCAAACTCGACACAACACGACACGACACGAAACTACATATGTTTTGAATAACTTGATAAGACATAATTAATTTTATCTAATTAAATATATTTTATATATTAACATATCTCACTGATTAATTATCATCATATATTTTGATTAAATTATTATTATTATTATAGTAATTATATATTTACTTTATATAGATAGATTATATACCCATAATTTTTTGGTATAGATTATTTAAATATGGTAGGTTACTTATTGCAAGAATTATCCAAGAGGCGGTCGGGGCCGTGGAGATCGTTGAGAAGTCATGTCAGCAGGCTGGTAGTTGAGAGTAGGGGGGCAGTCATGGCGGTAGAGACCAGAATTGTCAACTGCGGAGCTTCTTCTCTCTTGAAGTGACAGTGGAAGTGGAAGAATCTATCATTGAATGCATTTATTTACTATTTACCCAAACCCAGAGATTGCTCCTAAGCAGAGGACGGGACAAGCAATGCCCATTACGAGGATTTCCTCCCTTATCGGTCCTGTCCCGTCCGCCGAATAAGGAAGAAGAAATGCAGGAGAAAACAAAATGAATGGATCCATATAAAAATCGTATACATGAGCGGAGTCGGGGCAAGGAAGCAAAGCGAGGTCCAAAAAAGAGCGAGAGGAGTCTTCCCTGTCTTCCTCTCCTCACTGCGTGGTACTTGATAATTCTGCATTGAGGGGTTTACTTTCCTTCTTGTTCTTGCTGGATGGGATAAGCTTTCGTTGGAGTCCGATCCCCCATCACCAAAGCGGAGAGCTTCATCCTATTGCTTCTGTTTAAAAGCACAGAGGAAGAAGGTGGAAGGGCTTGGAAGTTCTATTCCTCGCAGCTACTTGAAGCTCAGAGCTGGTTGACAGGTTAGCGTGATTCCGGCTTGAATTGAATTCTTGCTCCAGGATTAATCACCCCCCTTTTTTATTTCCTTATATCTTATGCTCCATTGAGATTTGAGGTCTAGAAATAGATCAACCAGGTGGGCTGTCTTTGTATCGCCGACGTGAAGGCCGTTACTGTCTGGGGCTCCCTCGAGTTTCAGAATGTCGCTCTCCTCTTCAATTTGGCTCTCCTTTATGAGTTCTGTTATCTCTTTGATTAGTGATTCCAATAGGGTGATAGGTTTCTCGGCGATGCGTCCTTATGCTATTCAAACTACTCACAAGGTTTTTAGTTCCAATTGCACGCCCTGACATGAAAATGGGCTTGGATACTGAAGTTTTATGGGATTAGTCTGGTTGACAAAGGCAATCGTGATTCCCATTGACTGGTCTCAATGGGCAACATGCTTATTTCTGGCTACGTGGCTCCACAAGTCTTTTCCTAGATTTCAGGAATGAGGACTAAGTTCTGTATGTGAGGTTCTTGTTCTCACGTAAGATTGGTAAACTTATGACTGAAATGGCATTGGATGGAGTGGTGTTGTTTTAGCTAATGCATTAGCATGCTGACCAACCTGTTTCCTGGATCCTCACATGCTAAATTAAACCTTTTGAATTTCTTTGTTGTCCCTTTAGGGATCGAGGAAGTAACATCATCTACTTGCAAGATCTCAACTCAGCTAGAATTTTGTTTTGTCTGAGACTCAATTTTAAAGGGTTGCAACCTACATCGTGATAAGAATGGGAGATAATGAATCACTCATGAAACCTCCAGGAAGATGGTCTGTGTTTTATTACGGTGCTGGGCACATGCTTAATGACATCACTGCAGCTTGTTGGTTCACTTACCTCCTACTTTTCTTGACGGACATTGGACTGTCACCTAGGTAGCATCCAACACTGCTCGAGGGTCCCAAAACACTTACATTAAATTCAGTTTGTTGTCTTTGAGCTCGTTTTTTTTGTCAACATTCTTTTTCCAGAAATTGACATTATATGAGTTACTTTGCATTGTTTCTCTCGGTTCCTCATTCTCTACATCTTAAGGAGAAAAAAACAAAGCTGTCTTTACATGCTGGTATTCATTGCTATACTTCTGTCGACTTGCAAGACATGCTGGCATGTTATTATCTAAATCATCAATGTAATCAGAGCCAATTTTGTCTCTGGATAATGAAACATTTATCAGTGGAACTTCAGGGAATAGTCTTTTAGCAACTTGCAAATGGAGACATGCATAAATAATTATCCTAGATCTAGACTCCGCTGATTATGGGAGAAGCCCTAAACTTGGAAGTTGGAACTGGAGGCATGCCTAGCATTTGCCTTTTGCATCACATATGTGGACTTTAGTTGGTTTAGCTCTGTATCAGTGAGATATTATCATCTTTGTGTCACAGACATGTCCCTAGTTCTATTTTATGCGATGTTTGAACTTCTGAATTTATGACATTCATTTTCCCAAACAGAGATGCTGCTGTTGTTATGCTTTCTGGTCAAATAGCTGATGGAATTGCTACAGTGTTCTCTGGTGAACTGGTATACCAATTCATTTCAATATTTTGTTTTGTCTCTAGGCCTCCTTCTACTTTATGGCTATCTTTCCAAATCGTTCTCAACAAATCAACATTCTACAATCTCTTTGTAGATAGACAGGTTTGGGCATTTCAAAATATGGCATGCTGCAGGATCGGTATTAGTTGCAGTATCATTTTCTTCTGTCTTCGGTGGTTGCCTCCCTTGCAAAATCTTTGCTAGCAATTCATTGACTATGGAGACAATTGGTTATAGCATCTTTGCCGCAGTCTTCAATGTGGGTTGGGCTGCAACACAAGTTTCACACATGTAATGGCACATCTGAACTTAAACCATCTGATTAACTTCTTAAAGTTAGTTGATGTCTCCTAATTGAAAATAGGCTAGGGCATTGCATTGTAAAGTTTCTTGCTACTTCAAGTCTTCTCTTTATGCATTTGAGTCATCAGCACCTTTTTGTATTTTGATCTTCTGAAATAAAATCACTTGGCTGAAAGCGTAATTTTCTTGATGAAGGTCCATGATAAACTGTATCACGCTGCACTCTACAAGCAGGGTGGTGCTTGCTAGTTGCCGAAATGCTTTCACAATGGTTAACTTTTCTCCTGTTATTTCCGTACGATAATGTTACTGCCATAAATATTTTGTTGACCTTTTTCTTTGTTCTTCCTTTTGAATGATCTTATTGCTGAAGGTTGCCAACCTGAGCCTGTATGCTGTGGCTATTGTAGTTTTTACTGTCATCAAGGCAAATAATCCAATGGATATTGAAAATCAGGTCTATATTTGGATAGAGATTTGATTCAAGTATTACGAGTTCCATTTATGTTGGCTAAGATATCTGTATTTTTGTGAACAGTATCGGTGGATTGCATACTTTTCAATATTTATAGGGTGCTGCTTCGTGGGAATATTTCATCTTGGGACAAAAGAGCCAAGGTAAAGTGTATCCTATGATGATTGTAATCAATATTGGGGGACTTTTTTCATCATTAGTTTATATGGATATTTCCTTCTATCAGATATATTTAGAACATTTGCTTGCAAACAGAAGTTATTCCAACTTCTGGACATGATTTATTGCTTCTGCAAGCATAGTAACTTGCAATAGTTTTACTTATTATCCAGGCTGAAATTTAGTGCACATGGGAGTTGTAGTGCAAGGATTTCATGGACTTACTGGTTCAAGAGAGTTCTGTACTATCAGGTTGCTCTTGTCTATGTGTTAACAAGACTAGTTGTCAATGTTTCTCAGGTCAGTTCCACTGTAGATCATGTCTTTGAATACTCATTCTTTGAAGCATCATATTTTGCATCTGTTGGAGTCATTGCTGAGCCACATAAAATTTTATATATGATATTAAGACATTGGTTTGATATTCAGTCAGTCATCAATTTCTTGTACCATGATTAGGCTTGGTATATTGCAAATAAATATTTGGGATACAAGTGAGCCGCTTACACTAGAACTTATAATGTGCCCTTGCACATGTTAACCTGGGAATTCCAATTCTTTTAAAAGTTAAGGCATATATATTGTCCTCCAACATCTTAGAAGATGTTTTATCATTAAAAAAAAAACTCTTAAAAGAGGTTCCAGATGTTCCAGCTCATATTTGTTTTATGGTTGTGTCCTCATGATTTGCCAAGGAATGTTGAACCTGTTATACAAAGAGAATGACCTGTGAAGTCTAACAATTGAATACTTTCCATTTTCATGATAAATATTGGAAGTTATAATCCTGAGTTAAATGCTGAAGTCAATATTTCTCACCATTCAGGCATATCTTGCTTTCTATGTTATCAATGATCTGCGGATGGCCCAATCAGCAAAAGCTTTGGTACATGTGGAACCTGTGAAATCATCCTCCTTCTATCTAATTAATTGATCTGTGTAATTCAAAAGTAGAAGCTTTTCTTCTCAAAAGAGTAGAAGCTCTTCAATTCGGATTCTTATAATCTTGTTTGACTTATCAGGTACCTGCAATTATTTACGTCTGCAGCTTCATCATATCCATCATTTTACAGGTACTTATTGTGTGATTTATCTTTATTTAGTGGTCAATTCTTCTTTAGCTTGAGAATGACCAAATGGTCTATCTTCCACATAGGAAATTGCATGGACTAGTCAACGTCTGAAGGCCTATTTTTCTGCTGGAGCCATTATTTGGATTTTCTCTGGGGCTGGAATCTTTCTTTTGCCAAGAGATTTGAGTGGCTTCATGTATGGTATAGCAATATTCATTGGCATAGCGAATGCTCTGATGATGGTAGAAATTCTCTCCCTGCTATTGTCCTCTTCAAATGTTCAACATCCTGAGTAGAATTTATCCTTCAATAAAGAATGTTGCACTTATATTTCTCAGTCTGTTAGGAATCATTCGTGAAGAGGGTAGTATTAGCTCACAAGCAAACTGGTTTTTAAACCTTTTTCAGGGCTCAGAAAAGTAAAGCTCATGGCACTCTCATATTCATCTTATTCTCACATAACACCCACATTCTATTTGTTCAAGTTATCCTGCCCATGTCTTCTAGCCACTAAATGGCAGAACTGTAGATCTAAGATGTAAATCCTGTTCAATTACGTTATGCTTCCATGAACCATTTACTTACACTATCCTTATACATTTCACTTTCGAAGACTTTGTTTTCAAAATTCTAAAATATTTTAATCATTTTATTTATTGATATTTTCCTGAATGACAATCTCAGTTATGAACCTGTCTTGCCAGTTGATTGTTTTTGTCTTTTTCCTTTGCATGAAGGTGACGGGTATAAGCATGCAGAGTGTTCTAGTGGGTGAAGATCTCAATGGGTGTGCTTTTGTTTGTGGTTCCCTGAGCTTCTTGGACAAAATATCCTGTGGGATAGCTCTATACATACTTCAATCATATCAAAGTAAGGTCACAGCATTCAACCTTTTGCAGAATTTCCGTTTCTGTTGCTCACATAAGCCTTAACTTATGAATTTCTGTGTTTCAATTTTTATTCCATTTGTTGTTGGCACATTGCTAACCAAATAATAGTTGTAATTAGCAAGCTGAAAGAATGAAAAATGAATATATGTTGTCATTTCTCAAACATGTCAAAAGTGACCTCTTGGTTTAACTTCTAATGCAAGTGTCTCATGCTTGTGAGGTTTTCGTCAGCTCAAAACCTTTTTGAGAAAGCTCATGATTTTCTCCTTTGACCAGTAGAAAGCTAATTGTGCTGACCAGTTCGCACTTTGATGAAGGTACCGCACCGAGAACAGAGGGAAACCTTTCAAGTGACGTATTCTTTTCAGTTACAAGATTTGGCTTGGGACTGGTGCCTGCTTTTTGCTCACTTCTAGGGGCGGCCACGACATACACAATGGAATTCCCTCCATATGCTTCAAAACCTCTAGTCGAGCCCCTGCTGGAGTAGGGTTGTCCAAATATAGCTGACAGGTTTTCTGAATCATGACATGGAAAAAACTTGATGCAGCGCATTGTTCTTGAACGTACTGTATCCATAAGATCTCAGAAGTCTCAACAGGAAATAAACGAACGGTCAGATGTTACACACTTCCTTTCCATGAAGCAGTGGCACCAGATTTCCAACAGGTGCTATACTTGTCGAGACACTTAGCTGTAGAAGGTCCTTCATTGTTTTATAAGGTTCCTAGGTATGATAGCGAACAATGATTAGAATTTCATCAGATTCAATGGGCGGGTGGTGCCGTGCATACAATAAATTCATATGAATGTTGCTTTTACACATTTTATCTGATATCATGTTCTCTCACACAGTGTATGTTAAGGTGCAAAACCATATGAACTTATTCGGGGTTCTCATTTAACATGATTACGTGGAAAACATTCACAGTAGATAGATTGACTTACGTATTGACTGATTAACACTATAGCAATATCTTCCCTGGATGTGAATTCCCTGAAAGCATCTTTAATCGCTTTTACAGTTGTTTCTGGACAATGCTGAGTAGAATAATGCACTCTTCGATGGATATGTAAAATGAAAATATTCAAAGAACACAAACATTAGTGAACCAGCAGCATTCATCACACATGCTCTATGAGGTTAAAAAGAAAGGTGCATACTTGAATCCACGAAAAGATAAACCTCTTTGTTTGAGGGCTTTTCACACTTATCCATCATATTATAACCTCTTCCTCTAATGTTATGCTTAAATTTTAGCTGATAAATGACTCTACATTGCAGTTAGAGGCAACTAAGATCGATGAAGTAATCAGTATCAGAGAGGAGTCGATGCTGGACACAATACGTAACGATCTGCTATCCCACAAGCAATGTAATTCTACTTTCTGGTTTTCGATCCCAAAACAAAGTAATGAATATATCATCTGAACCACAATAGGCAAGGAAGGGCCAAGGGGCATATATTAATTCTTCTCTGGGAGGAGGTGAAAAATTACATTCAGAATGGCATGCATACATGTAAATCTTTTCTTTTTCTTTTTCTTTTTTTTTTTGCTTTCTTCCAGACATGAATGATGTCTTTCTGACCAAGATGATATAAGGCTCTGGTCAGAACGAGCAACGGAAATTCCATGCAGTGATCTAGCCAAAAAATAACGAAAAAGAAAGAATCAAGAATGAAAATGCTTGCTAAAGAAAAGTGAGTATTGTAGTAGCATGATTTTATGCTCAGAATGCTGCTCTTAAGCCATTGTATTTCCTATGCATTGCAGGGGTCATGCAGGTGAAGATTGAGGATCTGTGCTTCTTTGGCTGCTTGTCAAAGATGAATGACCTTAAGGGGACTCTATTCCGACCCGCAGAGTGCTTTTGCTGGGGATTCTGGGCATTCGGCTCTGCAAATCCAAACTCCTCGTTTAACTTTGCAAGTGTCTTCTCTACCTCAAGCTGGAGCACTGCTATGTGGTCCAAACCCGCCTGGAGCTCCTCCGAGACCTTGTTGTTCTCCTGCTTCATGTTGAGGACCTCTCCCTGAAACTTCGCTGCCTGATAGCTCGTGAATCTGAAGTCGTCATCCTCAGCGCTTGTTTTCAGGGCCGTCGTGATCTCCTCTTGGATGTGACAGAGTGAGGAGAACCGCTTCTGCTGCTCGTCCTTTAAGAGGACACACTTCTCCATCCAAATATTTAGTTCAGTCTGTATCTCACTCAGGTGCTTATATATCGGCTTTACATCGGACTGGATGGAGAATGCCCTGGAGCGACTCCCTTCCTCCTTCCTTTTCTCCTCCAGCTTCAATAATTCAGCCCTCAAATCCTCAACTGCAGTCTTGTACTTCTGTATCTGATGCAATGCAGCACTGAAACGGAGCCAGAAATCCAAGTTCTCCTCAAGCACCTGATCAATATCCATCCTGAGTTTCTCCTCGATCTCTGAAGTCGGGCGGCCCTGATCAATGAGAACCGTTTCAATACCCATCTCTCTTCCATTTATCACTAGAGTTTTGGAGATTCCAACTTGACTGCTTGAGACATTTTTTTCCTTTGAATCCTTGCCCTCGCCTATGGCAGTCTGCAGAAGGCTGAGCTTCTCGCGTAGTACTCGGTTCTCTTCATCTTTCAAGGCGTTGGCACTCTTCAGTTCCCTCAGTTGATTGGCCACGTCATCAGAGGCCCAGTCCTGATTCCTCTTCTCCACTTCAACAAGCTTCCTCTTAACTTCCTTGTAGTTTCTTAGGGTTGTGGTGTACTCCGTGAGCAAAGTCTCCTCTCGATTCTCCATCCCCTTCGTGAACATTTCCTGCCAATTTGGTTCATTGAGATTGGCAGTTTGTTTTTGTTCTACTGTTTGAGGGGAACTATCAAATGTCTGAGACGGATTCAGTTCCTCAGCCCCTTGATGTGGTTGTGGCTCAATGGACTTTTCACTAGAGTCATTTGCCTTGTCCTTTGGATGGGGAGATGAATTCTCCTTCTCGCAATGTACAGTCGGTTCAATAACATCCTTTCTTACTTGTGTCTTATCATCAACGTCTTTGATGAACTCAGCACCCGTAGTCGGCATTTCTCTTTGTTCTGCAGTCTCTTCCTTTTGTGATGGACCCAAGACTATCGAATTCCTGACAGCTGCTAAATCTTCTGATACATGTCTTGCCAGGAGTTCTGTTTCCCTAGGAAGTGAGGCGACCTCCTGCTCATCATCAAGTTTCACAGAATGCACTTTCTCGGAGAGATGCTTGAGGTTGCAATCAGCTTCAGCGAAGTGAGTCTGGAGATTGATGTTTTGGGCCCTAACACTGGCATTTAGATCCCAAACGTCGTGTAACTTTTCCTCCATCTCCCTCATTCTGGTCAACATGTTCTTCGGGCCATCAATGAGAGTTGCCTTCTCATCCTCGAGGATTTGAATATGAGACTGAAGATCATCTGTCTCTGTCCTAAGTCTTTCTATAAGGACATTCTGAGTTGAGACCGCCGTCTCCAGGCCGATGACCTTGTTTACAAGCTCATCGATCTTCTCGGCCATCTCTGGCACTGTTAGTGACGCCTTCAGCCCAACTTGGAAGTGTTCCTTAATCTTCTCCTCCAACATCTTCGTCTGCTCTCCTTCCTTCACATTGTTTGACTCCTCAAACAATATATCAATGTTGTCGGATCTTTGTCGGTCTCTTTCGCCCAATTGTTGACCGGGGGCAAGTTCTTTCCTCAGAGACTCAAGCTTCTGCCACGTATCCTTGATCCTTTTCTGCTCCTTCTTTGCCTGCTCAACCGAACTCCTCTGCTTCTCCCTTAAATTTGCCAACAATTCTTGGCATGATTTTAAGGCTGCCACAGCCATCAGACTTCGAGCCTCACCGTCCTCGATGACAATTCCCTCACCAAACTCATCCTGTAGTGTTGAGACCTCTTCTTGCATCTCAGTAATCTGTTTCTCGATCTCCCAATACCTCGCTAGCCCAACCTCATATGAGCTCTTCACAAATTCCTTCACTGTCTGCAGTGCAAGGATATCTTTCTGGAGCTTGTCGATCTTCTTGAGCGCTTCAAGCTTTGTCAGGCCGGACTTGGAAACTACCGGCACATTCGCTGTCTTCTCAGCCTTCTTGGACCGCAACTTCTTCACACTGGAAGACAAGATGCTTTTGAGGTCCTTGATGGGAGCCTTTGGGACCTTGGGGATGTTTGGTTTTGGGATCTCTGGAGGCCGCCTGGGGATGTCCTCATCGTCCTCATCCATCTCAAATGGGACCTGATCGGGAAAGACAGAGGCAATTGTGTTGTTGGCATTTTGGAGCTCAGTTGAGATGTGATCATACCGCTCTGCTAGAGCTCGGTAAGCACGGTACGACTCCTCGACAAAGTTTATGAGCTCAGGCCTCTTCTTGTAGTACATTTCTGCTCTCTTGGCGAAGGAGTCTCCATCTTCCTCGATGAGCTTTAGCGTGTTCGCCACCTTTTCCTCCATGTCTGCCATTGGATTCAAACACCAAACCATCAAGACTTACCAATTCCATGATGACAATAATGATTCAACCGATGAAGCATTGGAGATTAAAGAACAGAGTTTCTCCATGCTTTTTCACATACACGATGGAATCAAATAGATGCACCCATTGTCTTGATAGATAGATCAAGACAAAACCGTTGATCAATATAGATTAACACCTGAACTGGACTTTCCAGCCTGTGCACATCCGATCCACTTACTGAGACCGTGATTTCACCAGGATCAACAAACATCATGGGCAGGGCAAAACTATGGATAACGTTATATTAAACAGGTTGGTTCATACCTTGAAGGTTCTGCTCGAGCCATTTGGATTGCTTGGTCCTAATATGGCTGGCCCACCACCAGGAATATGCATTGCTTGCAGCTCTCTGCAGCATCATTGTGCCAATATCGATCTCACCGGTGCTACAAGGTTCGACGTCTCTCTCTCCCTCTCTCAAGATGAGATATGGAAGTCACATATTACCCATCAAGAAACGGAAGAGAAGAAGAGAGAGAAAAAGCAAAATCTTTGTTGAGAAGGGACCATGAAAACAAAAGGGGTTGTGGAGAGGCAATCACTGAGTCCTTTCTAATTATGTGATGATGGAGGGGAGCAAACCTCGCTCGCATCACAACGCGGCATGTTCATCTTTTTCCTTTTTACTTTTTCATAAAATAAATATCTTTTCACAGTAAATAAATTATTCATTTACTTTTCCTGTGAACCTCACCGTCTGCTATAGAGGAATTCCCTAATAATCCAAGATCANTTACTTTTCCTGTGAACCTCACCGTCTGCTATCGAGGAATTCCCTACTAATCCAAGATGAATTGATTGGTTCATAGAATTCTCTTAATCATGAATTTTTATCCGTTCACAACAAAAAAGTACTTGAACTCAGATTTGCCTTTTGATTTATTAATAGTTTAGAGAAGAGAATAAAAGGCTCAGGAAAGAGCCCCATGAGAAACGGAAGGAGGGACACGCATGGCTTGCTGGAATGTGCCAGTTTGGGTTCAGCTGTCCGGCCTGCCCTTTTCTGCTTTGCACGGCTGTCACTGGAAAAAAAATGTTTCTTTACTTTATGATGCAAATAAAGATGGATCCATACGTTGGAAGTTGCAGCTGAGCTGGTGGATGAATCGGAAGGCCTGCCAAAGCCAGGCCAACTCTGGCAAGCTTGGTCGAGTGGCCTAGCATATGAGGCAGGGATCAAGCAAACACCGATCAGTTGAAAATTCGGAATAGGACATGGGATACAGCAAGAATGACCCCACAAAGTCCGATCTGCAGACATGATGGGATGCTATCTCAAAGAGGTGCCGAAACAATGTTACCGGCATATCATTGGTGGACTGGAAAGGTTATACCCTCTCAATTAACAAATTCACTAGCAGAACGATGTGTGCTTTCTATAGCACTCCTTGAAAAACAGGGAAAAACATACATACACAAACGCTTATGTTAGTGTTCCTTCGAGGAATTCCATGGTAGTTCACAGAAAACTGGTGCTGGATAGATTTTTTAGATTTCAGATCTAATCCTTTCATCTGTCTCCACTGCCTGTGCAACATCGCTCTCCATGAATGTTGGTCGCTATTTTGATTCTCACTAGGAGGGGAAGTCGGGTATCTTTTCCTGTTTTCTACAGCGATGGTAACCTTATATTATGATTTCAATGCAAGTTAAACGTCTGTTTCTTATGCAACTTTCAGACATTTTGTATTATGCAGTCAGATCCGTGATCATTTGTTTTTGCACTTCTGATTAGTTTCCAGAATTGGACTAAACTCTTTTTCCGAGTTCTGATTAGCTACTTTAGTTTTGGATATGGTGGAGCATTTAACCCTATAAACATTGGTTCCTGCACTTGATATACGACAGAATGGCCTCGGTTTCAGTGATCAGTCGAGTCCATATGCAAGGACTTCTGGTCAGAGATTGTCAAGAAGGAGATTGATAATATTCAGTATTCCTTTAAAGACTGAACATGGTGTATGAATAGCATTTCATGGGCATGGGAGATCAGTTTTCATGCTTGCTTTTATGCTGTATCTCGCTTCCACTAGCTTTTGCGCACGTCAATCGGGTCATTGCTTAACACTGTGGTTTCTGTAGTTTCTGCAGATATATCATTTCTTCCTGCTAGTAAGCAACTGAGCATTAAACCTGCTCCTCCTTTCTTTCGCAGGATTTCATTTGCAGAGATATCTCCGGTAGTGAATCGATTCTATTTTCCAACTCGTGCTGCTGGCCACATCGGAGACAGTCCTGTGGATCAATCAGTTAAATCCAGGTTAAACTTTGTATACTGATACTTATCCTTACCTTCATCTGATATAAGATTTCATCGCATGTCAATCTTCTGACGATTTATATTTTCCCTTTCCTTTCTTCTACTTTGGTGCAGCTGAAATAAGGGATTTTGGAACAGGAAGACTTGCAGTTGAATGCCGTTACCCTTTCTGATATTATGAAGACACTTAACCAATTTCATCCGTGCTTGGATAGGGGAGAAGTAGTAGGAAATGGTTGAATGACAGCAATTCCAGCAGGAGAAAAATCTCCCAATGGTCACTTGGCTGTAAAACTAATAAAGAGTTAGGTGAAGGAGAGAGAGAGAGTCGCTGGTCTTAGACCATTCAAGTCACATAACCATATTCGTCCTGAAATCTGGCATCTTCCAGGTTAAGAGGGCCAACACCGATATCTCATCCCAGCATTCAACGTGCCAAATTGTGAACTAACCTCCGAGTTCTCAGCTGCTGCCAACCATTTCAGTTATCGAATCCCCAGGCAACATCGAGGAAATTAAGGAGTGGGCTTGCGGACGATAAGATACAGAAAAATGAATGAATACTGGATGTGTAAAATGGAAATACTGGTGAATTCTGTACGCACCAGCAGCCATTAAGGTGGTCGATCGGGGGGCACTCCGGTCCTACGGTCAAACGAGGGGAACAAGTCAACGTTTTTGTTTTTTGGAGGGTAATTTTGCAGGTCACGTGATCAGCGCACCTGCTACTATCCACCGTTGGAACATTCGGTCAGCGGCAATTCATCGGCGAGAAGAGTAGCGCAGCGACCGTCGTAGAGGCAGAAATTGAACGGTGGCGCGGAAACCCATCCCCACGCCAAGATTGTCGTCCTCGTCATCCCTAAACACAGCTTATTCTATTCCCAAAGGATTGTCTAAAGAGTAGACATTTTTGACGACCCAACGAAATGAGAAGAATTCAACTACGCTGGAAATGGATGGTCGAAACTTCTCCAAAAAACTCTTTTTCTCCATTTATAATTTTCGGATTATCGAGTCATCCGATTCGCACAGCATCAAGATTTACTCAAGTTAATATCTAATTTTTAANAAATGGATGGTCGAAACTTCTCCAAAAAACTCATTTTCTCCATTTATAATCTTCGGATTATCGAGATTTACTCAAGTTAATACCTAATGTAGTTGATATCGTCCATTGTCTATTTTTCCTTTTAAATAAATTATATTGTTCGAGCATTATAGAAGGAAATTTTATTATTTGAAAATTTTTACTTATTAAGCTTAAGCAGGGTCAAATTTAAACTAATTATAATTTATTAAAAATTTTAATATCAAATATTTAGAAAACAAATAACATATAACTTCTGTCTTAATGCCTTATTAGACTAAGGTGAGATTTTGTATTATATTGCGATGAATTGTGAGAGGGATTTGAGGGCTCTCGAGGGGAACCATTTGGCTACAGGTAGTGTTGTTAAAAGTACAGTCTAAGTCGGTTCAAAATGCATCTAGAACTGTTTGACCTATTTACAGTTCGGCCCATTTACTTAACAAGCTGGTTCGATTATAGGCCATGGTTTAAGCAAATATAAACCGGCTCNAAATGCATCTAGAACTGTTTGACCTATTTACAATTCGACCCATTTACTTAACAAGCTGGTTCGGTTATAGACCATGGTTTAAGCAAATATGAACTAGCCCGGACCTTTTATAAATGGGCTAGTTTGGCCCGTGAATCGTCAATCTTTTTTTTAAAAAAATTGTTTTAAATGAATATTTTATTTTTTAAATTTTAAATTAACCCGACAAAATCCGACCATTGATTTACAGGATTTTTGGCAATCTGAGGCAGTTTTCAATGGTTTTATGCTATTTTCTAAACAGTTTCGAGCTAATTCAACNTTTTTGGCAATCTGAGGCAGTTTTCAATGGTTCTATGCCGTTTTCTAAACGGTTTCAAGCTAGTTCAGCAAGGCAAAGATCCAAGTCAGTTACGGTTTAACGGATCCATATTTCAGAACCGGATTGTAACCTCCCCAAATTCACTAAGAACAGTTATGGGGCTGGGTTAGGAGAGGTTCAGGCCGATTCCGGGTTTAAACGGGCCGGGCTGGCCCTGAAGGGTCCATTTCTGGGCCATTCCGGCCCGTTTAACATCTCTAGCTGCAGGCATCTGTCCTGATGCTAACTAATGTTCCTTGTGAGACAAAAACCTTAAACTTAGAATTATTTAGGCACCCAACTTTCCACCCCGATCTGCCCTTCTTCTGGAACCTAACCTATAGCAAGTTTAAGATTCAGAATTCAAGTATAGCTAATAAGGATTCGATTTCCAATTCACACATAATCTAACCAGCGTTGCGAGTATATATGCTACTCTACGCCATCACTTTTCCATATGTTTTAGGCACGTAAGGCTTACACAGGATTCCTACGAGTTAGTCTACAACAATGGCCAGCATCCCGGTACTTACAAGGACTTCTCCCAACGATTTCTCGGTTCGAGTTGTTGCTCGCTGTCAGGAGAGCCTCATCGCTGATACCTTTTTCCTTTCTAATGTTTTCAGTTCACCGTGTCCAATCTTCAAACGAGCAGCCAGGGGGCGAGGAGCAGCCCGACACTGCTGTGCACTCCGCTGATGGGGACAACAGCCGACCAGATGCTGATCGATATGCAGAAGGCTAAGGAGATCGGTGCGGATCTTGTTGAGATCCGCTTGGACTGCTTGAGAGACTTCAACCCTCACCCGGACCTGAATGTCCTCATCAAGCAGTCACCTCTCCCCACTCTTGTCACTTACAGGTATGAGTTTACCCCTTAAAACTCTCTCTTCGTTCAGTACTCTTCTTGGCTCTTCCTTTTCCCACACTGATTGTGCTATTCTGATGGACATTTCAGGCCTGTCCGGGATGGTGGCCAGTACGAAGGAGATGAAAACAAGCGACAGGATGCACTCCGTTTGGCAATGCAGCTCGGAGCTAATTACGTGGATGTCGAGCTCGAGGTAGCTTGGCAACTTTCACATGCAGACATCTCAAAGGCAGAACTTTGGAGGAAATCTCTCAAGTGAATAAGCTATGCCGTTTTGTTCTTGTTTTTGGCAGGTTGCCCATGAATTCAACAGTTCTATTCAGGGAAAGAAGCCAGACAATTTCAAAGTCATTGTGTCCTCGCATAACTTCCACAACACTCCCTCGGCCGAGGCCATTGGGAATCTTGTAGCAAGAATTCAAGCCACTGGCGCTGATATTGCAAAGATCGCAACCACAGCACTTGACATCACTGATTGCGCACGCATTTTCCAGATAACTGTCCACTCTGAGGTAGCCCTACTTCATGTCTGTGGAACCATAAAAAAACAAATTGGAGAACTGGAAAACTTCTCTTGGCAGTTTTTTGGAACTGACCTTTTCCACTGGATCTGTGTAGATTCCAACGATCGGGATCGTTATGGGTGAGAGAGGTCTGATCTCTCGTATTCTTAGCCCCAAATTTGGTGGGTATCTCACCTATGGTGCGCTCGAGGCAGGTGCAATATCTGCTCCCGGTCAACCAACCGCAAAGGACTTACTGGAGCTGTACAACTTCAGACTCATTAGACCCGATACCAAGGTGTATGGGATCATCGGGAAGCCAGTGGGCCACAGCAAGAGCCCTCTTCTGTTCAATGCAGCATTCAAGTCCGTTGGTCTTAATGCAGTCTATCTGCATTTTCTTGTGGACGATGTCGAGAAGTTTTTCAAGACCTATTCGGCAGTGGACTTTGCTTCGGGGTGCAGGTATATACATGAGTTATCTCTTCCCATCATTTGTCCTGAATATCACTCTCACTTGGAGGTTTAGCTGATGGCGTTGTTCAAAATGCAGTTGCACAATCCCACACAAGGAGGTTGCGCTTAAATGCATGGACGAGATCGACCCTATTGCCAAGGTTAGTTAAATCTCTAATTTAGCATCATCGACTAGTGAACCACTTGAGCTTTTGATTCTTCGCCAGATACAGAACAAGTTTCTCAAACAGTTCATATTTTGTTAAATCAATGGCAGAAAATTGGTGCAATCAACAACATTGTAAGAAGGCCAGATGGGACATTGACTGCATTTAATACTGATTACATCGGTGCCATAACTGCTATTGAGGATGGCCTGAGAGGTTGGTGATAATCTAGTTGAAGGAGATTGAAAGTGCATCATTTGACCTATGTAAATAGAATTGGAGATATGATTATCATTGCTGTCTTTGTTACGCAACTGACTTGGAAAATTTTGGCCTATGTAAATAGAATTGAATGGTGCTACTCCAGCGACTGTCTCTCCCTTAGCCGGGAAACTGTTTGTTGTCCTTGGTGCCGGTGGGGCTGGAAAATCACTAGCTTATGGAGCTGCACAGAAAGGGGCACGAGTTGTTGTTGCCAACCGTACATTTGGTATAGTCTTAACTGCTTAATAACATCTTGAATGGTGTTTAATGATGGAATTATATAGAGTGATCTGGCAAATTTCTCTGATTGTATTACGGTGTGTGTTTTTGCCTGGGTGATAATGCAGAAAGAGCAAAGGAATTAGCGGACAAGGTTGGAGGAAAAGCTCTAACATTGGAGGAAGTTCAGGACTTTCACCCGGAAGAAGGGATGGTTCTTGCTAACACGACATCAGTTGGAATGAAACCAAAGATCAGCGAAACCCCTTTAGCTAAGGTTATCTTCTCCACAATAATAATGTCAACCTGCAATTTTTCAGTCACAAAAACGAAATTAACATACAAAGTTCAGTATCAATCAGTCAACATCTAACGCAAAGCATACATGTCTAACAGCATGCTCTGAAGCACTACTGCCTTGTGTTTGATGCCATTTACACCCCAAAGGACACTCGTCTGCTGAAGGAAGCAAGAGAGAACGGAGCTGTCATTGTTTATGGGACTGAGATGTTGATCCGCCAAGGATTCGAGCAGTACAAGAACTTCACTGGTCTGCCTGGTATGACAAAATTGCAGACAGAACGCTAGGAATATTTCTCTTTGTTTCCAAAATTCCTCATTCCAGCATTTACTAACCATCACTGACTATTTCTCCCTGATATTCATTTCAGCGCCCGAAGAACTGTTCAGGCAGCTCATGGAGAAACATGCGTAGAAGGGAGTAGATAAGCAGGCAGTTTGATGTCGCAACTGGAGAAATATGCTCATAACTCGAAAAGCATGAACAGTGTATCTCTGTCAGGCCTAAGAGCAGATTCAATTTTTTGCATTACGGAGCATAAGCTGTTTCGATGGTTGTGTTGTACTGAAAACTTCATAACCACAGTTCAATGAATAATATGTTTCAAATCCTGCAGTTTTCTTAAAATGCAGTGAGAATTTTGTATACCTTTCCAGGAAAGTAAAGGGCCTAGTCTGCCTGGTTCGCTATCTTGAATTACATATTTGACTTCTTGCTCTTGCTCGCAAGCCCTGAATCTGTAGAAACCTTGATCATACTCGAATGAGATTATGAGAACTTCAGTGACAAATACCTATCCTTCATCTTACTCGGCCAGGCTCCATGACTTTCTGACGACAGAACACCTGATATGTGTGCTAAATTCTACTGCATCTCTGTATCAATTTCACAATGGAGCAGCCTTGGATATTAAATTGAAATGCTTGATTTTTACAGGATAAGCCGATCACGGCTTGGCTGGAGATGTGTGGTATACCACTGAACAGCTGGAGATGTGTGGTATACAACTGAACCATACGTCTTGCATATTTACATCTGGAGCTGCATGCCCATTAACTCTATTCGACCTAATAGTCATCCATTTCTAAAATCCGATAGCAAGTTACCTCATTCGGTTCGTCAACTTCTAAGATGATCGAGGTTACTGTATTGACTGGTCGCTGCACACTGCAGTTGATCCCAATTATAAGTTCGACGCAAACATCAGACCAGTTGGAAAAGATTACGGCCACATGACCTGAGATGGAAAACAACAGTCCTAACGGTAATTCACGGACCCTGTATGTTGGATTGACTGATGGGTGAAAAGGATAGTGCGAGGAAAGAATTGCAACATCAGAGACATTGTTCTCAAAGAAATTTGGGCGTAGAAAGGTTGGCCTATAAAAGAGCAAGTACACCTTCCTCCCTCTTCCGACCGCATAGAGGTGTTAGACACTTAGCTACCACCAATGAGCAATCAAACCTTCAACTGTCGACCTCGACAGACCCTGAAATGTCACTGTAACCAGACCAGAATCACGACACTACCCAGTAATGTCATCTTGATTCTCTCTTAAGATCGCCTTTCATGACCATTTCACCTCATCCGTGTTGCACCTAAGGACGCGAGTATGAACTAAAATTCACCACTTAAACTACCAAAGTCTGTTCTCGCCAAGAAAAAAAAAACAATTATCTATCTATATTTATTTCTCACTAATAATGTTTTCATTCGGCTATAGGATTGGAAATGACCAAAGAGTCCATGAGCGAACATGGACCTCGGAGAAGTGAAAGATCAATTGGACATAGAAAAATCCCACCGATTATCGATCGAATTCGGAACATTTGTGTCAAAAACCAGCACACCAACCATCATTTCTCCATCAGTTATTATCTGTCTGAGTCAAGCTGCTACCTATATTTCCACTACAATGAGACGCCTTGAGGTCGTTGACGTTGAAGTTGGTCACTTTCTGTCACCTAACTCCCGAGGAATTGCCGATTTATCATGTTCTTTAATGGTTAGCTGCCCCGCCAATTTCTAACTACTCTCCGATGATTCTAACATTCCTTCTACGGCCAGACAAAAAACTCGCAGTCCAAAGAAAATTGTTGGGTTTGACACCGATAACTTACGGGCACGTCAAGCATACAGCTTTCTGGTGTGCTGGACCACAAGAAATTATACAGCAGAGGTCAAACTTCTCTGTGACTAGAGAAATCAATTTAGATGCCATCTAACGTTCTTTATGCTCTTCTTGTTGACAACTGAACTCCTGCCGGAAGCAGGAGGAGGAGGCATCCGACAGCCTAGTCTACTGATGTTATATATGCGACACCTAACCCACCCACCAAAAGCTCTCTCTCTAAAGCAACTAAAACCTCACCCTGAAGCTGATTTCTTCGTTGATTGTTCTCTGCTCGAGCTCCATCCTTCTTCCTATCAGCAATGACGCTCGGCAGCGTTCCGGTAATCTCAATTCGCCTGCTTCAATTTTGGCTTATTCCATTTCAACACAGACTATTCAGTTGAATGGAATTGGGTGTGGCGTGGGATCGTGAGCATTTGATAGCAGATTGTGTGAAATGTGGGTCTGGGTACATTAAGCCTGTGTTTGGTTGTGGATGATTGTTTCGTGTTTTGTGAAAAATGGTAGCGATTTGGTTTTGATCGACTGAGCGACCTAAAAATAGAAGCGGGCATATTGGAGCGATTTCTTCATGTTGTTGCTATTAGAAAGCGATCAAACAAGCAACTACTTGGAGTTAGAGATAGAAAAATTGGTTGCTGGACAATTCGAAAATGATGGGCCTTGGAAAGAAAATTGTGTTTTTTCATTCATTAAATGGAAACTCAGAATTCTAGCCAAAAGAAGCGAATGAATCAGGCATTTGCAATCGGAATTACTGAATTTATGCTGATTGTTCCCATTTCATCAGCTTTTGAAATGTTTTCTTCACCTTCATATGAACCATTTCAATGAGGATTCACATTGCGGATTAGTGAATTGGTCTGCATGTTGTTGATTTTTGCTTTTGTTGTGATCAATGCTAGTTGGCTACAATGGATCTCCAAGTTGGGAGCGCTGGCAGGAGGAACTCCACGATGATATGTGCCCCGATAATGGCGGATTCAGTTAGCCAGATGCTGAATCTAGTGAAGAATGCCAAGGACCAAGGAGCTGACTTGGTTGAGCTTCGGTTAGACTTCCTGAAGAGCTTCAGTCCCAGCCAAGATCTCGAGTTGCTGATCAAGCAGAGCTCCTTGCCCACTCTTGTCACTTTCAGGTAATCAATAACTGGCTCATTCTCTGGCTCCAAATATTCACCTGTTTATAATGCAAACGGACGTAGAGCACTGTTATTGATTTGATAGTTTCGAATCTTTTACTTTCTTGCTGTTATAATCACCAAGCAACAACATTACTCAATCTGTTTGATACAGTGCAATCTTACCTTTCTTGAGATAGCTAGGTCAATTAACATGTCTTGTTCAAAAGAACTTTGTAACCACATCTTGTAAAATGTATCTCTATGTCTTAATGAATCTCCCCATTTTCTTGTACCTTCAGACCAAAATGGGAAGGTGGCCAGTATGAAGGGGATGAAAAAGCTCGACTTGATGCACTGCGTCTAGCCTTGGAGTTAGGGTCTGATTATATTGATGTTGAGCTGAAGGTAAAAGATAATCCTTGTTCACCAATTCAAACATGCGATGGATGTTTCTATGTTCTTGATGCCAAAACTTTGTCCCCCTCCCCCTGAAGGTAGCCCACGAGTTCTTCAACTCTGTACGAGGGAAGAAACCTGGAAATGTTAAAGTGATTGTTTCTTCTCACAACTATGAAAGCACTCCATCTTCTGAAGAACTGGGCAACCTTGCAGCAAGAATTCAAGCCACAGGCGCTGATATCGTGAAGATTGCTACAACTGCCACAGAAATTACAGACTCTGCACGTATCTTTCAGCTGCTTGCACATTCTCAAGTAAGAATAAACTGTCATTATTTTCATTCATCTGAATTCTTTTGTATCGTTAGAGGCTATATTGACCGGCATTCTAGGTCCCAACAATAGCGCTTGCCATGGCTGAGAGGGGTTACATATCAAGAATACTTTCTGGAAAATATGGTGCATTCCTTACCTTTGGGACGCTCGAGGCAGGAGAGGGGTCTGCTCCTGGTCAACCCACCATAAAGGATTTGCTGGAACTGTATAATTTCCGACAAATTGGTTCTGATACCAGAGTTCATGGTGTTATCGGAAACCCAATCGGTCACAGCAAAAGTCCTCATTTATATAACGCAGCATTTAAGTCGGTTAACTTCAATGGGATCTACCTCCCCCTGTTGGTTGACAGCGTTGCGAATTTCATACAAACCTTCTCCTCTCCAGATTTTGTTGGATACAGGTAAAATCTTCTTCTTCAGATTTTCTGCATTGGTCTTGTCTCTTATTGAAAGTGACTGTGCTTTAATATTCTGGGTTGTTAAGGAAATCCCAACTTAATAGATGTTGGATTTGTTTTATTACAAAGTTAGTCTAGCATGATGAATTGAAATCCTTGATTTGGATTGCAGTTACACTATTCCTCACAAGGAAGATGGGCTTAAATGCTGTGATGAGGTTGACCCAATTGCTCAGGTACTCAATTACATCCTTGCATGGTTTCTGATCTGCCACAAATAAAGAGAACTTGTCTTGCTCTATTCTCTTCATCGTAATTCATGTTTGACCAAGGATTGATGGTATGTGACAGGCTATTGGAGCCATCAGCTGCATGATCAGAAGACCAGATGGAAAGCTGATAGGATACAATGTCGACTATCTTGGGGCCATTGCAGCTATCGAAGAAGCGCTTCAAGGTTTGTTAATAGAAGTTACGGAACACTTTCATGTAGGTTTCAGCAAGCCAATTTTACTATTTGTCGATTTTCTGCCCAACTTTCAGCTCGAGAAGGTACCAATGGAGCTGCTTCCCCCTTAGTTGGTAAACTGTTTGTTGTAATTGGTGCTGGTGGAGCTGGAAAAGCACTCGCTTATGGTGGATATGAGAAGGGCGCAAGAGTTGTGGTCGCAAATAGAACATACGGTTCGAAAATTACTCTAGCTGCATATTTTCATGTCATATTTATTTACTGAATATAATAGAGTGCAGAATGCCATTGAGTCAAACTGAGCATTTCCTGGCTCCAGGTTTCACATATCTAGCTTTCGATAAGCCTGAGTTCAGCTCAAACTTGTGCTGGAAAAACTCAACCTCATCTTGATTCTATTTATTTCCTCCTACCACAACTCTCCACATTTAACCTAGAGCAAAGCTTGAGATAATTTGGCTTGACCAGTGCTTAGTTTGGGCAAGCTCAAGATTTAAAATAACATGACAATAGAGTTGTACGAGAAGCTTCATTAGCTCTCAAGCTTCTCGAGCCTAAAAATTTAAGGTACAGTTGGTCATAGGATCAAAGGGAGTGGTTGCAAGTAGCCTTTTTACTCCCGTAAGCTCTAGTTAGCATTTGTAAATTGTTAAATTGTGGTTGAGCTGATGAGTTCATGTGATGATTCTTTTGACTGCAGAGAAAGCAAAAGAACTGGCTAGCAAAGTCAGAGGGAAAGCCATTACACTTGAAGAGCTTGAGAATTTCCATCCAGAAAATGGGATGATCCTTGCTAATACCACTTCTGTCGGGATGAAACCAAACACTGATAGAACACCCTTAGCTAAGGTTTGTCATCTTGTTCCCGTGAAATTGCAATTTTCTGCACAATACGTTGTCTCCAACATAAGATCGAAACTGCTTGAATTGAATCCATTACAAACTGATAATTGTCTAACCTCTCTTTCAGAAAGCTTTGAGCCACTACTCCCTGGTCTTCGATGCAATCTACACACCAAAACTGACCCGACTCCTGAGAGAAGCACAAGAGTGTGGAGCCACCCCAGTGTATGGTACCGAGATGTTCATCAACCAGGCCTTTGTACAGTTTGAGAGGTTCACTGGAATGCCAGGTAGGCTGACCAGCTCCCAGAAGCTAACTGAATCATGGATTTTCTCTCTCAAGCTTGAATTTAATAACCCGAAATCCATCCATTTCCCGTTTGCAGCACCGAAGCAATTGATCAGGGACACGTTGGCAAGAAATACATGAAAATGGTTTGCTTGGGCCAGTCCTCAGAAAGCAGCTACTGTGTCTGTTTCAGGAGAATGCCATTTTCAAATTTTGAGTTATGCGATTAGCTGTGAACTCATTCTGTAGTAACGGTAAGTGTTAAGCCATTTGCTTAGATCTTATGCTGATGCCAAAGAATCACCTGTCTTTCTTTGCTCACAAGGGTTATGAGTTATTTTAAAATTAAGAAAGCAACCGTTCCCCTTGTGTCGTGTTCATACGATTTCTGAACTCATCCATTCCTTTTTTGCCTATTGTTCCATTCGAAGATAACATTAGATCTACCCATTGGAGGTCCCATTATTGTTACCTAAAGATTGCTATCTGATTCAAAAATGTAATGGCTCATGATCACATGGCAAATATACTCTGAGATGCAACAGAACAGCCATAAGAAAGGGAATACCAAGTTTGACCCACGGACTCCAAGGGTTAGAATCATGGATTCCATTTTCACCGGTGAACTATTGAAATCAGAAGAAAATTGATATAATAGGGAAAAAGTAGTGAAATATGGTAGATAAGGATAAAATGGAAAGAAAGATGAACATATGGGGCAAAAATAGAAATATACTTAAGAGAGAGGACCAAAATCACATATGAAAAAAGATGGGCTGTACAAGTAAAGAACTGTATAAGTAAAGAAGGGTAACAGAAACTGTGCTAAATTATTCGTTGCGGAGAGGGCGATGGCGGAGCGGATTATTGAATTTCTATTTCCGTTCTGAGCTCATCCCGACGATCTCTCTCTCTCTCGTCGATTGCCGTCGTTTGAGAGTCTCATCCTATGTCTTCTTCTCCGTTCGCGATTCCGTCTCGGCTTGCCTCTTCTTGTCAGGTAGGTAGTAGCTCTCCAGTTTTGTCTGAAGAATTTGCCTCTACAGTGACTATCTATGGCGTTTACGTCGAAAATTTTCAATTCCACGGTTGCTGGCTGGGGAAATGGCGAAACTGCTGATAAGTGTTTGGTACATTTGGATTGTATGAATCCTCTCGATTGAATTCCTGCCAGGGATAGGTTGTGTGGGAATATCTCTTTCGGTGGATGTAGCAGGTGGATTGGGGTTTTTCGTTCATCAATTATGCTACTCGCGTCTCTCTTCTTGCTTATTAGGGTATTTGCCTTTTCTTTTCTTTCCTTAACGCTCAAATTACGTGGTCATTGCTGTAGGCTGAATCTTTGTCCTTACCTAGTTGGACTACCTGTTTGTTTTGCCGCTTTTTACACGATTATACTTTCTCTAAGTGGATCTGGTGATGAATTTATCTTGCAGACGTGTATATATGCATGGAAGAATATGAATTTTAGTCGAAGTGGCTAGAAAGAGAGGATTTGGGTGCTTCAGGTGCTAATGATGACTGGAATCATTCAGTTAAATGATAACATGTTTTTCTCTGAGTTTGTGTTTCATATTTTAATTCATGCTTACTAGAACATTCAATGAAAATGAATTTGGGGTCGTAACAATGGTTCTTACTTGACATTTGGTAAAAGGAACGAATAGTCTTGTGGCCCTGACTGATATGGTCCTGATAACACGTTTGAATATCAATATTGTTGTGTAGCTAGCCACTTGAGCAACCTTGGGTTTAAGTAGTCTGGATATCAGGGAATTTGTGTAATCAAGAACATTAGCTGGTTTTTGTCAAGAATAGAACAGGTCAAAAAACTAGGTTGCTTTTCACTTCCAGTTTTTATGAGAACATCAGGTAAAAAATTTGCTGGAGAAATCAGGTATCCAGAGGGTAATGGTTAGCAGGATCAGAAATTGAAATTGACTTTCTTTATTCAAGCCCAGACAATTGTATTTTTATTCTTTGTTCATGGACAAGGCACAATCATTTTGGTTTGTGGAGTGAGATATGATCAAGTATTTTATGAGGATGAAGATAATATTGAAGCTAACCTTTTCTTGTGAGGTGTTCATGGGCCTGGAGAGAATAAACTTCGCGTTATAAAAAAATTTTAAGCAAACTTTTTAATGATGAGTATTTCACTATTTCGAAGTGTGTCCTCATAATTACTAGTTGTTAATGTCATCGTGGTGCAAAATCTGGGATCTGTCGGATGGTTGGTTCCTCCTTTTTCTTAATCAGTAGGTGGTTCCTCATTAGTTGTGTAATCCTATACAGTCTGCAAATTATCTCTGTCGTATTGAGTTTTTGCAGATAAATGGTTTAGTGGTTTATCATTGGGCATTTTATTTGACTAGCTTGAATATGATATTGTGAGTAGTTGGGACTGGGAATTTTTTAGATTATTTGCAGTTGCAATTATTTTGGCTCTTACTCTTAGAAATTAATTTGTCTGCCAGCAGCTCGGCATTTGACATGGGAAATCGCAACCTTTCAATTTATATTATTGCCATTCAAGGCCTGAAAAAAATTGCCTGCATGATTGATTAGGTTTGAAAGCAGGTTACTTGCATAAACAATGCAGTATAAAACTAAGAATGGGGCTGGAACAACTAGTGAGGCCTTGACTGAGCCACAGGCTCTGGATCATGCTGTCAGGAAAGAAACTGAAACACCTGTAGATCCTCATATGGAGTTGAAGATTGTAGAGCAAGCTGGAACACTAGGGACATCCAATAAATTGTTGGTTCTGGAGCAAGACAGTGAGGAAGAAGCTGAAAAACCAGTAGAGGCCTTGACTGAGCAACAGGCTGTGGATCAAGTGGTCAAGCAAGAAGCTGAAACACCTCAAGATTCCCCTACAGATTTGGGAACTGTAGAGCAAGATGAAACACTTAGGAGATCCAATAAGTTGACTGTGGAGCAACATGATAAGGAAGAAGCTGGAAAACCAGCTGAGACCTGTACTGAGCCAAAGGCTGTGGAACAAGAGGTCCTGAAAGAAGCTGAAAGACCTGTAGATCTCCCTATGGATTTGGAGGCTGTAGAGCAAGCTGAAACACTTAGGAGATCCAATAAGTTGTTGGCTGTGGATCAAGACAGTAAGGAAGAAGAAGCTGAAAAACAAGCAGGGGCCTCTTCTAAGTTGCAGATATTGGAGCACGATACAAAACATGTAGCTGAAAAGTCCGCAGAGGCTATGCAGTCTCAGCCTCCAGAAAAAACAGCTGCACATTCATTGAGAAATATAGTAAAAGAGGCTGCTGTGAAGAGCTTGTTCAATACCACAATAGGGAAAGCTGCTCTGAAGGTTAAGAAGAAAATAGTGAAGAAGAACAATGGAGTGTCACTGGTTATCAATGAAGGTAGCAGGAATGGTGAAGAGACTAGGAGTGCAAAAGAAGAGTTTGCGGAGCAAGAGAACAAAAAGGAAACTGAAACACCTGTGGTAGTCTCAACTAAATTTCAGTCTTCTGAGCAAGAGACTGGGAAGGAAGCTGAAATGCCAGTAGAGACTTGTGTTCAGGCTAAAGCTAAAGCCTCCGAAAAGAGAACTCTGGATTCATTAAAAGCCAGAACCAAGTTAATGAAGAAAGCTTTGCCAAAGACTGCAGATGGGAAAGCTGCCCCTAATAAAGTTCAGAAGATAATTGTGAAGAAGAATAAAGGTGTGCCACTGGTTCTCAATGAACGAAGTGGGCATTCAGAAGCAATGCCCAGAGAATCAGCTTTTCCCCAGGACAATCCACGAATAGGAACTGCAACAGATGGAAAAAACACTGCAAGGAATGAGAGAAAAGATAATAGTCATGGTGAAGATAAGAATGGCAAGCATCCTGCTTCAGCTGACATAAATGAAAGTGAAAATATGCAAAGCAAAGAGGAAAATGTTGGGAAGTTTAGGAGAGAGAAAAAATGCAAGAATGGCCAAAATCACAGCTCCAATGACAGATCGGACAATCCAAAGAAAGAGAAGATTGACAATGTGGGAGTGCAGCAGAGAAAAATGGCTAGAGAGAAGAAAGAAAAAACTGGGGGTCTAATCTTCTTGTGTAGCGCAAAGACCAAGCCTGATTGTTTAAATTATCGTGTCATGGGTCTTCCTGAGAGCCAAAAAAATATGGTTTTGGGGATCAAACCTGGTCTGAAGCTTTTCTTGTATGACTATGACCTCAAGCTTATGTATGGGATCTACAAGTCATCCTCTGCTGGAGGCAAGAAACTTGAGCCCCAAGCTTTTGGAGGGGCATTTCCCTATCAGGTCATTCTCTCAAATCACTCTTATAGCCATTACCCTTTATAAGTCAAAAATTACCGTCTGATTGGAATTTTAAATCTCAGGTGCGATTTAAAATTCATGTTGGTTGTTTCCCACTTCCTGAGAGCATTTTCAAGAAGGCAATGGTGGAGAACTTTGTCACAAAACACAAGTTCAAAACAGAACTCACCACTAGACAGGTTAGAAACACTTACTGTTTTGGGTTGCTGACAACCTTATTGACCTTTCCGCCATCAGCCTTTGGGAGGATGAAAGTTCATTCTTTCCTTTCAGGTCAGAAAGCTCTCAGAACTTTTCCAACCATTAGAAACCCATCCTATGGTCGGACCACAGCTAAACAACTTGCCTGCCTACTCTGCTAGAGAGGAAAGAGCCAGAGATGGGGTTTCCCATTTGAGTGTGAGAAAATTACAGCGATGTTCAGAAAGGGAAACATATCGAAATGATCACTGTGCAAGTAGAGATGAAAGGAGATATCCTCTGCTTGCTCATGACAGAGACCAGCATTTTGCAAATCAAGGGGTAAGAGAAGAACCTATTCGAGAAATGGTCCTTACAGAGAAAGAGTACCGATCATATGGTCTACGAGGTGAGAGAAGTAACTCAGATCTCCCCAGCCGTACAGCTCCTGCATCAGACCCTTACTGGGGAGATTACAAGAGGAGAAGACAACTGGATGTGGTTCACCTGTGGATGCTGTGCCTTCACGTAGAGAATATGTCTATGCAGGTTCCAGTTCCTTGGACTATCAAGATTATCAGGCTTGTTCTTTTGATCCTAGAAGAGAGTATCCTCTTGCTGATAGGTACCCGGATTATCTGAGAAGAGTGAATATCTCTTCTTCTGAGGCTTACGGAACTGAGTCTGACCATGATTTACACACGAGAGAAGTTGACCCAGCTGATAGAATATTTTCACGTTCACAACCAGCAGAATATGATCTGAGGCGTTACTGGGTCATGGATCCTGATTCCACCACACTGCCAGTATCATCCCGTTACTCTTTCGTGGGCCGGGGGTGAGATGCTGAGAGGTTTTCCTTGGAGACACTTTATCTGGATATTACAGTACAGTGAGGTAGATCCTCGACGTTCCTTTCTATCTTCTCATGGCCCGGCAGCAAAAGATGTGCTCAACCTCATTGAACCGGAGATGTGACAGCAATGTGACATTGTGACGGAGCAAACGGACGTTTCCGCACTTTGTCACGTTTTGATTTGGTAAGTTCTGTCCATCTAAAGAGGAAGTAAACTGTACATTGTTTAGATAAATTTCCCTGCGCGATCTTTATCTTGTAGGCTGTGCGTTCTCGGAGAACGTTATCCCTTTTGATTCTTAAGATATAAAATGAGAAGCTTTCAATCCCAAAATCCAGGAGCACCATTTCGGTATATCACCAAAGAGGGAGAACGAATCAACGTACGTGGTATGATGGGAAATGCGGGACTAAATTCGGGCCAAATTCGCCTCGGGTTGGTCCAATTAGAGATTTGACCTAGCTGGGTTTGCCCATAAAAAAAAAAAAAGCAAAAGAGCACATGCTGCACCAGTGGGCTTTGCTGGGCTCATAGCTCGAGCCTTAGGGCCGGTTGGGCTTACATATTCGGCCCGGGCCAAGGCCAACTAGGTTGAATCGAGCATCAAGCCCATCGGGCTTTATACTGGGTAGTTTCCCTGGGCTTATATATTGGGCCTCAAGCCCACCACATACAGTGTGAACCTTAAGCCCATGATACTTGTATTATCTGCCTCAAGCCCATTAGGCTTATTGCCGGGCCTCCGCCCACTGGGCTTATGTCTTCGGCTTCGGCTCACTGGGCTTAAATTATAGGCCCCAATGACTTATAGCGTGGGGTGGGCTTACGACCTGGGCCTAGAACTACTGGGGTCACTTAATGGGCCCCCAAGCCCATTGTCATACTTTATGAACTATGTGCCATAGAATTCAATTATTGGGTCTCTTTCCCACTAGGCTTAATGAGCGAGCCTCTGGCCCCATCCAGCTTAGACCTTGAACCCCGGCCAGCATCAGGCCCTATACTTGGGCCTTAGATCCGTTGGGCTTCTAGATTACACATCGAGCCCACTGAGCTTATTACTTCATCCCCGCTCCCATTGGGCTGGCTTATATCTTCCGCCTCTCCGGGCTTCTAACTTGTGCTTCGGGCCCACTAGACTCAGTTCTGCTCATTCATGGATCTCACTGCCTGGCGTTAGGCCGATCATCACTGCCGGTGGTCCGAATTTATTTTCACAATTAAGAAATGAGCAGACCTATCATCTGAACCTAGACTTACCTTCCCTTTCCTCCCATCCAAATCAAATCCCTCAACCCAAACATACCCTAAGAGAAACCATGGAGGGGGGAAAAAACATGTTAAGATGCAAAATGGCGCTGAGTGCCTCATTTCAGTTCCAGAGGTCAGAAACTCTCCACATTGAGTATAGTGCCAACAAACTTGCACTTCTACTGAAGCATCTTCAATGCCAACCAAGAGCGTCCAGCTTTCAAAGAGATAGTTATGCCCCAGCTATCTGCTTCTGCAACAGATCAACACAGAAAGATCAGGGTGTACTAAGCATGAACCATTACCAGACAACCCTGTTGGTCTGATCACAGATTTCCTAAGAGTGGAAGCAAAAGAGTCAGAATGGTTCAGGCAGCCTCAAAATTCAATGCTTCACCTGAAATGGATGGATAAATTCACATATCTGTTGATACACAAAGCTAGCATCAACTCGACTTTGGTTTTGAATGCCTGAACGATCTCCTCAAGGAGAGTGGAAAAATGATCTCGCCAAGATTGCGTGCATATCCTTTATCATATTTATTGTTCTTCAAACAATTGGCTTTCAAATCCTCATTGGTGGATCCTCGTTGGCACAAATTCTTACATTTCCTTTCTGAAGGTTTTGCTTCTGCTTCATTAGTTACGAAACCATTGCCTGCTCTGAGTGCTGCAGCGCTTGCCCTTACTTCTCTCAGCTTCCTCTGCCAGCCTATGTACTCTTGCCACTTAAAGGTCTGTAGATTCAGGAGAGAGAGCATGTATCAACTCCCTCTGTTTCCGAGGCTCAAACATTTGCCCTTTTTAACAGTGATGAGAACTAATTCTATCTTACAGCACAGAAGTATACATTTTCTAGCAAGAAATATTGCATGTTACATTTCAAGATAAATGAATATTTTCATCGATGTGACATTGACAAAAGTAGAGCTAAAACACCAAATTCCTTGGATATTACTTATTTCACCACTTCCATGTCTCAATGTTATCATTTAACCATCACCAGTTCCCTGCCACTCTTTTTTAATTTCTGTACTGGGTAAAGTGTCACTTGTCTCATGCCTTCTCTTTCCTAAAGGAGCAATACATACGTAAGTACAAATATCTCATGAGTAAAAGATTGGGAATGACCTCATTCGTGGTGATATTGTTGAGACAAAGCTTTGCATGATAACCAAAGAAGCCTGCCAATAAGAGTGACACTACCCCCAGAAACACAATGAGTAGTATCTGAGTGTTGTAGGATGCCACGAGCCACTGACACAAGAATCATTGAGACAAGATATAAATATACTCTAAATAAGGGAAACAAGAAAATCATCATGAAGGGATAACCTCTTTTAGTCTCATGAGGAAATGCTTATTGTCGCAACATTTTGCACTCAAACAACCGTCGTGTTTAATATCATACTTCTATCTATCACTTGGCTTGAACTTCAAATACCTCTATTTGTTTTCTCATTTGACCCGGTTTAATTGAAATACAATGCTAAATGTTGGCCACATTCTTAGAAGCTCATCAAAGAAACTAGTGCTGCAAGCCATCACCTCCCCACTTCATATATTTCAGAGTGATGCAGCCTCCTAAACATTTACCCAACGAAATAACCATTAATATTGACAATGTAACCCCACTTATTTTCTTTCATTCTTTTTAATTTTTGTAGCCCCTAGCTCATCAGATGACTTAGGAAATCTTAATAATAAAAAAGAACTACTCTTTTTCCAAAAAACTGAAGTCTTCCTCTAAGCTACATGTTGATTGATCTATTAATTCCTCCAAATTGAACATGAATATGTACCATCCTGAAGCCCAAGCATAGGCCGAAATATCAATATTTAACCCAGATTATTTACAAACCTGCACAATAGGTGGAGCTAAACCGACAAATGAATTTTCTATGCCATAATAAACTGCCAAAAGAAAAAATGATTAAGTGAGACGACATATTAAGGTGATCATTAATAAAACTTTTTCAAAGACTTTTTCTTTCTTTTCTTTTCTTTTTTTTGGATGCAAAATAGTGGTGCTTTGTTATTAATAACTTCATCATCGAAGCACAAAGATTTTATCTTTGTTGATTAATATTCTGTAAGGAACTTTTTCACCTGTCAGAATCTGTACAACCTTCAAATCTTTTAACTGTCCACCAAGCAACAATCCGATAGCAACTACCCCATAAATGCAAATCAGAAAATGCCTGAAAACAGTCAAATAGCACAATAATATATGTAAAAAGATAGTTGGGACTGGAAGGTTGCTTTTCATCACTTTATGACTCTAAATGAAATTGCAATAGCTACACTGTTTATCCACTGAGGCCACACTCTAGTCCTGTTAATAAGTTTAGAAGGAAAAAAGCTATAAGCATGGGATTATCATCTTTTAAATTGTGAAAACCATATTCCATGGCCTTGCCTGTGTAATTCATTTTTCAGAAGTAAACTAATTTTCCCCTTAAAAAAGTCAAAAGATGCTCCAACACTCCATTTTGTCACTACTAAAACAGAGGATTAGATCCTTCCCCTGGCTAGAGGTGAAAACTCTACGCTGCCCTTCTTTGAAGGATTTTATGGAAAGTGGCCAAATATAATTCTTTTTGTGCACTATTTATACTTTTTTGTGCAAATATTATCAGTTAATACGTAAAATTTACCAACTAAAAAAAAAGGGATGCTGAAAAAATCCACACTTCAGCAACAAAGCATAATTCTAAGATGGTACATTGGTAGTTGAATGCAAGGATCTGCATCTTACAATAAGAAATTTTACTATACATAGCAAACAAAATGAAGTGATCAAGATGTTGCCAATTGTAAACTCACCACAGAAGAAAAGCCAAGAAATAACGCGTGTTCTTTTCACCTATACAGTTATTCTACAAGGAAAAACAGCAGAAGGTGATGCATGAAGTTCCACATTTAAGATACACAGAAATGAGGATGCAGAAATGAATAGTTAATGATGTAGTATACCATCCAACCACAGTGATGATCAAAGCGAGCGACACATCGATTGCAGATGCTGCAATGCTTGGACCTTGCAGGTCTGCACTAAATTGAAAATCACACCTTCACAATTAATGCATTTCCAGTTATTGACTTCACTGACTACAACATTGAAGCAGACTCACTTTGGAATTCTGCAAGTTGAACATTCCTTCTCTGAATATATGATATTATCATAAGGATAAGCAGAAATATAGCTGTGAACATTTTCTGCATTCACGGTCCCAGGATCAGAAAAGCTGGACAACAAGAAAAGTACAACACCTACAGCAGCAGCCGAGAAGCTAGTGTACCTGGGAGACATCCAATTGTTAACAGAAGAAGATATCTGGCAAAGATTGTTCTCAAGAAAACCCCAAAGAAAATCAGTTTCAGGATTCCCCGAAAACAAACCTATGAACTCCGCTTAAGTAGTATCCTGGGATATAGCTAAAGCATGACTGTGCAATAATGTAATAAGTCACTCCGAGTATTGCCAGATATACGACCTGCAATTGGAAGAACCCACGNTGACTGTGCAATAATGTAATAAGTCACTCCGATTATTGCCAGATATACGCCCTGCAATTGGAAGAACCCAGGATCAGGAAAATAGCTACCCAATTTTCGCAGCTTGGACAATTAACACAGAAAATTATGAAAATGCAAAAAAGAAGACTCGAACAAGCATGCATGTACATATAATGTGGAACAACGCACGTAACGAGTTCGATTAGTCAATTGGACCTGTAAGATAGGATTAGGGCGATCGNGATCAGGAAAATAGCTACCCAATTTTCGCAGCTTGGACAATTAACACAGAAAATTATGAAAATGCAAAAAAGAAGACTCGAACAAGCATGCATGTACATATAATGTGGAACAACGCACGTAACGAGTTCGATTAGTCGATTGGACCTGTAAGATAGGATTAGGGCGATCGCAACAGTATCTTTCCACGGAGAGGACTGCATTGGTGCCTCTGACCCCGCATAATACACCGACGAAACGACTGCAGCAACAGCAGACCACAAGGATCGGGTTAGAGAAAACCCCGAACGCAAGCCTCCAGGCTCGGAGAAGCAAGAGTTGACTGAAAGAGGGAGCTCACAGGAAGTAATCGTAGGCGCCGAAGGTGAGGAAGTCGTGGAAGGAGGCGATGGGAGTGCCCTGGAAGATCGGCCAGTGGCCGCAGAGGAAGGATATCACCACGAACAGGGTTGCCAGGCCATGCAGGACCAGAATCCACTGGATCGCCATGGCCGTAGGTGAGGCGAGAGAGCTTGACCGGACTCTCCGAGTGAGAAGACGGAGTCAGGGCAGTTCGCTTCGTTGTGGGCTTCGGTTGGAAACTGAAACGGCTCGATTTAACACTCGTTTTTTTCTTTTTCTTATTTTCCTTTTATTTATTAATATCCTAATTTACCTTCATCGTTTTTTTTTTGAAATATTTTTTTCTTTTATATTATACTATTTTTAAATTAACATTATAATTCCTTCTCTTTTCTTTTTTTTTTTAATGCTTGCCCCATATAACCCTAGAATCATGCGCGTCTTGATGTGATGGCGAACCCTTGTGCAGTATCAATGCAAGATAAGATCAACAGATGTACCCTAGGAGATTTCGACTCTTCTAAAGCTTGTGCAGGCTCGAGGTGCCACAAACCTGAGGTGGGTGAAGCACTGCAACTGAGAGCTTCGTTTCCCCTGTAGACAACAATTCAACGACTTCTCATGCGCACTCAATACATGTCGATAAGGCCAGTTGATACTTCCAGTAGTTTTTCTAGGCTGCCATGCTTCAATGGTCGGCAATCCAGACAATCAACGATATGCAGCTGGACAGAGTGATGAAAACCACCGTCTGGTCCGACCAAGGATGAAAACAGAATCTCCCACAGGATGAACGCAGCGGCCTTAATCTTGAACCTATATCAGGAAGCCAGGTTAAGTTAACATCAGCAATGGCAGTAGCAGCATCGGTAAACTCGGGCTAGCATATGCATGGGTAACCTTGGGACATGCCATCTCCACAAAACGGGATCTGGCCACGGTCAACACTGATGTACTCTGTGCTTTCACAACAATAAGGCTGGCCGTGGAGCCACCCTTCGTTCAAAGGAATCAGGGATTGGGCATCAGATAAACCATGCTTAATATAATGGTCACAGCCCAATCATTGTCAGGTTTCGGTCGGAACAACCCCAATCTGCCCACTGGATACAGTGGGAATGAAACACAGATTCATACGAATGAACTACTCAACAATCTTTCATATTGTTTTACCAACTTGATCGAGCTGAATAAACCACTTTACAGGCAACAAATCTCGCAGAACAAGCACTACGCTATGCGACGAAGGAGAGAGAGGGAGAGATTCAGAACTCCTGAGAGGCAGAGCCGATCTCTCCCTTGCCTTTCGTCTTCTTGGGTAAGAGGGTCTGGTGAATGTTTGGCAACACTCCTCCGTTGGCGATGGTCACGGAGCCCAGAAGCTTGCTCAGTTCCTCGTCATTCCTCACTGCAAGTTGTATGTGCCTCGGCACGATCCTGTTCTTCTTGTTATCCCTTGCGGCGTTCCCAGCAAGCTCCAACACCTGAGCCCAAAACTCATCCGACAGTTAGCCACAGAATCCGAAAGAGACAAATTCACCGAACGGCAGCACAGTGCGCTTGGGAATTCATGCAGCATTGAGAAGAGGACAACATACGTAAGATCAGGCATTCACAGAGAGTAAAAGGGAAAGGAGAGAAATCTTCCGACAGATTTGAAACCCTAAGACCATTGGAAACCGAAGATTGTAGAAGGATGAAGAAATGCAGTCATACCTCGGCAGCGAGATATTCGAGGACGGCAGAGAGATAGACGGGAGCTCCGGCGCCGACGCGCTCGGCATACTTTCCGGCCTTGAGGAATCGAGCAATCCTCCCCACGGGGAACTGCAGCCCGGCCTTCTGCGACCTCGACACCGACTTGGCCGACTTGGGCTTGCCCCTTCCGCCCTTTCCTCCTCCTTCCTTCGAACTCATCCTCGATTCAGAGCTCGGTTCCTTCACTGACAGGACAAGAGTGGAAGTCGGAATGGGAGCTTCAGTCAGAAAGAGAAGGACCTGTATCAAGCGCGAAACGATTCTGGAAAGCGCTTATCGGTTCGATCAAAATTATAAAGGAAGCGGGGTCTCGATGTGATTGGTCCATTGCGCGGTCACGCTGATTGCCAGTGCGGCACGCGCTCTGGCTTCATCCTTGGCATAAATATTCGTAACGCTAATTTACTTGGTATCATTCCAATATAATTTTTTTTATTCAAAATATTTAAATTTAATATCTTACTTAAATAAAAATAATATATTAAAATATTTATACTAAATTAACCATCATTTGAATCCAATTATATTAATATTGGTTCAGCCTTTTTGATTTTTCGTGATCGCGCGAAAATGAAAGTGCCCCCTTTCCTCACCGGGTTTTGAGCACTGAGACGGTGTCGTTTTATTAACGATAATTGAATGCACTGCCTTCGGCCTGGGGCCGGGTCTTCTACCAAAAAGAACATTGCCCCGGTCGCGGTTCCCAGGCTCTGTTCACTGTTGGATCTGAGAAATGAGAAAACAAATGTTGGATCTTCACCAAGATTGTCTTGAGTCAACGTTTGTTATCTACAGGAATTCCTGAAGCATCCAATCTGATCAAGTCTAGAAATTTCATGACAACAACAGTAACCTGAGTTGATCCCCTGCAGGTTCATAAGCTTGGGGCTGATGAACGCCAGGAGAAAAAGGTCCCTGTATGATTCTTGTTCCCTCATGGCTTGCAGACACTTGCCCAATTTCGACAGCCTACAGGGAACTACCACTAGCTAACTGGAATAGCTCGATCACTAGGGGTCAAGACCCCAGAGCAACTTCCCTGTGCCTCTGGATATCGCTCAAGCATCTCGTTGAGTTGTATTCCTGCGCATCCAGGAGCTCCTCGGAATATGTTCTCTGGATGGATCTCCTCGGGCATTCTTCGCCATCATCTGCTGCAGGCTTGTCACCTTTCAGCAATACAATAACCTGCATATCATCTGGTGGATAGTGAAGGCAGTTCTGCTCCAAACTTCTAGTCTTCTCCAACGACGGTGATTGCTCGTAATAATATTAACGCTGATGCAAAGCTCTCTCTTGCATTGACTATTGGAGTTTCAAGAAGAGCAATCTCAGAGTAATCACTTGCCTGATTCATTCGAGGGCGTAAAATGGGAGATTGTTCTATGCACAAAGAAGCAGTCATTATGACCCGATCCATCTCCTCAGGACTGTACTCATCACTCAAGGAAGGATCGATCAGATCTCTCACTGCATTCCCACCGAGTAAAGGCTTTGCCTACAGGAAGAAAATATAACAAAATCAAATTCACAATTTGTTGAATTCAACCAATACTTGGATGATTAATGTTCATTGACAAACTTTAAGACTCATCTTTCAAGAGACTAGCTCAACAAAAAATAGTGGAGGCAACTATTTTAGAATCTATATTATCTGGGAATGGATATCAAGCATAATCGAAAAATAGTCATGCTTAGTATCTAAAATGTACAGGAAAATGAACTGGTTAGAAGGGAAAAGAAGAATTTACCCAGAGGACTACACTTCTCTGTTCGTGATCCAATGCCTCTCGCCCTGTAATGAGTTCCAGAAGTAGAACCCCAAAAGCATATACATCAATCTTCTCATCGACTATCCCATGCATAAAGTATTCAGGGGCAAAATAGCTGCCATCAAATAGAGTAACTTGTCAAGAAAGGAATTAAAATAACTTCAGATATCTGTGTCAACATATTTTCACTGTACAATGGAAAAGAAAAGGGAAGATGGAATTGCCCACAAACCCAAATGTTCCCTCAAATTTTGATACATTATGGTGAGTCCACTGCTTTGGGAGCCACTTGGCGAGGCCAAAATCGCAGATCTGCATTGAAATCAATAATCAAAAGCCAAGAAGTAACAGTGAAGCATAGTGATAAACTGCAATCTGCCATTTAGAGATTATCTGCATCAATGCATAGACAGTTAATACACATTGCTAGGGCCAAGCTGATGCCCACGCTAATGGCGATTATTACCGAGAAATCCATAGTTGATGGGACCACTCACAATCAAACAACTTATTTTGTGCAGTAAAGAAGTAACACAGCATCTCAAGGCTTATCTAGCTAAGCTAGAAATATCATAAATTCTGGTGCCTTCTTTTAGAAGACTCTTTCAACTTGCGTAAGCTGTTCATCTCTTGATATGTAACTTGAGATTTAGGTCCAGCAGCAACAACAATAAAAGGAAGATAATTAGAATTTTGAAATATTCCGTCTATGTAAGAGACAAGAAGGTCATGGCCCAAAAATCTATACCTGAGGCTCGAAACCCTCTGTGAGAAGGATGTTATCGGCCTTGATATCCCTATGAATGATTCGTTTCTGACAACTCTCATGGAGGTACACCAGGCCATTAGCTATACCAAGAGCAATCTTGTACCGTTTACGCCAATCTAGCTTAACGTTCGATCCTGAAAGCAACGGTTACACCAACGGGGAGAGTTATCATCTGAAATGCACGGGAATCAAGGAAATGGCAAGGATATAGTTAGATATTGCCCGGTTACCAACCACGAAGAATGGAACCTAGACTTCCTAGGGGAGATAGTTGAAAGACTAAATGCAATCCCCCTTCAACTCCACAGCCAATCAATTTTGCAGTGTTTGGGTGATTGACATGAGCTATGATCCCAAGTTCGGATAGAAAGCTTGCTGTTTTCTCATCAGCAGACCCCTTCATTAGTCTCTTTACAGCAACGTGCTGGCCACTTTGCAGGCAACCTTTATACACATTTGCATAGCCACCTTTCCCAATTAAGTTATCTACAAAAACGTAAACACCCTTTATTGGTAGAATTATTGTGACCATTGAATTGCTTTTCATCACTTATTTTGAACACGTTCGAAGGAGAGTAGATCACATAAACAGAGATATAAAATAATTCATTTGAATAAGTGCGTTCAGCTCTGGCAAATTGTCTCCAGTTTCCAGTTGCTCCATACTTCTGATATTGAAAAGCATGAGAAAATAATGAAAAGGGCCATTATTACTGCATTTTGTGAGGAATCTATGTTATAGACTTTTTGTTTGGGACAACTCAACACTCTTCTTTGTTTTCTTCGCTATCTAGAAAAAATAGAAATAAGAAACTATACAGCGTCTCGGACTTTCTAATACCGAACAAGGAAAGGATAAACCTGCAAAGAAGGTAACAAGTATGTGATGCTGATGATATCAACAAAAAATAAATGCAAAAACAACATTAACTGGAATTTTTGTTTCAGAAATCATGCCTAATTTGTTCTAATAGCAATGAAGTGATTTCTGTAAAAAGCAAGCAAAATATTAGGGACAGTTTAATCCTCTAAGAATGTCGAAAATAAGTACCTGGGCTAAAGTTGTTGGTGGCAGCAGCTAGATCGGACAAGCTGAAATGCTTTAAAGTGGACTTAAAATTATAAATCTCACTAAATACAGGAGTGATTCCCTCTGTTTCACCTCCGCTCTTTCTCTTGGACATCTTTGATATGGTGAGAGGAGGGAAAGAGGCTAAGCGCCTAATCGATCTTTTCTTCCACAGCTTAAAAAACTTGCCCCATTGAGAAAGCTTTTTTGAGCCCGTGCGGCTAGCTCGCTCAGGTTCTTCGTGGATCTTCTGAGGGGATGGTGGATCTGATCCCGAGCAGTTTATACATGCTTCTAATACTCCTCGAGGTGATGCCCCATCACTTTTCTCCTTTTCCATCTCTAGAGTTCTCAAGTCTGGGCAAATGAGTTATGTGAAGAATGATACCCTGATACAGACGGTGGAAAAAAACATATACACGGACAAGTAGCTCACCTTGAGCTGAAGCAGACGCAGAGAGAAGAGCTAATCTGTTTTTCTGTTTTCCCGGGCCTACCAGTATCTTTATTGGGATCTTACAGTAGTCATCATCATGTTCCCTGAATAAAGAATGGTTACCACTTTAGAATACTCAGAGTTGGCAAAAGATCCATGGAACAAATAGCATGTTTCTGAAGGCTCATAGTAGCTCAGAATCTTCCAATTTCTAATAGCAAAAGGGAACCTCTTGATATAGTTGTCCATTTTGAGCAAACATGGATGAAAATTAAGATTCAGTTGACCAAAGCTCGTAACAAACAAAAGAAGGAACACCGATAGCCTGGGACGATCATATGTATAGAAAACAATAAGGAAAATATACAATGCACCAAGAAAATGGAAAAGGGACTCGATGTTGGATCCTCCATGTTGTCTAATATAACGGGTAGGGCCCATACAGTGCAGAAATGCAGTCTTTTGCCTTGAAAGATGGCGGCAATCTCAAACTACGAGAGTGTCATCCACAAACTAACACAAGAAAATGCCTTCAAGCAGTGTGAAACAAAAGCAAACAAAGGCACAAATACAAGATTATAGCTTCAACGGCAAGAAAACTGATATGAAACAGTTAACTGGTTATGAGCTAACGGTTGGATAATCAGGATTCTCCCTAGTCCTTCTCTAGATTATCAGTCAATTTTTGGCGCTAAAAAGGCTTCAATAAGGATAGGAAGGGGTTGATCACAAGGAGATCATCATCATGTTCACAATCCGAAATTGAACATTAAACTATAATCTTCGAGTTTAAGACAAGCTCAACACTTGAGCGAACATAAACGATCCATGCATATAAGCAATCCCCATCAACATGCTTCACGATCAAACAATCCCCAAGAGAGATAAAGAGGACCCACAAGCCAAAACCACAAAAAAAAAAACACCCACAAAGTTCCGAACTTTCTGGGATTTAATCAATTATCAGATGAAGAAAACGATACCCAAAAGAGAGAACATGGAGTTGAAGCCCGGCGTAATGTGGAATACATGAGCCAGAGCCCATTTTCACTTTTTCTTCCGCAATGACCATGCAAACCCCCTCCTGTTTCTCTCCCCACTTTTTTTTCCTCCCTCTTTCTATGAGTTGATAAAGGAAAAACAAAATTGGAACGAGAAAATGACCCAATTATGAGTAGCAGTCGTTGCCATATAGGAGCTACGTGGTTGGCTTCAAAAATAGACATTAATGGTACACGCGCAAGCGCACAGGGAGAGAGAGAGAGAGAGAGAGCGCGAGCTCTTCGCTGTTGTTGCTTGGAGCTAGTCTTTCGGAGGGCTGTGGTCTGCAGCCACATCGTCATCGATGGACAGTCGCCCAGAGATGGAGAGAGAGAGAGAGAGAGACAGAGAGAGGGACTGATCTCCGTTCTTTTCCTTCTTTCATGTACTGTAATTGTTACATGATGTGATGGGACTTAGCTAAGCTTCCCCGGAAGAATGGGTGGAGGGCGAAGACGCCTTGTGGGCTGCTGACACATGGACGCCTCTGCCCAGCAATCTCTCGCTCTATTCGTTTTTAAAAGGGCGGCTCCTTTTTTTCATCCTTTTTCTCACCGCTGTATATCATCAATGAAACCTCCTAGTTCCATGAATTTAATATCATAACAAAATATTTTCGACAATGAAGCTAACCTTGACCAAATATCCATGCTCGCTGCACCCAAATTATATAAGCTAGATTGCAAGTTAATCTATCATTCGACTGATCTTGACTTAATTACAAACTGATTTACGAGGTACTGTTTATCTTAGCTACCCTCACATTGGATGGCCAAGAGGCATAGTTGCCTATTATTTGACATCTCAACCTTCAAGATAGGTATATATATCAAGGAGACTCTCCCTGTAAATTCTCTGAGACGAGTTTGGCTACTTTCACCACTATATCTGTAACTGGTTTATATCTTTTTGTATATAAAAGCTGTTACAAATAAGTAATTTCTGCTTCTACTCTTGCCTTTAATTTCTTTGAAGAAAGACACATAAAATGGAAGAGGGATCATCAATTAATTTTGCATGTTCCCGTAAGAGATTATTGCAGCATTAAATTCTGTGGACCCAGTAAGATAGTCTCTCTCTTCATGTGCAGGAGCAAGCAGCCGTGTTGGAAATTCATACCTAATGGTTTTCTCTCTCTCTCTCTCTCTCTCTGATTGATTTTCCATTTCTTCCCTGTCCTCCAAAAATATGTAATTTCGGCATCATCTATCTTAAGCAAGTCCAAGTTCAAATCTTGCAAATAAAATTTACTGTATTCATAAATCATATCTTCTTCTTGTTATTATCTTCATACAAATCTGCATTGGTGTAATTAAGATGATCTTTTAGTATATCCTCTCTTGAGGAATTATTCCATGTCTACTGCAGCTTCCAGGTCCTTTTTCTCGTCCCTGGATCTCCAAGGTGACTGGTAAGGCATAGCGAATTTCCAGCTAACTTAAGGTTTTGTAATGCTCATAGGGATGTCCTTGTCAGATTTAACCGATGGTGATTTATGCAGGCAAAGATGGACCAATTTAATTGATGATAATCGGCAGCCAGAGATGGACCGACTAGAGGTGGCAAAAGCTGCATTGCATCGCCTCCATGAAAGGAATGTTGATATATCTGAAAGTGGCAACTGGTATCCAGTTCAAGCGTTCTGCAAAAGAAATTGCTGCTGAGTTGAGATTGACTTGACTTACTCACATACGATCATTTATACTATTTTCTTCGGCAGGCCTGTAAAAAAATTGTCGAGGTGTCAAAAAGAGTTCCTTGACTTACTTCAGCCAAAAAAAGAAATGCATGTCCACTCACTGAAGCTGCCTGTCACCTTATGCTAAATATTAAGTACATTTGCCAAATTTTTAACCGATTGCACAACGTTGGTCTAAGCATGGAATGGTGTTGATGCAACAGTTCTCCAGACTACATGGAAATCCGACCTATCTCAATTCTTGAAAAGGATGGTAAAACTCCTGTACCAAATCTGATAACTTCTCACATACAAGCTTTGAAACACTAGTGGACGAAGAAAAACTTGTTTGCCATGAACTTTGTGTATTTTTCCCATTGTCTGATGCTGATAGGAAAGGCTTTGGCTTTATCATTGACGGACAACTTCGGTAGAGGACCCCCAGCTAGTTTGAAACAACAGTGTAATGATGTTTCAATAATGCCATAACAGGCAAGTTAGAACGGCATCTGATAATTCCATCTGTGCAGGTGGCTGTAATAGGATCAAGCTTTGGCAATAACGTCACAGAATTCACGTTCTTGTTGCAGGTTCATCAGAAAAATGATGTTGTAATGTTCTTCTTCTGTACTTTTTCTTGTAGTTGCCAAAATTTCCTCCTTTTTGAATGTACCAGGATTTTCACCAGTGAGGCAATACTACTCCTGCTGTGGAGTTTCTTGGTGAAATGGTAGCAAATGACCTCAAACGGCCGTCGGCATTAGAACACAGAAACAGTTCCTGGTACATATCCATGATGGCTAGCATAGTTTTGAATAATATATAGGTGTACTATGGATTATGACGCCATATATAGAAAATCTGATGATCTACTACAGTAATAATGGTAAAATAGAGTAAATGTTTCAACCAATATTTTGAACATGCTCTATTTCATCGTGTCTCACTCACTACATTGGGAGGAGATTGATACTATGTATGTTCTTCAGGTAATACGAGGGTCCACACAACATAATCTTTCGTCGACAAGTTTGGAAATTACGAAGAGAGGAAAAGGTAGGAAAGCGACCATTTTAGAGGGCACGTTAGAATAATGAATTGACAAAGCACAGAACAAGAGAAAAGCTTGATGTTGACCTTGGCCTTTTGTTGTTAAGCAAGGTTGCTGGCTGGTCCTTCTCGTGCCTTTTTGAGTGTATTTGTTTTTGCCATGTGGAGAATTGTTCAGGCTACATGTGGTTGATTTCCTTCACCTCCCTTATTCTTAAGCTGTCTCCATATCCTACAGAAACTTCTTGGAAATTTAATTTCTCGGGTCTGCATATGACAAGTTCTTGACTATGAAGAAAGAAAAATGGTCCATGCCAATAATTGGAGCTTTACGTCAGATTCAGATCAAAAGTTAAGGTTCATAACAGTGAGAATTCGGATTGAAATCTAACATGAAAGATTTGGGAACTTGTATTTCTTCTTCTATTTTCTTTAATCTCACCGCGTGAACAGTGACATGTTTTTCACGGAGTCAACAGATACCTCTTTTAATCAGACGATGAAGAGATTGCTGAAGTGAAAGGCTTTGCTGTCAAGAGAAATGGAATGTTTCATTTCAGAAGCTTCACACTGTACCGAGCACACGTCAGATCATTTCTTGGCACCAGAGACAAACTCTCCATGTCTCTCGAGTCCAAGCGAATGAAAATTTGACCTGCAGAACCTATGATTACAAGCTACTCGGGAAAATGTTATCTTTTATGAGGCCATTCTAGACCATCTTTATTGGCCACAAATTAATTGATGTCATCCCCGGTTACTAGCAGTCACCATCTTTCTGGAGCACATCATCTCAGGGTCGCTTTCTGCAAAAGATTCATCAACACTTGCATTATTAAATCCCATAAGAAGATCAAATTTCTCCCAAATCCCTCGTTATGGCATTCTCCTTAGCAGTTGATTTGGTCCCTCTTTCCTTTAGAACTCGAACTGTCTCGAGTTTATATCGACAACAAGTTTCTCTAAATCTCAATCCTGCAGTAGATTAAAGCACAACACCAGTTTCTAGCATCATATTGCTTCCTACGGGAGCTCAAAGAGACACCTCCAGATGTAGGATAGTTTTCCAACTCTCTGATCCTCATTGAGACCACGTGGACCATGTGAAATTCATATGCCGACTACAGATAGATATGAGAGAGTGCAGACAAGGTTGCAGCACCAACACAGATATATCATATATGATAATATGGATGCACTGTTATGGAAGATTCCTCCCTTTCCTCGGCATGATGTTCCCTGAATATGCTTTACTGGTCAACTTGTACATATCACATCGCAAACTCCCCTACTGATAAATGTTGATTAGCTGTTATATATCAATTCACGTCAATTTTCTGCTATATGAGAGAAAACGTACATCTTTTTTTCAATCTGTGGTTACACACCCGGAGATTAGCGCATTCATAAAAGAATCACTCGAACAGCAACAGAGACAGGACACAGGATGAAAGTAGGAATTGCGTCTCTTTTGAAGAGAATGACGACTCAGAAACAGGAAATGAACCCTCCCATCCATTCATCCTGCATTTCTTGAATTTGTTTGTTATATCGTTCACAGACAATTATCTGCCGAACCAATGAGGCCCACCTGTGAAATGCAACTGCAGGAGACTCTCCAGCAGTCCTTTTCTCTTTTCTCAGAAGAAATCTGAAAAAAGATAAAGTTGGGATGCGAGCAAATGTTCTGTTTTTGCAATCATAATCCTAAGACCAGCTGGTGAACGTAGAAAGGACACATTTCCATGTTGTTGGTCATCAAAACCTGCCCTTTACACCTATCCATCACACATGCTTAAAAATACAACTGACTTTCAATACGGCGAACAAGCCACACCAATTCAGGAACACTACGGATGACATCCTCACTGTGAAATAATACCATACAGTTATTATAAGACCAAAGAGGCACGTAAGTGGATCTGTTTCGTTCTTCACAACATCCGCAGGACAAGTTTATTTGCATGCTTTGAACTGCAGAATGTAAAGGGTCAAACTAGAGAGATGAGGATGATAAATGTGAGGGTGGGAGGGATGGGGTTAAAAGGGACGTTAGAAGGAGCTGGGGAGGGAGAGCGAAGTCTTAGGCCATCTCTCGTGGGACCCGGGCACCGTTCTCCTCTATCACTCCAGCTAATATTTTAACTCCTCCTGTATTGTTGGCAATCTCCTAGCCATTCCACTTCTCTCTGTCGCTCTCTCTCTCCCCCTCTCTCTTACTTCCCCTTCCCCTATCTTTGGCATGAGGGTATTATTAATGCCCTCACCTTCTTGTCCTACTGTTTCTTTCCTTTGTCTGGGCAATGATCCGGTACTCTTTAAAGCATCATCTTGTTCTTCTCCTCCTCCTCTATATAACCCCATCGTCAACTTCCCTTCCAGAACCAGAAGTTATCCCGGTGAATAGTTACCTTCTTTTGCTTTCATTACTATATAATAATGATCATGAGCTTCTGCAAAAAGGGTCTTCACTCTTTTCTTGGCTTCAACAACTTAGTGGACTCTCCTCCTCCCATGGCTCCTGCTCTACAGTCATCATCACTGCCACCGCCTGCCTCTAAAGGCCATCCTCTACCGTCTGCGGTGGGGCTATGCACAGCCACCATTGATTTGCCCCGAGGACCGCACGTGGTAGAGTCCACAGTAGTATATTCACTCCTTCCATCGAAAAAGAAGGACCCGGGTGGGTTTGGATTGCTAGACGAGATCGGAGGAGGGGTTGTTGACGGGCTGATGTCTTGCACGGAGAGCCTTGGTTTTGAGAGCTCCGATGGTCTTGGGGCTGAAGTTCTCCCTACCCAGCCTGTGAAGGCTGTGGAGAGGATGAGGTGGAGGGAGGAGAGTGAGAAGAGGAGAGAGAAGAAGTTCCCACCGCCGATCTCGTCTTTGAATCACAAGGGACAGCGAAGCTTCTTTCTTCGTCCGCTGAGGACGGAGGGGAGGCTGGAGCTGACCGAGGTGAGGATCGACCGACCTGAGATCCTCCGCGCTTCGAGGGAAGATGGGCGCTTGAGGCTCGACTTGATTGTAGACGAAGACATGGAAATTGAAGAACAAGAACAAGAGACGATGGAAGAAAATGGAGAAAAACATGAGGATGTGCAAGATGACCAATATTGCATCAGCGAGAGATTCCAAGAAGAACCCCATGAAGTTGCGGGATGGAAGATTGCCGTCAGCAGCGAAGGGTTTGTGAGGTGCCACGAGGTGGTGAACCACCATAGCCGGCACCGCAACCACCACAACCTGCATGATGTGTGGCGGCAACCTTGTGTACCGACTAGATGATGATTACGACGAGGCATAGTAAACCAGTGGCTGAGTTTAAGCTCACGTAGTCCTGAAGCTGGACACAACGAAAAGTTTCGTCCTTCGTCCCTGTCAAGGGACCGATTGTGAGCGTCACTTGGGCTGTATGTCAGCAGAAATATCTGCGGAACTTTTAGCAGAGTGATGGTGGTGAAGTGGAGGGACAGGGAGGACAGGCAGTGGGCCCTTTCATAGAGTGACTATCTCTCATTACAGCAGACGATGAAAGACGGACGAGAAATTTGTTGTGTGGTTAAAGTTGGAAACTTTGTTGTTTTGTTTTGGGGTGCCAGCAGCAGACAGGGGAGAGGGAGAGGGAGAGGGAGAGAGAGGAAGACATTACCAGCAGCTATCTTCATATTTTTTACCAAAATTTGAAGTTTCTGTTGTTACAGCACAATCATTGCTCTTGCTGCAATGGCCAACATCTCCATCACTTACCACAAATATCTATCATCTAACGAAAGAATAATCACAGAGACAACCATGGAGATCCAACACTCATGCGCACTTACTTGAACCCCAAGAAAGATGTTCTGCTACGGCTTTTATGCGAGGTCATTAGCTTTCCTGTTCTTTATTAGTGAATGTGGCCCCGATTCAACGGGCAGAGATTCCTCCAGTCAGGGGATTGCAGACTTGAGACAATTCTAAGTATTTTAGTTGTTCCTCTGCGGATCATCATCATCGTCATTAATGCATCTTGCAAGATTGGCAGGAGGCTACTCAATTGCCGTTTATAATCATCTGCCACAGAAATGGAAGTTGAAGGGGGGACATAGTGTGATTTGACCGAGAAACTGATGGAAGAAGCAACAGACTCGTCATTACAGATCATTATTTGCTTAAAAGTGTTTGATTGGATCATCGATAGGCAGAGAAAGGGGCTCCCACCTAGCCGAGTTTTGGTCTAATTATACCGTTTACTGTTTGATTGAAGATTTAAAAAAAAACTGTGCTGTAATGAGTCGACAGACACTATCCAAACTTAAAAAAGAAAAGGGGAAATAAAAATAAAAAAAAGAATGGATGATTATCAAAGGGAACGCTTACACTACTTCGATTATCACTCTCTCCGTCGTACCCTTAGCTGCCAATGGTATAAAGAAGAAAAGAATCCAAGGATCCAGATGTACCACGATGAGAGATTGCATCTAGGACAAAATATACATACAATCTGCGAATCACTTACAAACTGAGGACAACATTAGCAAACAGTGGTTGAGAAGGTCATATTATCATTAGTTTTCATTCACTTAAGAAAAAGGACATTTAAGGACAGAAGTTGCATAATCAATCATTGATTTGCTGGTTGTAACTGCGGGAAGAAAAGGAACCAAGGGAAAAAATGTAAAGAAACTTTACAGCCAGCAGTATCAAGTCAAGTATATGCTGTCCAAAACTGCAAATCCAGCTGCAACCCCACCTTCATTTGAAGAAGATACCTTTGTCCGCATCAGATAGCCACATTGCTCATTAATGATAATCTTCTCTTTGTTCCTGCACATTTGATTGGATATGAACAAACTAAAAGCAATCAAAACATGGAAGAAGCGATAAAATGCTCCAGCGACTAATTGGCACCTGGTGATTACCTTAGATAAGCACCATACATTCCAAGTTCTGATATTGCATGATCTTTATGGCAAATTCCATCACGGACTAGAAGGGTTGGAGAAATACTGGGAAAGATTCTCTGCATAAGAATGAAAGCAGCATCCTCCTGGGTTCCTTCCTTCTGTATCCTCAGGAGATTTTCCTTCACATCATCATTATAAATATTGTTCCCTGTAGAGGAAGACCTCATTCTAGTTCACAGCATCAATCGTATTAATTGAATAGCATATGTCCAGTTATATCACCTCCGCCTTCCCTTTGGGGCTTCATGACAAACAACTTGGGGTTCCCAATTGCCTTTTGAATGATTTCTGGATTATCCAAGCTCCATAAGCCTGCAAAGCATTTCCTCACCTTTGCAATGTCTTCTTTGTCGTCAAGAAACCTGCTCCAAGAATGACACATGAGGCTTAACAATGTTTTAGCAGTTGACAAGGAAGAAAATTTCTGCAGTGATAGTCCATGGTTGGAGGATGATAGATGCAGCATTGCTCATTGTCCAACATACAAGACAATTTATATAATAGGGCACACCGCATAATCTTACCTCTCCAGTACTCCGGCTTTTGCAAGTTCTTGTTGAATCTTTTTGGTTCCTGCTAAATGATAGGATATTGATGGGCACTTAATTGCCAAAGAGTGTTCCATCAGTAGTCTAGCTCTCCACTCCTGGAGCATCAGAACAGACAACTAGTTAATTAGGTAATGGAGTGCAAAAAGGCTTCAAAGCATCTAATATAGAATATAGAAGTAAGGAAAGAAGGAATAATTTCTCACTGATTCGGACGGATAATCATTTGGAGTGTATCCAGCTCTAAAATAAATTACTGAAATTTCTTGACCACCTCTGCAATGAAGAATCTTTCTAAAATTCTGATCTGGAGAATTTGATGCAAAGCAAATGAACATAATTAACATTGTCAATGTTACATACACGAGCAGTCTTCCATCAGGTCTAAGCTCACCCTGTGCATCGACCTCTGCTAAGGTCTTCCGAATAGCTTTCACACTGTGTGTGTTATAAAGCTAAGGAAACTAGCATTATGTATTCATGTCATAATAGTACAGATAGAAACAGAGAAACTGTTATTTTTAGGGAGGATAAATATAGAACTGAGGATATTTTTCCTTCAACACATGAAAGAGCCAGTGCTGGTCATACATGTTCCGTTCCTCTGTCTGAACTATGACCATGACTACAGAACTGCATGGAAGTGTTAGAAAATAAAGTTAAGGACATTATGACTGTGAAAACAAATATTTCAGAAATGATAAGTATTATTAATTCTTTGCAATTGTAACCTTGGGTTATTATTCTCAGCCCAGGCTTTAGCCAAGGCCTCTGCAAACTGATTGACAGCAGTGTTCTGTGGGACCTGCTTGGAATCTAATCCAAGATTTTCACCATAATGATTGAGTAAGCTCCTGCATATAAATACATTAAACTTGAGATACCTTTTCAGGTAATATCTACACCAGCCTAGAAGAAATTTTCATAATTCAGAACCGGCGACATTCACATTCTTGAAAGCCAACATCAAAAAGAAAAGCTCAACCAAGAACTGAAAGAGAGAGAGAGAGCTTGTAAATAGTCCATAAGGATAGATCATTTAACCTGTGAAGCTCACTAACAAGACAGCTGAGACCCGGGAATGAAGATGATATGGTGTTGAGCTCTATTTGGAGGAGTAAATTTGTTTGTTCATCGAGCATATAATCTGACCTGTGCAAGCCCAAACGAGTTTCCTGAAAATGGTAGAGTGTAAAGCCAGCAGCAGATTCATCAGCATCAGCAAAAGCAGATTTACAACTTTATTGGACCAACAACAGGAATTAGACAGCGAACAGATCATGTGCAGTTCACTGTACAAGTTCAAGTTCAGCAACTTGAACTTCTGAATTAGTCACATATTTACCTCCTTCTTGCCTATCTGAAGCATCTTCAAATGGATATCCAAAAGTCTGGAGGTGAAGGCATCGACCTTCTTCGTCCTATAATGCCCACAAAGGTGACTAAAATTTACACTAAGAAAGATGGCCATTAAACAATCTCCTTTAAACGGAACGTTAAATTATGAAATGGATGAAGATATATTGGACAAAACAAAATCAGAAAGTCAGTGAATAAGAATAACATATTCAACATTAAATAAAGTCAGCATACATTAGCTCCCAAGTTAAAGCATGCCAAATGGAAGGAAAATCTTTCAGTTAGAACTTCAGAGTAAATAACAAACTAGAACTCTCCAAATTGAAGAAAGTAAATCTTCACGGGGAACTATCCACATATGATACGATGCACGGTTTGCTAAGAAAACATTCAAAATGTGCACTAATTAGCAGCCATAAATACGAGCATGTTTAAAAAATTACTGTTATCTGAAGCTGGGAGAGAATACCTCGACAATGAATCTTGCAAAAATTCTCCATCTAAACTCACACGATCAACTAGTTCATTGAAAATGGGAGCTAACTCACATGCTTGCCTCCAATAAGTTTCTGGGAAAGTCGCCGGCAGCAGTGCAAATGGCGCATGGACCATCCCAACTCCAGGCATTCTCCCTGATCTCTGTAACCCGAATTAACCCTCGATCAGATTCAAGAATCAGCAAATAAGGTCACAACTTCACATGGACTCCTTTCTTAGAGCTAGCAGAGCAGCTTAGGAATCTGATTACCACTGCCAAATCATCAAATAACAGAGCGTGGCTTCACCGTACAGCAGATTAAAACGTCACCGAAACAAAAACATGTAAAGCTCGAAACACCTGCAGTTAATCCATCCAAATAATAATCTTCGGGCACTGACCTGGGAATTTCTGTCCCCAACAACGAGCCCATGGAGAGAGCTCCAGACAAGAGCATCGTAAAGCATCTCGTCAATCAATTCTTGATCAACACCATGGATATCCGACACGCGTATTGGGGTAAATCTACTTTCTTGGTTCTCCATCCCAACGCCTCCACAGCTAGGATGCTGCAGTGCCATTGTCGAGGAGGAACTGAACGGCTTTCGAAGCAATAAGGTCTTCGTGGTATCTTGGAGTCCGGTGGCCTTCACAATGCTAACTCTTTTGAGATCGAAGACATGGACGGGAGAAGTCAATTTGGGTTTCGATTTTGCTTGGCAAGGAAAGGTGAAGAGAGAGATACAAGAAGAGCCATTGACTGGAGACGAGAGAGCACAAGAGGAATGGGCAACTCCCATTTTTTGGACTCCATCTTTCTGGTTTCTTAGGATTTTGTAGCCCAAGAAATAATCTTTTCTGATGGCTTGGGCATCATGAAAAAAAAAAGGAACATAAAAACAAAAAAAGAGATAATTTATATATATATATAAAGAAAATATCTTTGTGGTCGTTCAAACATCAGCAGCCTCTCGGCTCGGATAAACAAATCTAATTATACCTTTGGGTTCATTCATTTCAATGGTTTCATCCTTCTGGTTTATGCTACTTCTTTGGTCTTTTATTCAGATTTTTCCCGGTTTGTACTATTTGTGTCTAGAAACTTAATGTTCCTGACCATCGGAGTTGGAGTTCGATCAAGACACATCGGAATGATATTTTAAAATAAGAGAATGCGGCCCGGAATTTGGTTTCGCAGTTGGGAAGGATTTCTGGTTCATGAGATATTGAAAACACAGTTCTTTGGCTTCATGAAATATTGACAACAGAGAAAACAGGGGTGGGGGGTGGAATGCACAGGTCACAGTACATATCACATGATCGTATGAATGATTTCAGCTTGATATTTAATTCATGTTTTTCTCCTTTTCTTACAGAGTACTAGGATTGGATGTTGAGTGCAAATAAGAGCAAACTCTGGGAATAGATTTCGAAGGCAAATGATCATCATCATTCACCATCAAACTCACCTCCTCCGACCACAGAATCCTCTTCATCTCTCATTCTTTGTTGGCTCTATCTTCTCGACCTTGCCGTGGATGCAAGCTAACAACCTTCTTTAACCCTTTTGATTCTCCATGGTCTACTTCTTCACTTTCACCTGTTCCTCTACCACTAACACAAGGTGGCTCAACTCTCTCTTACTTCCACCTTACAATCTTCCTTTGAAGAGACACAAATCTCGTGCATTGCAATGAGTTCTCCAGTGCTTTTGCTTCATTTGCTTCAACCGTCTCTGGATTCCGGTCTGCAGGGAGTGCATCTAGTTTGATACTTGGAACTGGACCTGTTCGTGGTCAGAACCTGGAGACTGTCCCACTAGTCGGACCTCCCAAATTACGGTCCTGGGAGACCTGCAAAGAGACTGAAAACAGAGGACAGTTCACTCTCGTTGTTGGAGGATTGGTGGTAATTGCTTTTTGTTGATCCAATGGCACAGTATTACACTTACGTCTCAAAAAATGAGAAAAGCGCTACTCTTAATAGCGGATCATAAAACTGGTTTGGTGTAAAACACTTACAAACCTCTTGTTGTACAGACAAACTGATTTATAATCAAGTGTTTGTATATGGATGACGAGAAATTTGTACATAGAGGACAGTTAGGTTTCTCTTTGATTGCAATTCCAGTATATCATATCTTCTAAGTCTCGTTCAATTCTGTGGACTTTTCTCGACCGAAAAGCACCACCAGTGAGGATTGCTTCAGCAGCAAATACAACAACTTGCATTGCTTTGCTTTGCTTTTTCTGCAAAATCCTTTTAGATACATAAAGTTTGAACTTTGAAGGGTCCACATTTACAATTGTTTGGGATATATAGGAGACAATTCGATATGCAGACATTCTATAATGATGAATTAAGAGCAAGTTTGTCTGTTGATGTGAAAAAGAAAAGTTAAAATCAATCAAATAGCTTGTCTTCCTTCAGAACTTGAGCTTCAGAAGGAAAGGCATTTTTTCCGCAAAGGGCGGATCAGAATACCTTCCTGTCAGTATCTGAGACGAAACAAACTCATTTGCTGCCTCCGTGTAATGAATCCCATCCCAGTTAACATACTCAGTACTATCATCGCAAGCTTTCACTGTGACCGATGTCCCATTTATAATCTTCGTCTGCCCACATGAAATTCTAGCATCATAGTTCAATGGAGCGCCTCCATAACCACAACAGGCCATTAACGGTTGCTCAAAGCCTGCAAAATCAGTGCAAACAAATCGATAGAGTTCCAATATGTTCGTTCAGAATTGTAGTTGTCATGAAGGTTTGATCCAAACAAACTTTGTGGCATACCATAACGGGAGTAATTCGCAATCAGATTGAATTTTATGGAGAAAATATCTACATAGGTGATATTTGCATCAGGATACTGTCCGCGTAGTTTCATGGCAAGGGCATGAAGCTGCAGATTAAAGAGCTTAGCAGCCTGGTTATGATTGGTGAGACATCCTATCTCATCGAGCTTAGCCGGGTCGGTGCCAAATTTCGCCAAATTCTGAGTTATGCAACCAAGAGGGCCAGTGTTGTGTATCCAGAAATTTCTAGCTCCTTGGTCATATAACATCTGCAAAGAGAGGACTTACTACTGTTTATAAATTACATTCTTGTCGCATCTACTACCATTCAAGTATTGGCACAAAAAATTTATCTAGCGTACCTTTAAGCTGGTTTCGAATTCCACCAAAATTGTTGGGATTGAGGCAACAATCTGATCAAATGATTTTGAGTAAAAAGCACCAGCAAGATCATTCTGTCCTATATCAAACATATAAAGCCCCTTTGCGAAGTAATCTTCCTGGGGAAGATACTTATCAAATTTCTTTCCTGGAGGAGAACAAAATGAAACCAAATAAGTCACCATTTGGTCTTGAATATCCGAGGAACCTTTCTTAAAATGCACAGGGCATAAGAACATAAAATAATACCCTTAGCAAGCAATTCAAGGACCCGAGCTTTGAAGCGAAGGAACTGATCAACTTGAATTCTGAATGAGAATGGGCTAACTGAATTTGCTGTTGCGGGGAGGACGGTTGACCCAGCTGCAGCGAAGTTGCAGCCTTTCCTGAAAACAGGAGCCCCAATCGAGTCCAGATAGGGATTCAGGAATGGCAAGTCCATTGCATCCACTGAAAAATATTATATCTGGTAAGCTTTCTCCGAAATGAAGACAGACAATCTTGCAAAGGGGCAAAGTCAGCAATTCAGTAATAAGTAAGCAGAGGAATAACGCACAAAACTGCATAACGTATCGCAGTGAAGCAGCTAATAATTTTCAATTATGGTTGTGAAAGGAAAGGTGAAAGCTTTACTGAGAAAGTCGACAATAAGACGCCCGTCACAGTATCGCCCCAATGGAATACCAAAATAGCTCTGTCCATTGGGCGGGTTGAGGCTTTCGATACCGGCAGCAATTAGATTGCCAGTGTCGGAGTTGGAATCACCAAAGTTGAAAACAGATGGGAAATCAAACACTACTGAATTGGCAGTGATTGAACAGACAGAAAGCAATGCGAGAGTCTGGAGGAGGAGAAGCCAAGTCTCGCCGTGAGCCATTATTGTACGGCGAGAGTATTGAGTTTTCTCTTTAATAATGTTAGTTACCAACCGCAAATCATTCATTTTCCCTTTTTCTGAACAAACAGTAGATAATGTTCGGTGGGTCTTGTTTATTGTGTGAAAAGCAAGTTTTGCTTCCAATGAGGGGAAGCTAGAAATGGAATGAAAAGCAACTTTCTTGGCATGCCCTTGTAGACACAGCTGATTTTCATCAACGTGCACCCTGTTTTCCTCTAAAAAATGCGACTAGATCTGCAAAGTTTGAATATTTAGACACATTAGAGCTGTAAGTTTCAAATGGAATCTGGATTTTTACTTAGGAAATCAACAATGAGGCGGCCATCACAGAATCTCCCTGATGGAGACTTGAAGTAAGTTTGCCCATTGGGCAAATTAAGGCGGATCCCGAGCCCTGCGACGAGGTCTCCGGTGTCAGAATTGGAGTCGCCGAAGTTGAAAACAGCAGGGAAGTTGAAGTCTGTGGAACTCGCGAGCACTAATATGCGCATTGAAGCTAAAGCGAGGAGCAGAAGGTTGAATGTTTCTGCAGCCATAGCTAACAAGAACCAAAGAGCTTGTAAATGTACAGATTATGGTCCTAAAGGTAAGGGGACTGACTGGTTTTTATGGGAGAAAATGCTGAAGAGATTGCATACAGCTACGCTTGAAGGCCAAAACCAAAAGGCTTATCTTAGTTGTGGGGAATTACTGATTTGTCCCTGAAAGGGGGATGGGNGCAAAGGGCTTATCTTAGTTGTGGTGAATTACTGATTTGTCCCTGAAAGGGGGATGGGTTTTATTGAACTGGCTTTCTTGGACTTATTCCAGCAGCAGAATGCCCACGAGAGTGATTCTGCGATCCTCCTGACCAAGAACTTACACTGACACAGTCAATTTTCTGATAAAAGCAATTATCATATTTTTGTTTAGTATTGTCATAGACATGTTCTACATCCAGTAAATGATGTAGTTCACGTTCAGCAATTCACGGACAAGGGGTTGGAAGTCAGAAAATGACAGGAAGCTTCACGGATTGACAAGTAATGTGGTGGGGACGATGGCTTTGAGCAAAGCAAGGAGGAAAAGGCACTACTTTTCCTTGTACGCGTAGCTTAGAAATTTAAGGGCACACTCCAATTTTGTCGTAAAATGACAAGAAATGGGGACACTTGAAATGTTAGGAACTGTTCTCAAAGTCTTGCGACCCCATCAAGCAAACCATGTGCCAACAAGTAAGGCTGAAATTAGAAGACACAGAGAAATGGGTCTGCTCACCAACAAAAATTAAGGGCTTTTGGAAGAAGCATTTTCATGGCTTATGACACCTGGAGGACCCAAACTGATGATAGTTGTGATGCTGTCTGCTGAAATGGCCAAAACTCAGATGATGCAGTGGAGGTTCAGTTACAGAAAGCGCTCAAACGTTCATTTGGGATCGCTGCCTAAGGGAGGCTTGTAAGAAGCGTCCGCATGTGTTCAAGATTATGGAGAAACACATCAAAGGATTGATAATCCGGGATCGGGAGAAATGAACACAATCTGCGAGGGTCGCTATAGGAAAGCTGAAAGTGTATGGCTAATTGTGGCGGATAAATGATGGGGACGAATACGTGGATCGCTCCTAACCAGGGACGCGCCACGAAATGAACAAAAACAAAAGGGGAGGGAAAAGTAATACAGTTGTCAAGGCTGCGCATCCGGGGAATCGAACCCCGGTCAGTACCGTGGGAGGGTACTATGATACCACTACACCAGATGCGCTTGTTGATGGAATGAACTTACCAAAAGATTTCATCTTTCAAGAAGGATGTGTACTGTACAGTTGCGGCTTTTTGGGAAACTGGACGCTTCGATCATTCGGGAGTGGTAGGTCGATTTCATCCACTATGTTATATAAGTTTTCTCGAAAACGTATAACCTCTATTACAAAAAATAATTCATTCTAGTGCAATGGAAATAAGCATGATATAAAACTTTACGCCATATCAATTTTTGAAACTAATAAAATTCACTTATCACCCCGAAAAGAATTATGAAAAATTTACTAGTAAAAAGTACATAGTAAGTAGCTCATCACAATATTGACCCAACATGATACTAAATAGTTGTTTGCATTGATAGACCTAGGCTTTTGATCCAGCCCGCAATTAGACTCCCTGAGACGTATCTAGAATCATGGAGGTGTTTAAAGCTGATGGGAAGCTGAACATCACCGAAGTGGCTCTTATCAAATGGACAGAAAGCAAGAAGAAAGTTCCGAGGAGAGAGGGGCAAGTCTTGCAGCAAGATGTAGTTTTCACATAATGATGTTCACTATTAACTACAGTTGATCCATCGCTCTATCCCGAAAGAAAATTTGACTAAATGGTCAATCTGACTCCCGGCTTTCATGAGATCTCGAAGATCCTACCGAACTACTCTGAGTTTTCATCCTAGAGCAATCTTGAACTTTTAGACCTACGTGGACCAAAACCAATAGTAATCTGCAGATGATATTGGCATGAAGGTTGATGCAACTTCCTTTATGTTGTTGATGTTGGGTAAACATCCATCTTGCATGGAGATGGGTCGGTTCAGTTCAGCTATTCAAACCAATGAGTTGAGGGCTACGGTATACCGATGCTTGAAGCAGTAAACTTGATGCCTACTACAAGCCAAAC
>CXYZ01012593.1:908632-920161 GCA_900006705.1 Sonneratia caseolaris
TTTTTTTGGTTTCCATTGGTGACACGAATGATAGCCAAGTCGGCTAAACATTAGGTGGGGAATTCTCTTGTCGTCTTCATCTTCCATACCACTTACGTTGATTAAAATAAAAAAAGAAAAAGAGAGAGAGAGACTGAGAGAAATGGCCACAGGGACAGACAGAGATGGGGAATGGAATCTATCCAAGCCCATGTTCCCCTCGCCAAAGAACAAGACACAACAAAACAAAATGCAGAGAGAAGGAGCTACAGGGCCGGGTGGAATTCTTCTACAGTAAACCCTAGAACCCATACACAGACATTATTATATAAATATATATATATGCACGGTACCATACATCTCATATATGTTTGTACGTACTTACTTATACCCGTATACATACAAAACATACGTTCCATACATCATCAACTCCACCGACGTCCGTAAAGTTCACACGTAGATTCCCCAAGTTGTCGCCTTGTATATATATATATATACTGAAACAACAGAAACCCTAACTCAATAGTTAGTTGAAGCTGTAATTCTAAGTTCAGAATTATAAGTTCAGAATTATATGGACGGTGAAAATTCAATATAGAAGGATTTTACGGTACAGTGGATCGACTTTACTCGAACCTAAACGAATCATGGTTTATTAAATCTTCAAATATAATGTATATCTATAAAGTGANTGTACAGTGGATCGACTTCACTCGAACCTAAACGAATCATGGTTTATTAATTAATCTTCAAATATAATGTATATCTATAAAGTGAAAAGCTGTCTTACAGTTCCCATATCTTATGCCTTTTTACCGAGTGAATTTCTTATGGTAATTAACGCATGCCCACGTCGAGTAAAGTTGTCTGCAGGGAAAGGTCATCCTCTGCCTTGCTCATTTTACATCCCATTCAATTTAACAGTAAAAAAAAAAAAAAAAACTCACCACCACTACGTACTGCGTTAAAAGTGTGCATGATTGATTCTCATGCATATACACAGTGGTCGCACATGGCGCCCTTCAATTACAACATCAGCGACTAGTGGTCAAATAGCTCCTCCATGTAGAGGTGCGCTCCAAGGCATAAAAAGGCTAAATAGATCAAAGTGATGAGATGGATATACCCAGTGGGGGAAAAGAACAGATCAAAACTATCTTTGTTCCCAGGGGAGAAAAAGCAAAGCTGCTCTCTCATTATGTGATTATAATTATAAGGTTAAAAAAGGTTGCATAATTCAAATAGCCTTCAAGAGGGCGTTGAAAAGATTTTTCAGAGAGCAGATGCAGAAGGGGAAAAAAATGGCTTTTTCAATACTTCTAAAGCTGTTACTGGCCGAGGCCAGCAGCTTTCTCTCAGTACTTGGACCATCCTACGTATCCACATCTTCTTATTAGTTATCAGTCCTTTAATTTCTCCGAAGGAAAATCCAATGCTAGAGCTGATTTCGGCTCAATCGAGGTAATCCGAGATTGTCATGATTCATTAGATCGGTAGATGCCAGCAATTGCCGTTGAGTTTTACTGAAGTAGTAGTCATAGCTTTCTTTTTTTCTTTCGGGCGCGGGGTAACCACCAGAAGGATTAGGGGGATTAGTCGGGTTAATGGCTTCATAGTTGAGGATGAATAAAAAAAATAACGCCGAACATGAACTGATTAAATGTACAAAATCATCATCAGCCTAACAAACATGAGATTGTAAGTTCGATTCTTATTGTAAGAATTCTCGTACGGACCTTTTATTTCATTATTTTCTTATCATATAATTTTTTATTAATGGATCTCATATACAATCGAAAAGGATATAAATAATCCGCAAGTGGATTAGACAGGAATTGAAGTGATATTGACATGATGATCATGTGGGCACGAGTCCGGTCAAGAATCAAATATTCCTCTAGATTAATCGGGCCCCAGATTTGATTAATCACAGATTATACTGAATTCACTGAATAAATTGGGAATTCATCATCAGCTGCCACAATCTAATACACGGGTTAAATTAAAAGGAAGAAATACCCATGTCAACTATATGTTGAGCCCGACCAAGAAAAAAAAACAAAAAAAACCTAAAACGAGAGAGAAAATTAAATTAAAAATAATAATAAATAAGAAAAACCAGACATCTTAATTGATTGTTTTTTCTTCAGCTCCCACTTGCTTCTTCTCGAACCTTAACCAAAATTTGATACACGGCGGAGGCGATCTCGTCCACCGATGTCAGCTTGCATTCGTCTTCCACCTACAACAAATTAATTACCACAACATCGATCAATCAGTTGCAGTGAACCGATAAATCCGGCGTAATTTTCACTAGTAATGTTTCTTCTTAGAAAATAAGAGAGAATATTAGTAACCTTGAGGCTGAGGGAGTAGAGGACGACTTGGCTGACGGTAGAGACATTGAGGTGGAGCACGGTGAGCCTGTGGGCCTGCAGGCCGGAGACAAGCCGGAGGAGCTGCTTCGGTCGCTGCTTGGACCTAATCTTCATGCTCGCATGGCTCTCCACCATCGTCACCTCTACGTCTGCGACTTCACTTTGCTGAGTGGTTGCTGAGGCGGGCACTTCTCTGGCGACTGCTGACCGGTTCTTGGGACTGGTGGCAGCAGCGGAGGAGTATTGGGGGATGCTGAAGCAGTCGGAGAATGGAAGCGGAACAGGATCACCGGACGGCAATCCTTGGCAAGGGTCGCCCGACTGCTTTCTTGCACCGAGAACGTGGACCTGTTGCTCGAGCTCCTTGACGAAGTTTATGGCTCCTCCAATAATGGATGCCTGGTCACCCTGCAGAGATCGTCACGGTGAAGAATTTGAATAGCAGCAAAGACAGTGAGCTTTCTGATACCGATATGAGATCAAAAAGAGAGGAGAGAGACAGACCCTTGGAACGTAGGATTCCGGCATCAGAGAACGGAGGACAGATAAGTACTCGTTCATCTGCTTCCGTCGATTGCGCTCCACGGCAATGTGGGTCATCCTCTGGATCTCTATCTCCTCCTTGTTCTTCCTGCTCCTCCCCCGCCGCCTCTTTGGCCTCTCCCCCACAGCAGCCGCCGCCTCCGGAGGCGCCTCCACTTCCACATGGGACGATGAGCAGGAGTAGTTGGGATACGAACTCAAGCACAACTGATCGCCCAAATGAGGTGGGACCCCCTCCGGCACCGGGGCGCTGGAAGGGCCGTCCAGCTGCTCTATTCGGCTGTCGAGAATATTACCAAAATCTAGTGGGCCCAACCTGTCGACCTCGAAGTCGTCTAACAAGACCCAATCCTCTTCACCTCCGCCATCAACGAGCGAACCATAGAGCTCTACTCCGCTGTAATACCCAAACGGGTCTTGCTGGAATACAACTGTTTCTAGTGATGCCATTGTCTATATATATATATATATATATATATATATGTTATATATATCTCTAACTCGATCTGACGATTCTTCTCGAAATCAAAAGCTCAGACGACAGAGGAGTATTTTGGGAGGGCACAAGAAAGGGGAAAGCTAAAGCAAACCAAACCAAAATGAAAACCTCCTCGGAAGCTGTTGGGTTGAAGAGATTGGCTGTGCCCTCCCTTTAAAAAGGCTCTTTCCTCTTGTTAGTTGATTGTGCTTAAACCAAAAAAAAAAAAAATCGGATACAACCGACGGTCGATATTCCGGACGTGTACGAATTAAGCATCACTTAATTATTCGGATGCATTTATATGATAACCGTAATCCGGATCTGTCAACTTCCCTTCCCACAAGCTACAGAGCTCGAAAAGAGACACATACATATATCCATGCACTCCACTAACACACAACAACAGTCTAGAAAGAAGGATGATTGCACGTCGGATTCAACAATCGTGAATTGAGAAAATTCAACCGTCGATGGAGTTTTATCTTCGACTCGACTAAGCTCATGCTCGAGACTGAATTAACAGAGGAGGCCTCAATGGACGCAGACGAACTAAGAAAAAGATTTCTGAAAAGGTATGACTGATTTGACAAATGAAACTTACCATAATTATAAAGTTGATGAGCTGATTGTGTGTACCCATATATGATTTCTGAACAGGATATGGTTCACGTGAAATATTTTTATTAATAAGATCATAATTATTTTTGAAAGACAGGGGGAAAAGGACAACCGGACGTAATCGACGAGGTTGTGTTTTACACGGGACAAATGGCTTCTAAAGAAGGGTAAAAATCGTACCCATTTTGGAGACAGGCCCTCAGATTCAATTATTTGATGATATAAGGTAAATTTTTGAATTTAAATTAGTTTTAATATATTAATTTTTAAATAATAAACTATATAACAAATAGCAAGAAAGTACACTAAATTTCATGGTGATAACTTCCAAGCACATGGAAACCTTATAATAATACGTGGATGGATATAGAAAGTTTATAGGAGAAAACCAAACTTAACAGGGATCATAGGAAAGAAATTATGGAGATTAATTTAATTAATGTTATAAATAAAATAAAATAAAAAATATATAAAATCTCATATATATTTTTAGGTTTAAGGGATAATATCCACCTAAATTAAGAATAAATAAATAAATGAATAAAAGTTGGTGACGTGTAATTTTGAAAATCCCTCGACCACTAATTATATTCATTTGGCAATAATACGGTCGGAGTACGACCGAGGGAGAGAGAAAAGGCTGTGGGAGAGTCTAGAGAAAGATTATTTTGCCGGAGATTTGCAGAGGAGTCCATGTGACTGAATATTCAACCCTACGTACTGTTTTTTTTAATAATTTAATTCCCAATTAATAAATTCACTTTTTTTTAAAAAAATAATTTGGATTTTGCCTAAATGACACGTCCAAAAAAAGAAGAAAAACCAACAGCCGGCTCGGCTCCCTGTTGAGCTAATAGTTGGTAGGAAAAGCAATGGTGGGGCAAACTCCAGAATTCTCCAATTTTAGAATAAAATCTCAATTTTAATTCTTATAAATAATAAAAATTATTTATTAAAAAAATTAATATAATTAGTAAGTTAATTGACTCGAATCTATATTATTGTAAATCTATTAGGTGCTATTATTGGATTGTTAATGTCACGTTGTTTGTCGACAGAAGGATGAGGTGAAGGTGAATATTTAACACCTAATCTATTCGGAGAATACCTCCTTCTTTATTCCTTCAGTGTCTACTCCGATGTGGAACAGTCGGGGCAATTGCAAATCTAGCTCGACACCATGTTGCTCCTCCACTCGATCGCTCTGCCGCCCTGCACTGTGGCTGAGCTTCCCAACCAGCTGCCTGCAGGGGCCCCGACGTCCGCGAACCAGCTTATCACAGCGACCGTATTGCTAGTCACGGCTGCGGTGATTCACGGCTGCAAACTTTGTGCTTCATCCTGTGGATCTAGATCTAGATCCACAATCGCCACTCATCCTCACTGCTAGATTCGAGGCCAACTATGATTAACAAAGTTCTTAATAAAGTTTGTGAGTAATTAATGGTATCAATAATTAATCAATCGATCAATGACTTATTAATTCATACATGTATATGTATATTCTTGGCTAATCTGTGGTATATTGTCGTCGTTTGAGTTGGGAATTTTTCACTGTATAAATATATAAAATATGTATTTTATTTTATTGGTTCCAACACCAATGAGACAAAAGAAGGAACAACGAGGAAGATTTTGGTGATCACAATCAGCAAAAGAAAGATCCGATTCGGATCTTTAGCTGAACACGACTTTACATTAACAATTTGCTATTTGCAATTAACACAACTTTTTTTAATTTATTTAAATCGGCAGGCTTACGTTTTACATTACCAATATTGACATAAATTAATTTAGGAATTAAATTTTGATGGGTTGTGAAATTGCATTTCGATCGATCGAACTAGTTAGAACAGATGGCAGTGCCGCTGTGACATCCTATCAATGGATAGGGTAGATATATGGTAGAGTAATTAGATAGGGAGAGATAACCGTGGGGGTTTGAATTAATTAATCAGGAAATTTTACTATAGATTAAATGGACATTAATTAACAATTAAATTAAAAAAAAGGATAAGTTTAAGTGAGCTAAGAATAAGCTAATAATCACTTATATAGTAAATATTATTGATTAAAAAATAAGGAAAAATTTATATAATATAGTTCACATATTTTCCCGAGATCAAGAAGACGAAGGGAACGCAGAAGATCATAATTTGAGAGGCGCAGTGTAGTGTGTCTGATGACATGAGAAATTTAATTAATTAATTAATTTAAATCAATTATCTGTATGATCGACCAATAATTGTGACTGTGAAATATCCGACCTTTTGTAATGCGTGCAGTGTTTCTGTCCCAAGCAGCTCGGCGACGGCATGCCGACTTTGAAAATTTCACCCCGAAAATTCATCGAATTCATCCAGTTTCTCATCATTCGTGACAGCGCATTGATCATCTGTGTGTGTGACAATTCTTCAACTTGACAATTCGGACGACATTCCCGTACTATTAAACCAATCGGTCTGTCGACTGATTTTCCACGTAGAAACCCTAAAAGGCCATACAGCCAACCTCAAAAGCAGATTAAAGATGAGAGGATTCGTCAAGCAAGCGGGCTCACATGCACATTACACTGTTCTTAATCTTGTGGAAATTAACGAGATACAAGAAACCTATTCTCGTCATCTATTTATCGAGATAGATTCGCCTTCTACCGTAAAGAAAATTCTAACGTAAATTGAAATATTCTGTATGAGAGTAGTATTTGAGGTGATGTTGATTGATAAAGACCTCCAAAAAGCCCCTCTTTATCGTTGAAGTGAATGCCCGTCTCATCCCTTGGTGGGGTCTCAAGCTTACACTTTTGCCCACAAAGCACAGGCTGGCTGCCACGGGCCATCGATCGATAGTGTACACTGTTTTCACCAAGAAACCCCACTTTATTAAATAAAGTGGTTACCTAATACAGGTTTCAACCTACATTAATAACATATTATATTCAAGTATTATAAATAGAAAAAATTTATATTTTGAGAAATTTATTTCAATTAAATTGACCAAATTTAAATTTAAATTAATCTCATTCAAAGGATTTATGAATTCTATATGATTAATTTAGATCAAAATAATAATAATAATAATAATAATATTATGATTATTTTCATTTTTCTTGAATTGTATATGTAATGAAATGAAGTTTGAAGCCGACAGGGTGTGTGAAAAGATTTCTCAGACAAAACCAATCTAGCCCAAAATTCTCTCTTTTTTCATGTGAAGCATCCTTTCGTGTGTTGGAATTTATGTGGGGGGGGGGCTCGATCATGACAACATCGTTCCCATCGATTTTGTCTCATGGGGTGAGTCTAAGCGTCCAAATCAATAGCCTTCGAGGCAACTGTGCCTGAAACCAACATGTAGTGTGCGTCCTTTTTGTCTTTCTCCGATCTGATTCGTGATTTAAGATCGTGTGAGATTTTTGCACGGCCGATAATGCCACGTACAGCCCCACATTTAAATGTCAAAAGGTGGAATTAATGTATGGACTTGGCTTCCTCCACCAACCAAGATCGGAAAAAAGAAATGTTGAGTCGAAGTTGCCCGTGAGAGGCTACACGTACCAATCCCCAACATCATTGCAAATCAGTGATCTCATGTTTTATCTGACATCTAATCCATCTATTTGTTTAGTTTGCTGACAGGTTGGAAATGGGAAGCAGAGAAGTGGCTGATAAAATGGCTGAAAATGAAACTGCGCGGCGAGGACATGAAAGTGGATTTTTCTTTACGCAATTTGGGATTGTTGGGCGGGCAGACCCCGCCGGAACAAGGACAAAGCCGGCTCATCCGTACACGTGGCAGGCCGACGATGCCCCCCGCTGGGTCCCACCCAGTCAACAGCCCCGTGCAGCCAATTATGGAAAACAGCGGCGCTACAGAATCCCCAACCCCCACCCCAAAACCCTCCCGGTTTCTCATTGTACGGCTTCTGCTCTCCCATTTCTCAATAATAATAGTAATAATTTTATTTTATCTAAACCTCTAAATTATCATTTTAAAAATGGGACCGCAAACGAATAAATACATGTGTTTCATATATTGATGAGATTAATAAATCGAATTATATATTTAATTAAAAAAATTTAGTGTAATAAAAATAAAATAAGATATTAATATTTTTAAATAGGTATCAGGGTAGATGAGGTTTTTTTTAAAAATAATTTTTAATTCATCTAATTTGATCATTAATTCAATTTAATTTAAAAGTTAAATTGGAAATTAGTCAATTTAGTTGAATCTGATTGGATTTATAATATATTTGAGTTAATTAAATAAATCGTATCGGATAGCTGCTCAGTTTCCAGTCAAACCGGCCCGATTGGCTAACTTGGTTCAATCTAATTTTTAAAACTATTTCCTAAATATTTATGTTGAGGATAAATTTGAGAAGAAAATATTTTACCCGCACTTTTTGTTGTTTATTTTTTTTTCCTCTGGTTATTTTGGATTCAATAATTGATATGCGTCCTGAAGTGAAGTGGGGAAACCATACTATCTCTGGTGAGGAAATGGGGCCGAGACATCTCAGAAACTAGGAGGGCCCACCAACTACCACAGAAATTATTTGCAGGATCAGACACGTGGGGCCCAATCCATGGACCCATCATCAAATAATACAATGTGTGTGTATATATATATGCATGTGCCTAGGGAATCGGGCTTGCACTGGGTTTTGCTGTGGATTTCGTTTGAATTATTTGGGCCAATGACTAATGTATGTCACTTTCCGTCTATAGTTTAGTTATCCCTTCGTAATGTTATCCCCTGATGCGTGTTTTGTAACTTGTCGATCATGAGAGAATTTATGATTTACCTCTCGAAATGAAACCTCTCCTTCCATTCGCCGATCGATCCCAACTCCCAGTTTAAAACCGAGCAGTGATGACTATACGCCACGAGACTGGACAGCACCATGGTTTATCTCTCGGTTAGCCCTGTTCCTTAGTAATTATGAGCGGGGATAACTTGAGCAAAGTTATCGAGAGGTACGGCGGCTGTAATTATCACTTGAATCTTGAGATCATCATGTTCTTTGTTAATCATGGGCTCAGGGCCCATCACAGCTGGTTTCGGAAAATTCCATGCCCACCACATTAATGAGGAACCTGGTTGGGGGAGACGGTGAAACGTCTCTCGATCATGGTTAAAAGATTTGATTCGGTTGATCGTGATTAGACATCATAATCGCGGTTTAATTGAATCTGAACAAAGCTCCAAACGACATCATGGGAACCTACAGAAGCGATCTGAGGGGCCTAGCGAGAGAGAGAGAGAGAGAGTGGGGGGAGGCTCGTGACTAATTATGCGTCCATCTTTCTTTTGTCCNGGCTTGTGACTAATTATGCGTCCATCTTTCTTTTGTCCGTGCTCCGCCCCTAGAGTTCACAAGCTGAAGTTGACATAGTAGGATCATTGTCGTCTTTTCCCTTTTTCGCCCTACCAGTCTCACCGGTCATGATTCACAAGGAGGAAAGTGGATGGGCAATTTCGTCCTGGGAAAAAGATGTCCGTTGATGTCTCTCTCCGTGGAATCAAATGGCTGGGAACTGTTCGAAACTGGACATATTTCCAAGCCAACCTTGAGAGAATTTTGGCCACAGCTAAATAACATCGGAAACTGGCAGCCCAACATCCCAGTCCGATCAGGCTCTGAACATAGCCAGCTCAAATGCATTCCCAGGTACATCCTCGTGTCAGACAATGCCTGCTCTTGAAAATCCAATGGTGAAACTTAAATGTAGCCCGTGCTCAAAATCCCTTCACACGGTTGAATGAGAAGTGAATTGTTTTTTTTTTCTTTTTCCATGGAAAGGGGTGCTTAGCAGTACCGACTCACATGTTCAGTGTCGGCCCCAGTGCCTCAGAGCCACAAGCTGTCATTGTCGTTCACTGTTGCCCCTGAAAATGAGAATACTAGAATCGTGAAGTCTCACGGGGATTATTATAGGCTCCTTTCAAAGGAGGCCGTGAAGGACCGAATCGAGCTCAAATGGGCCCAACAAGGCCCGATAGGCTCTCTTGCACGGGCCAGTTATCAGCCCGCCCGGTGGTCAAGCAAAGTGAGAAGTGCGCCATTTGATTCCATTACTTACAGAATGACATTTCACCATTGTTTTGATGATGCCATTGACCTGCAAATGAAGAATTGCGGGACGACGCATAAGTAGCATAGCGTGGAGTCTTGCGTCGTATAGATGACAGGACTGAGGATGCTTCTCATTACACCGAGCACATTTGAAGTGAGGAATCATGTGATGAACAGGTTTGCCAACATTAACATAGAGCTGTACATTCAAAACTTGCAGGAACCATTAAAGGACAGAGGAAACTCTCCAGAAAACAGTAAATCTAGATGGAACTGGCATTGCTCGGAGCTTTTGTTGAATTCAAATGCAAAACAAAAGAGTCTTTCAGGATGAGGCTGCTCTCCGCAGTGATTCGTACTTCCCTGTTTTGGAGCTCAAGGATTGGGACTTTCAGCCTTTCAATTGCGAAAACGATGTCACAACTCAGATAGCAAGCTCGTACACAATCACAGTCAAAACCGAGACTCCTACAGGTTATATTTCACTGCTTCACACGATTGATCGTACCAACACTTGCTTCACAATCTAAACCAAATCTAATATGCCCCAGTTAAACCCAAGAAAAAGTCTCAAAGAATTCAAATTCAGAGCTCCAAGGAGCAATTATGGGAGTCACCTTTGTAGGAGTGAAAGTATCGCGGCTCATTTGAATGAGGAGGTGGGTGTATCCTTTGGCCAACAATTCTTGCTTAACCTCTTGCTAAGCCACCGCCCCGACTGGGGGGCATCGAAACAGATTGTGCCCACTGTCTCAAAGACGACCCTTTTATGGGCTCTCCACGGTCAACCCCGACCCCCTGTTGCCTTCTCCTCCCCCATTTTCGCAGCGACAGCCCTGCTCTTTACGTTTTTGAGCTCAGAACGATCAACAAAACTTTACACCATCCGAGGTAAGTGCAGGCAGGTTCTTCTGAATTAAGATCCACCGGAGAGATTGAATCAAGAAAGGCACCTTAACAATGGCGGATTCAATCGATTTGGGAGAGAAGCTTGAAGCAAAGTTTAGCTTGAAGGTAGACCAACGGATCGATTTTTATTTGCAGATTTTGGATATAGATCAAAGGGGAAAGGCAATGGAAATATTAAGAAGAATATTGAAAGGAGAAAAATGAAAAATATTCAATTTTCAATAATGAATAAACAAATCAAATGCTTGCGTTGCGATTTTCACAGCCGCGTCGGCTGAACGCCGTCTTTTGACTTTCATCAATGAATTCGTCACATGAACCGGGTGCTTGAAGGAGTGGAGTCGTTGCACCGAGCCTTTTCTCACTTGCCAATGTCTCTCGAAGAAGTTGGGCTTTCTTGCACCTGGCTTACGTACAAATACTCAGGTTACCGACAGACCCGTTCACCCGGTCGGTTATTAAAAAAAATCCAATTATTATTTAAATGACTTAAATTCAATTCAACCGGCCGGTTCTTATTTGAACCAATAAATCTAATT
>CXYZ01012593.1:920407-958731 GCA_900006705.1 Sonneratia caseolaris
TTATTTTATTTTACTAGACTTATATTTATATTTTATATTGAATTTGGAACTAATATTATAATTATATTAATGATTTTAAATATTATTCATTAAATATACGATTCAACCTATTGAATCTCCAGCTCGACCCAGAAACCCATGAACCTATACCTTAACTGGTTCCNAGCTCGACCTAGAAACCCATGAACCTATACCTTAACTGGTTCCCGACCGATCCGATTTTAAAAACTATGACCATTTAGATGCCCGTCAACTCACGTTTTGCCAACTTCCTCCACTTCCTGTTTCTTGTTCATTTCGTTCTTCGTTGATCTGCCGATCTCTCCGAGGTCAGAGCTGGAAGTTCTTCCTCCGATGGGGTTCTCTTTTAGCAAATTCCGGCGGGCTCAGCAATCCCCATCACATCCGGAACCTCCTCCCTCCTCCGCGGTCCCTTCAGTGTCCCTTCCACCGCCTCCGCCGCCGCAGTCACGGCCCCTCCTGCCCCCCGCTCCGCCGCCTCCACGGCCCTCGGTGTTCCCCACTCCACCCCATTCACGGCCCTCAGTGCCCCCCACTTTACTGCCGCTGCCGTCGGGAACGCCGCCAACCTCCTACACCTACGCCTCCCCCGGGCCCTACTCTTCGGCCCCGCGCGCCTCGTACTGCCCGTACTCTCGCCAGCCAACCTACTCCCCATACGCTCCACAGACCTCCACCGGCCCCTACAGCTACCCATCTCCATACGGCTCTCAGACCCCGGCCCCACAGACCTCAACCGGACCCTACTGTTACCCGTCTCCATATGGCTCTCAGCCCCCAGCCCCACCTTACTCTCAGTTTGTGGGCTATTACGACAATCGGGGGGGCCTCCCTGCGGCGGCGGGACCTTCAGCGGTTGCATCGCCTCCGTACGTGGAGCATAAGGCGGCTAAGAAGATCAAGAACGACGTGAACGTTCATAAGGACACGATAAAGATTTCCTTAGACGATCAGAGTCCGGACTCCCACTTGGTTTCTTTCACTTTTGATGCTCTTATTGATGGCAGGTTTGCGATTAAACATTTCGATCAATTTCCTTCTTCTTTGCTGATTTCTTCTGCAGAAAGAGCTGATTAGCCCCGAAAAAGTCCTGTTTTTGTTTGCTAACATGAACTGAAGATGAAGATGTTTGGTCTCCCTTTCATCTCTTCATTTCTGACATTATGGTCTTACCCTGTCATCCTCTTCCTCATTTTGATATTTAGTCTAGCTCACGCTTGAAAAGTCGAAGCCCTATCTTTGCTTGAAGCTGGGTGAAGTAGCCGATGTATGAGTTTGATTAACTATTGAGATAGAGTTTCACATCAATTCGGCTTTTGTGAAAACACATAGGTGCTATGTTCATTGTTCCGTCTTTTGGATTGGAACTTTACACTCGGGGTCCTTGGATTTTTGATAGCGCCACCTTTCTAGTTGCTGTGATTTATCTATCTACATATATTTCATTAATATTGACGTTTTAATCTTTATCTTGACGGGTATCTGGTAGGGTTGCATGGTCTGTTTTTTTACTCCTCCATTCATTCTACGAGGTGTAATGCTTCCTGGCGAATTCCTATCTTAAGATCAAATCTGTTTAATTGTTGCCGAATGTTGTAATGGTTGCTCTTACGTAATTTAAAGATCTGATATTGCTGACTCAGAGAGTTGCCTTACATAAAATACGCATGATTTTGCCTGTATCAACTGATATTCTGTTTTTCTGCTTCAATGCAGTATTACTGTATTTTATTTTGCAAAGGAAGGAGCCAACTGTACGTTTAGTCCCATGTATCCTGAGATCTACACGCCACATAGAATCCCGTTTCAGAAGGGTCTAGGCCAGAAGTTCCATCAGCCCTCTGGAAGTGGAATTGACCTTGGATTTTTTGATATGGATGAGCTCTCAAAGCCTTCCCAGAATGAAGAAATTTTCCCCCTTGTCATCTATGCAGAAACGAGCACTCCATCCCTAATGGATGAACAGCCCGACCAGCCCATAACAAGGATGTCCTCCCATGCTCAGATCACGGAAGCTGTTCTTGCCAAGGACAATGAGGGGAATTTTCAAGTGAAAGTGATCAAGCAGATCTTGTGGGTTGAAGGAGTCCGTTATGAGCTCCGGGAGATCTATGGCATAAGCAATGCAGATGAGGGGTTCAAGGATACTGATCCAGGAAAGGAATGTGTCATCTGCATGACAGAGCCCAAGGACACAGCTGTTTTGCCCTGTAGGCATATGGTAAGCTTCCTGCTCTCAAGCTATATCCATTTACAAGCACCGCATTAAGAAGGATCTATGGAATAGGTTCAGTTATTAGATGGGATCTAGGACTAGTTACATTAGGCAGTGAATGCGGAATTAATATGAAATATTATGGGTGGGGAAAGGATGTTAATCTCAATACCTCAATAAGCCATGGGAGACTCAGTCACGGTAAGGTGTTGCCATATTAATATAGCAAGCAACTGCTGGTTTCTAGAGTTCTATGAATGACTTTTCTGCAAGTAAGTACTGCAGAATGATGGTAAAAACAATAAGAGTTAAACTGCATTTCTGACTTATAACTGAGAGCAGTAGCCACTAATATCTGGCCCCCATTGATTATGTACTAATCCAGGAGGTTGTGCATGCTGCACTAGGCAGATCCTTTTTGATAGTGCAAGCTGCACTCTGAAACAGGCCTTTGAGAGTCGTTTGTCTGATGACAGTAATTGCTTGCTGTGAATGCACTGTCATGGAAGAACATTTGGTTTGCTTATTCAAAAAGAATTGAATGTGGGAATTATGTGAAGTAGGAAAAAGGAACCTTGTATGTTTGTCAAGAGAGAACCTTGTAGAGCTGTCAAGCTTGTACAAGTGCCTGAGATATATGTTGCCTGTGAGTTCGTTTGCTAACTTCCGTGGACTTTGTTATGCTATTTTGCAGTGTATGTGCAGGGAGTGTGCGAAAGAGTTGAGGCTTAAATCAAACAAATGCCCGATCTGCCGACAAACCATTGAGGAACTTTTAGAGATAAAAGTGGACAATGGTACCAAGCAAAGGAACACTGCCCAGTGAATTTCATACGATCTGTCTTATTGCCTAACATTTCAATTAAGGATGTTTCACTGTTTCTTCTTTTGTCTGGCAGCATCATCATCACCATCAGCACGAAGTTGATTCATATAGAGAGGTGAGAATCCCAGCCGTGAGTACAATCTTTTGATCTTAACTAGCACAGTGGGAGATCATGTCTTGTAGATTATAGTAGAGATTGTTCATACATGTCCAATTCTTTTCTGGCTTTCCAGGGGAAAAAACTCTCGACTTCTGTATCGGCAAATCATAGTCCTTTTCTTCAAAGGGGGCAGTACACTTCACCTGCATGTTTGTACAATATAGATGTATGAAACTAAAGCAGAAAAAAATAATAAAAAACAATACCATTTGTTTCTTCTTTTTGCAAATCTATTTTGTTTTCATTTTCATCCGATTTTGCTCTCTCCTTATCTTCTAATCATTCATAAGAGGATAGATTCTTCTCTAGAATCCTTAATTTGAAAGATAGACCAACTTGTTCAACATCATTTTTGCCTCAAGTAAATTTCAAGTTCTAGTCTTATAAATGGGGACAATCAATGATTAAACGAGTTCGACTCTTCAGTGAACCAACACTGCCCCAACATGGATTACTTGGAATTCATTAACTTCCAACTTCCGGGCGGTAACACCAACAGAGAAAAGGAAAAAGTTGACGGCGAAGTTTTATCTGATGTGTTGGGATGTTGTGGGAAGATTGCTTGTTACACTATCAGCAAAAGGTAGAAATAAGAATGAAAGAAAGCAAGAAAGAAACGTGAGGGCATGGTGCTGTGTGAAGAGGAGGAGACAAACCCGAGTTCCTTTTGCTTTGGGTTAAAGCGTGACTGAAAGTCAGAGGAAGTATATGTCACTCCTTATAATTGAAGGCTTGAATCTGAATGTTTGCTTGATGTGTGTATGAAGACTCCGCTGTTCCATTAAAGGATGGGTCCCGGACTCGATTCACTCATGGGGTTGGTGCTCATCCCTCTCGCGGAATGAGGTAACTTTCTTATGTGCAATTGCANCAGGATGGGTCCCGGACTCGATTCACTCATAGGGTCGGTGCTCATCCCTCTCACGGAATGAGGTAACTTTCTTATGTGCAATTGCAAATGTGGAAGTTGCACCGTGAGTGTTTCTACTGAGCGTCGGTTTGCATTTCAATCCAGGGTATCGGTCACTCATCTCTTTGAAGCCGGGAGAAAGGACAGAATGAAGCAGACTGTAATGAGCCATCAATCATCATGCGACCTGTCCTCAAGTATCTCTTGTCCTGGAAAATTCTGTTGTTTCGGGCTCGGAACCATTAATAGCCCCTGTCCACTGTTGGATGGGAAGTGAAAGACAGGCAGAACGCCGAACCGTAGATACCTTTCCCTCGTAGTTTAGACCGGACGGGGTAATCACTGGGTAGTGAAATGAAATCCTCGTATTTGACCAATAGATTTCAAATATATGCACATTGTCCTTTCGGACATTAAAGCCATCAATAATTGAACAGGGGGCGGGTCCCGAATTCAATCATGGCTGCCTATTGTGGACGCTGACCCACCATGGTCAGCCTCAGTCTCATGGCCCCCCCTGACAAATCATTGTAAAGAGGAATGGAGACATTCTTGTTCAAGTTAGATATTTTATTATATGCCAAGAGTAAATAATTTGAACTGAAACTTCATCTCAAATGGCTATAATCAAGATTAATATCCCCAACTGCTACCTAAAGTTTATATCGGTAAGAGCCATCGTATTGTTATGTTGAGTATGTGAACTGCGGATGGTAGAAAAAAGTAAGCTCTTATAGATGCTTGATCCTCCTATGCGTCTGTTGCAAAAAAAAAAAAAAAACCTTTACCAACACCGATGCAGTCGAGCTGAGGGTTAGCCTTGAGAATTCATCTCGAACTTGACAGTGAGTCAGCATCGAGCGTATTGCGAGATTATTCGAAGAGCATGATCGATATGTTTGCTATGCAAATACATACACAAAGCACTCGCTGATCATCATTGCCTGATGTTCAGGACAGGAGTCTATTGTCTCTCCGACAAAGATTAAAGTGAGCTGCTGGCTGCTGTCAAGAACGCCCCAACAATCAGACCGTTCTTGAGCCCAGTCCTCCATGATTGATCTCCCTGCGAGTCGTCACTCGACAAAGTTCAGTCAATGACAGTGCTGTTCCGGGCCCTGCAAAAGCACACCCTACTCGGGTATGGACTTATTGGGATCTGCTAACTATGTTCATGTGTAGCACTTTTCTTTTTTCCATTAGATTCAAACTTTATTGATATACTAAGATGTAAAATTTTATGAATATAAATTCTTCAATTGATAAGATGTAAATATGATATTTTATTAAAGAAAAACATATGCAAATTATATTAACTAATTCATGTTGGTTGTGCTTTTTTTTTTTCCCTCTTTTTTGCGGAGGAAGTAATGAAATGGACGGTTCCAAAGTGGGAGAAAAAGCTAAAGAGATTACAGAGAAACAGCGGTCTCCTTCTTGGGACGGGCGTGATCATCGTCGCTGGTTGATGCTTTTGAGGACAAAAGGAGGATTCTGTTCATATCAAAACGAAAGCTAAATCCTCACTAGCTCTCCTTTGTCTATCTAGTTCTCTCTTTTTTCTGTTTTGAGTCTTTTGCTGTGTAGTGTGTAATGGAAATCTCCTTTGTGAACATGACCGTTGTCGTCGTGCTTCAAAATGAGATTTCTACCTTCGCTTTGCACTCGGTCGTGTTTTAAGTGGATGAGTGAATGCACATAGCTCGTCCACATGATCTATTGCAGCAGAATCAGCTGCTGGAAAGCTGGGGATTTACGGTTTGGATCTCAAATTCGGGAGATCCCAGTGATTGTCAGATGTGGCTCTTAACTAAGCTGAGTGTACACCAACACCGAACCTAACATAGAGGCGATGTGGTATTGGAGTGTATTACCTTATCGAACATGATTGTGTAACTGTGAAGGTTTGAATATAAAAAAGAGTCATTAAACTCTCGAGCCGAGATGCCTTGAGATTCTCTTCCAGGTGAGCTCGGCGAGATTCGCTGCAGAAGAAAGCCACTTTGAACCATCCACTGGAGATGTTGCGAGCAGTGACCTGTGCTAGACCGAGCTAATCAGAATCACCGGGTTCACACAACATTTGGTTCTGCCATCGTCAGTGCCTAATCAGATCTGCAAAAACATGTTCTCCCGAGCACATAATGGGATGGCTAGTTCAGGATCATGGGATGGCTTGATTTCTTTTTGGCTTTTTATGCCCCTAATAAAGAAAAACAACTGTGTCTGCGATCTTACCGACTTCCTCGGTAGAAATACATATCCCAGAAAGATATTTGAATCTGTGATTGTCAGACCCCACCACCCATTCTTGATTTATAGCTTAAAGAGCTCGTTTATTTTATACCTTGCAGCGTCTGCACTCCTCTGTACTGTCTCTTCCTCCGTCTCTCTCCCCGAGCTTAGAGATCGAGATTTCCACTCCTCAAGACCAGCTCACTCGCTCAGTGGACAGTGGAAAGCTCTAAACCTACTTCTCGTGAAGCTTGAAGTCTCTCCGGTCTTCTCTCTCTCTCCCTCTGCGGAAACAAAGTTCTTCTCTGCTTCAAACTCCATAGCACGAAAAAATGAGTAATCGGCAAAGGAACATTAAGAATCAGGTGGATTCCTAGTCCTGTTGCTTTGTTGTGATCTCTTCTTCCACTACTCATCTTTCTCTAAGGCCATCCACAGACCACACTCTCCCTCTTTTTGGGTCTCTGCTACAAGAACGGGCGGGGAAAAGTCTTGTCTTGTTCTGGGATTGGCCGCTTGCTGTGTGTTCTGTTCTTCCAACCCGTTAATGATGTTGGAATCTTTGGCTGCAGGTCTGCGTCCTTAGGGTGAACATACATTGCGATGGCTGCAAGAAGAAAGTCAAGAAGTTGCTGCAAAAGATCGAAGGTATTCTCTCTCGTCCTCGCTCCGAAGTTCCTAGCTTCAAGTTCATTTAGGGGAAAGGTCATCTATTGTTGAAAATACGGAGTAACAGAGAAGCTCAGTCCCACGAAAATGAACTTTACTGGGCTCTGGAATCAAAATGGGACTATATGTTGCCCGTGTACTTGCCCGAGTAGATTACTGCTGTGAAGATGGCTAAAGCTTGGCCTTTTATCACAATTATAGGTGTGGATGGAACATTTATAGATGCGGAGCTGGGCAAGGTGACGGTGTCCGGTTATGTGCACCCAAACGTACTCATCAAGAAGCTCGTCAAGTCAGGGAAGCATGCAGAGCTGTGGACAGCTGCGAAGAACAACTTCTACGCTGTTCAGAATCGCCCCAAGAACCAATTTCAGGACCTGCAGTTCGATAAACTAAGCAAGCCCCAGAAGTGTGGGAACGGCTACACCAAAGATCTGAACATGATCATGGGGCCTAAGGCCCCGAAGACTGTAAAGTTCGACTTGATGGAGGATGAGGTAAACGGTAGTGACGGCGAATTCACCGATCCCGAAGATGGAGGAGACGGCTTCGAGCTCGATTTCGGGCATCGCCCACCTGCAAGAACTCCTACTAGAGGTGGCGGCGGCTACGGCCAGCACGGACAGAAGGAGAAGAAGAATGGACCTAATGGGCTTGTCAAGAACGGTAAGAACGGCCGTGGTAAAGCAAAGAAACGTGGATTTTTTGGTATTCGGTTACTCTTCTTCAGGGGCTTCGGTGGGAAAAAGAAGAGCAAGAATAGCAGCGCCCCGAAGAAGGGCGGCAGCAGCGGGAGTGCTAAGGGCGGGTGCGTGAAGCCGGGAGCAATCGAGTTTAAGAACGGAGGCAAAAATGGCGGTTGGGCGGTTGAAAATGGTAAAAATGGTGGCAAGGAATCGGGTGCGGCCAAGACCGGTGGCAATAATTTTAAGGGCGAAAACAACCGAATGAACGGCGGAGGAAAAGCATCTGACTTCCAGCCGATTGATTTCGGTAACCACCGGAAAGTTAGCGGCGGAGGTGGAGGAGGCGGTAGCGGTGGCTACGGCGGCGGAGGGTTCGCGGGTGGGATGGGCCCTATGGGCAATTACCCGGTGGGCCAAATGGGTAATAATTCAGTGGGTCCAATGGGGCCGTGGGGTAACTATCAAATGGGCCCACTAGGTAATAATGCAGCTGCCTCAGTGGGCCACTACCCTGCAGTGAGTCAAATGGGCAGTAACCCGACTCATCCAATGGGCAATTATCAAGCAGTGCAGGGGCTGCCGGCGCCGGCTCCGGCCCCGATCAGCGGCGGGTACTATCAGGGGATGGGGCCCATGAACCATCAATTCACGGGGATGATGATGAACCAACCACCCTACGGCCAGCTCAACGGGATGTTTCACTCGACGATGTACGGGCGGCCGCCGCCCATGATGGGTTACATGCCGCACCGTGCTTCCGATGGGTACACGAATATGTTCAATGACGAGAATACCGAGAGCTGTAGTATCATGTGAGGCGATTAACTAGTAACTTAGGATCTTATTAGGTTTATTTCCGTACGGTTTACACTGTCAGCAGTTCGGGTTGACATCCGCCTCGATGTTTTCGGCCGGTCTCGCCACGATGCAAGAACCGAGTCGGCCTTCTGTGTGTCAACGTGTCAAACTCTTGGATTTCTTGTCCTAGGATGTTGGTCGAGGTTTGGTCGGTTGATGTTTAATAACTATCGGTTAATAATCACTATATTTTTCTGGATTCTGGAAAAGACTTACATCTGTATACATTTATCTGTACACCTTCATATATATGCGCATATGTTTTAAAATCATATCATATTGAAAATCGATCAAGTGCAGGTTCATGGATTGATGAATTGAGCCGTGAGTTTAATAAATTGAGCTGCATCTTCGATAAGTAATAATAACAACATATAATTAATAATTATAAGTTAAAATACTATATTTCTCAGTTATTTTTTTAATCGACGTCGGGATTGATGATGGCTTTTTCTTTGTTTAAATAAATTGAAATTCATATAGTTCGACAATCGTTCAATTGAGTTTGATTGTTGAATCAAAAACCGTCTGATTTAGATAGATTTCATCGAATTTAAATTATATTTGAAATTAATTAAGTAAATCGAATCAGGTGATTATCCAGTTTCTAGTTGAACTGGTCTTTCTGACTGATCCGATTCAATTTTAAAAAACTATGGGTATGCATCACTTAAAATTTTATTGGAAAAAATCTTGAATTTTATTGAGCAAGTAATCCGAAAAATAGCATTTGCATGTCATCTAACTATTATGGGAATTATATGGGGAATATTACATAATTGAAAATTAGGGAAAAAATGATGGTTATATTAGAAATTATCTTAATTTGGCAGATGCATCCAATGTAACATACCAAGATGAAGGATTTCCTAGCTACGTAGAGGAAGTTTTTTTTTTTTTTACCAAAATCTGGAAATCTCATGGATATCAATTACCATATTAAGGGGAAATTAGCTTTTGCTCTCTATATATACATAGCTATATGCAACATTAAATGAGGGACGCGTAAAGGAAGATTTTTTTTTTCTCATTTACCAAAAATAAAGAAATCTGCTGGATAACATTTACCATATTAAAGGGAAATTAGCTGTTTGCTTGATTCATAAATTAATCAATGAAATCCTCCCATTGCTGGGCTGTCTTTTTTTTTTTTTTTTAACCAATTGCAGAGATTTATTGATAAGCTCCAGCTCCCTTACCTTAAAAGAGCAAGAATTCTCGTGTATTTAAGAGCTCGCTCTGATCTTCTTGCAACGCGGGGAGGGTCGCATGGATTAGCCAGGACCCCGAGATGTCCATTGAGTCTATAGAGAGTCCAGCATATCCGATGGGTACAGTTCCAGTTGGCCCGATAAAAAAATCTCCAGTCTTGCAGTCAGTCTCCCGACACGCCCTCTCCCCGCCGGTGTTCCAGACTCCGGCAGAAGAATTGTCAAAAGGAGGAAGTCAGGTTCTTGTTCATGAGGTTCAGCGTCTACTCCTTCCCCTTTGGGCGAAGAGGAGGCGAGGTGAGCCCATGTATGTGATGCTCGCCGATAAGATCAATCCGAATAATCGGGGTTGCTGAAAGTATTGGCACCCCGTGGGCCCTCTGTAAGTCCAGAGTCTGGCAGAAGAATTGTCATTGGAGGATATCCCCTTCAAGGTCTTCAATTTGACTACCAGTTTTGCAGACGACGAAGAGTTGCCCTTCAGGTCTCTTCCGGCACCTCGCTGTGCCGCCAAGAGATAACATTCCTTGCTAAGCACCGATCGACACATTTGACCGGGTCTTGGAGGTGCAATATCCTCCGGGACAGCTCCAATAGGCATCGTATCTCAGTTCTACTTCAGATTTCGTGTGAATGACCGGACCGGTACAAGTTTGTCACAGGGTATGTTACCGCATTCCCGACCTAGTCCGAGTTCACACCCTGGTGGATTCCCGTTGGACCGCGTTCAGATGGGCAGATGATGAAACCAACCATCCTTCAAGGTCCCGGGTCTAGGCTGAGGAATCACTCTCCACGGTCCCGCCTTCTTTCCATACGCACGGATTACACCAGACCCAGCAAGGGCAACATTTACTTTTACAGATGCAGACACGCAGACCAGTGCCTTGCGCCTCTCGGCGATGTGATGTTGCTGGCCAACGCAGATTCCCGAGATGGAGAGCAGGTTTGCCGCCTCGGTAACTACAACCCGCTTGCGTTAGGAAGATGGCGGAGGGCGAGCATCTATGACAACTTAGATCATCGACAAGCAAAGCAAACATAGAGAGTTCATTTTGTGTGTGTGTGTGTTAAAGCATGCTTGATATTGTACCAGTTCATGTGGTCTGTACCATTTTCCTTAATAAAATGGGAATTTCTTTCATTTTTTTTTATAAATAATCCATTATATGAAGAATGAAATGCTGAGACTGAACATTAATTATGTAGATAATTCTTTTATAAAAAAATTATTTGTATAATGAATATATTTATTATTATTATTATTGACTATCATATATTTATACAAAAAAAAGTGGCCGTTTTGAGCAGTTTTTTTAATTGAAAATGTAATTGCATCACTTATATCAAAAGTTTACAAAGGAAATATGCAGGACCTACAGCATCTTAGCCTCAATTAACAAAATGTCTAAGTGGGTATATGAAATATTAATAGGTCCTATATGTTTACATGAGAATGCCCAATGCGCTATATTATACACTAAGAAATTTACATTTCTTAGAATATAGTCTAATTGCCATGTATCAAAGGAAGACAAAATGCTTAATAAGCTATCTATTTTCTCTTCTAGTTGGGGCTGCAGATCAATTGAATTCGATTGGATGAGATCCACCAAGTCCTTAGCATTGCTTCGGAGTTGTAGTCGAGTGACTGTCATCTCTTTTGCGACTGTTGTAGCTTTGAGGATACCGTCCATTTCCTCTTGCATTGGAGCATTGGTAGAAGAGGCAAAAGACCAAGCTGAGAGTACTAAGCCAAAATAATTTGTACATACAATGCCTATCCATGCTGATTGTCCTTGTTAGGTGACATCCGAGCTGAAAATGATTGGGGAGATTGGATGTTTGCTCGTTGATATGTGTGGCCGGTAGTTTCTCTTAATTTCCCAAGTTTTGGAATATGCCATGGTTCGTCTGTTGATATCAATCGCTACAACAATAGGATCAAGCAATTGCATCTGCTCCTTGTTAGAGTTTCAAAGTTGCCATATATGGTCCAATGCGATCACAACCTAAAGCATAAAGGATTTATGTAAGTTTTGATCTATTGTTGCAAGATTACTATTTGAATTTAAAAGCAATCTAACCAGGCTATCAATATTTGCATTCAACAAAAATTCAGCATTAATGGGCATTTATAATTGTGAACAAACTATTCTAGCAAAAGGACAATGAAGAAAAAGATGATCTAATGTTTCTTCCTCATTGAAACAGAGAAGGCAAGAGGTGGACTGAATTGTGAATCGACGAGTTAGTGTCAAAAGGGAAGGTAGGATGTTCCACATCATTTTCCATAACAAAAGCTTGTGCCTCTCGTGTAGCTTTGCACGCCACAGTTTCTTCCAGTCGAAAGATGAAGTTGCTGTTGTATCCATCACCTCTTTCCTTGCTAAAAGATTTGCTGATTTCACAGTGAAACTCCCATTTGAATTTGTGCTCCAGATTAATGAATCTTGTTTCTGTGGATTTGGTTTAATGAGAGACAGGATGGTTGAGACTATGCTAGCTTGAAAGAGCTGTCTCAGTAGTTGTTCATTTCAAGTAAAGTCCTCTGTCAAGAGCTTATTGACCTGTTGATAATGATTAGCTATGTCTGGGGAGAGTCTATCGGCAGGTACTAGAAGAAAATTCTCACTTCTTGGAACCCAGGGATCTGTCCAAATGTCTATGAAATGTCTAGTGCCAACTTGATATTGGGCTCCCTTTCGTAATAGCTCTCTGGTCTTACACAAACCCTGCCAAAAATATGAGCTTCCCCTAGGCAGAGAGTGTGTTAGAAATTGATGATGCTTTAGATAATGAGTTTTCAAGAGAAAATGTATTGGTTTCTCCTAAGCTGTGAGCATTTCCCATGACTTTTTTGACAATAGAGCTAGATTTTGGTGCTGCATAGATCTAAACTCCAATCCTCCCATTGATTTTGGTAAGCAAAGGGAGGCCCAGGATTTTAGATGAAGAGCTGGAGAGCTAGTAGATGATGTTCCCCACCAAAAGTTGGAGGATAAAGAGTCGAGTTTACCTGTGACGGAGCGAGGCAAAAGAAAAGTGGACATTGTATAAGAGGGCAAAGTAAAGGACACCCCTCCCCGCTTGGGATAAAACCTTGGATTTCCATGATGACAGTTTTTTTTCGACCTTTTCCAAAATGGTTCTCCATGAATGTATTTTGGCTCTCTGTATGTGCAATGGTAGTCCAAGATATTTTGAATTTGCAACCACTTTTTTAGAACCTAATAGAGAACAGAATTGCTTCCTCAGTTGATTTGGAGTATTTCGACTAAAAAAACATTGAGGATTTGGCTTGGTTAACTATTTGACTGGACCATGAAAGGTACTCACCAAGTATATTAGAGAAAGCAAGAAGGTTTTGGTCCATGACTTTTGCAAATCAAAGGTCATCCGCAAATTGTAAATGAGTAAATATAGGACTTCCTCAGACAATTCTTACCCCTTGAATTTTATTTTGGAACTCAACTTGGATAAGACTCCTCGATAAAGCTTCAAACATCAAGATGAATAAGAAAGGTGAAAGTGGGTCTTCCTGTCTTAATCCTCTTGTCGGCTTAAAAAAGCCAGTACGGCTCCCATTTACGAGGATAGAGTATGAGACTATGGAAATATACTGAAAAATCCATTGTATCAAAGTCTCAAAAAATCCTAAAGCTCTCATAATTGTAAGCAGAAGTGGCCATTCAACTTTATCAAAAGCTTTTTCCATGTCAATTTTGATGGCCGTATAGTGATGCTTACCCCTATGAGTGTTCAGGAAATGCATAATTTCATGTGCTATTATCGAGTTATCTTATATTTCCCTTCTTGAAATGAAAGCAGATTGATATGGGGAAATCATTTTTGGCAAAATCAATTTTAAACATATACAAGAATTTTTTTGATAACTTTATAAATCACATATGATAAACTGAACGGCCGAAAATTGTTGACAATGGCTGAGTTCCCTCCTTTAGGCACAAGGGCTATATGTGTGTGATTTAGTTCTTTGAATAGAAAGGTACCTCTGAAAAAGCTTTGTACACCGCCAATGATATCCTCTCTAATGAGCTGCCAATGATGTTGGTAGAACAAAGCAGGTAGACTATTAGGACCAGGGGATTTCAGGGACCCTAAGGAGAACACTGTTTGTCCGCACCTCCAAACTGTTTAGTATCGCACATACCATTTGATTGTCGTCACCAGTTACGATTGGGGGAAAGAACTCAACTAGAGTGGTTGGTAAGGCTGGATTTGTTAAGGTGTAAAGCTGTTTGAAATGGTTGAGAAAGGCTTCTTGAATGTCTGTTGGATCGGAGGAATTCTATGGTATTATGCCTCCTATGGATTGAGGTAGAGAGATGGAAAAAACGAGTGTTTGGGTCTGTGGTTGTTAGCCAAATATTTCGGGATTTTTGACGCCACAAGAGTTCTTCCCTCTTCAACCATTCCTCATACTCCTTTTCTATATCAGCTATTTCTCTTATTGTTTTTACAGTAAAGTCTCTCTGTTGTAACTGATTAATCTTCTGAAGTAATTGCTGCATCCTTGTTTTAATGTGACCAAAATTGTGTATGTTCCAATGTTGCAAGGCTTTCTTAGTCCTTCGCTGCTTTTCTTTTACTTTGTACTGCGAAGAGCCATAAACACAAGTCTTCCATGCTAACTCAATAACTTGAAAGCTAGTTAGGTCCCTCGTCCACATTTCTTCGAATCGGAATACTTTCTTTTTTCCTTTTTGACCCCCATTAGTGTTGAGGAGGATCAGTGAATGGTCAGAAGAAATGGCCGGAAGGTGCAGCAATGCAGCTTGGGGAAATAATTCACACCGTGCACAATTTGCTTTTGCTCGATCCAGCCGTTCTTTGATATTTCTTTCACCTTCTTTCTTATTACCCAAGTAAACCGATTACCAGAATATCCCATATCCAGCATTTCCATATCATTCATAAACTGTTGGAGCTCTGTAGTGGATGAGGATCCAAGCATCCGCCCTCTTTTCTTTCACTTTGTGTCAAGACACAATTAAAATCGCCTATACATATCCAGGGCCAGCCAAAACTGTTGCCAAGCTGTGGCAAATTTTCCCAAAATTGTTGTTTTGGCTTTGAGGTGGACGGACCATATACCCATGTTAACATCCACGGTGTATTCATAGGGCTTGAGTAAGCAATGTCATTAATACAATTTTCACTGACAACCGTAATTCCAGCTCTAATTCATCCTTCACAGCTAAGCATAGGCCTCCCGACTTTCCATGAGGTGGATGAAGATGATATTACACATATCCCATCCCATTCAAGATGTCATGAATCTTCCCTATTTTTGTTTTTATTTCAGAAATGAAGAAGCATGCAGGAGAATGCTTACGTATAAGGGCCCTCAGGGAACGAATAGCCGCAGGGCGACCCAACCCTCGACTGTTCCATGATGGAACTAACATTTGGGAGTCGGGGGCTTGTTTGGGCACGCCTCCTCTGCCATCGAACTAGCTGGGTTTACTTCACTTTTCCTCTCCATAGATGATGAATTGGATGTCCATGCTAGGTACTTCAGACGAAATCTCCTGTAGGTTCGAGCTTCCTCACCATTGGCACAAGGTGGAAGTTCTAATGCAGGCTGTGACTGGGGCATTTGTTGGTTTAAAGACAGGGAATGAGGAGAAACTGATGCTTTTATTGGCTTTGGAAGTGATTGGGAGTCCGTGGTTGCAGAGAGTTGGGAGAATAGTGTTGGGAATAAGGGGCGGAGCTTCTTACTTTTTGGTGGTTTTTGGATGTCTATGTCTAAATGCTTTCTTTTTAGTTCTATGGTGGGGTGGGGGGTTGAGCTAGAGTGAAGAGAAGTGGCTTCCGTCTTTGCTGGTTGTTCTTCGGCTATGCTCGGGATTGGGATTTGGATTTGGGCTTGATTTGTATTGAGCATAGTGGGTTTTTGGTGGGCAGGGATGTTTGGACTAGGTCATCTTGATTTCGGATAGGTAGGTAGTTGGTTTGGGTTGGGTGGACTTGGTTTTCTTCTGGGTTTTTTTTATTTTTGTATCTGTTTGTGGCTTCCTTTCAGAGCTATGCTGTACAGGTTGACTGGTCTATGGGTTTTTTGGGGAAAGAGAAATGTCTTGTTTCCACATGCACCACCGGGGAAGAAGCTTCATGCGCCGGAGAGGAGTGACGCCCTTGTTGAGAAGTCCCTTTCTGTTCTAGATCATACTTCTTTCTTTCAGGTAACATCCATGGGCCAAAGGAGTTTACACTGAACTTCCACTCTTTTGTAGCTTGAGATGAGCTAATCTTTGTCGGGCAACTATGATTGGTGTGACCTAACCTGCCGCAACTGAAACAAAATTCTGATGTGCGCTCATACTTGAACTATATCCATAGTGGGCTCAGATTGTCACGCTCTAGGTAGAAGCCAATTTTCAGAGGCTCACGCACTAAGTGCTCAATCCTGATTCGAATAAAGGAAGGACCACTAGAACGCAGATCTTTACAAGTATCTACTTCCAGTAGCTTGTAGAAAAGAGCACCTATGCGAGTAACATTTTCTGCAGTTTGATGCTCCAACGGCAAATTATGAATCTGTATCCATAGACTTGTGGTGTATAAATCTATCTCATTCGACAGTGTGTTAGCTTTCCAGGGCTTTAATATGACATGAAATCCTAGTACTCACCATGGGCTTTGAAGGAGAATCCTCTATCGTTCTGCAGTTGAAGCGAAGTTCAATAGCAAGAGATTGGTGCCCACTACCGATGCTTCAATATCATGAATGAGGTTTCAGGATTGCACTAGCTTGTCTTTAATCGGCTTCTTACACAAATCAGTGTCAGCAGCCACCTTCCCGTAGAGGCCATGATTGAATAATGTCTGAATTCTTGTGGTGTCCGGCTTAAGCTTGAGGGTAGTAGGCTCATGGTTGAGCTTGGCTGCTTGTATGGTTAAGGCTTCTATTGGGGATTGTGTTGTGGGAGAAGCTGGTTCTGGGTCGTTTGTTGGGTAGATGGGTGGTGATTCGGGATTCATGGTAGGCTAAGGGTGATAAGGGTTGGGTAAGGTTAGGTGGGCTAGGTGGATTATTGAATAGCTGTTAAGACAGGTGGAGATATGGGTGATAGCATAAAGACAGATGGAGATCGGTATGTTGGCAGGTGTTAAGGATATGGGAGGTTGAAAGGGTTAACTGGAGGTAGTCGGTGAGGACTGATTTGGTTTGTGAGTAATTGGTGAAGATGAAGATGAAGGTGAAACCCAGAAGGGGAACGGATGAAGAAATGCTACGTGCAAACCAGGACGATCGGAGAAAACAGCTCAGAGGAGAGAAGACAGAGACGACAGCTCAGAGGGCTTTCTTGATATGGGGGACCCATTTTGAGCGGTTATACCCAAAGCACTTCACTTAAAAGATGACTATTTGTTGTATATAATAAGTCAAGTAAATTTTGTTATTATGAAAGTTGAAATTTATTGGGTTGAAATTTAATTTTGACTATTCCTATGAAAGTTGACCGACCGCCTTTGATCTGTCAACGTTAAACCTCTGCTATAGTTAAGTGGTTGATTATTCAAATTTGAAAATCTAAGGACTGAAAATCGAAGAGAGCAAAGTTTAGACACCTGGAAGTGTATTTTTTTTTTTCGTTCAGTTCACTCGTTTCTCACTCTGAAGAACGTACGGCGAAGAGAAGGGAAACCCTCACCTCTGCTCCGGCGATCTCCGGCGAAACTCCCGACGACGACTCCGATGATGTAAGTACGGACACGCTGCAATTACGGGCGTTACTTGCTCTAGCTCGTACGGACGCGATTTGCTTATGGAAAGTTGATGCCAGCCGATTGAATGAGCTGGGCTCGTTCGTCTTACTTTTTCATGGCTATCGAATTGAGCAGTAACAGCCCCGAGTTTATGATGATGCCTACTATGGTTGTTTTAGATTCTTATATCATGCATTTGGTTGCTTTCTCTCCAAGTTAATTGCTGCTGTCTATCATAGAATCATGATTTTCAAGCTGTCTTCAACTATAGGACAGGAGTTCTAAGTTGCTAGAAGTAGGGCTCCTTGCGCCGTATAAAGTCTGAAACTTGATGGGGTGGTCAGAATTTCTTCCGCATTGCATGTTGAGTACTGAACCTTCTTGCAGCAGAGACAGGCTCGAAGAAACAAGTTAAGATTTTAAAGGTTGGTATCTAATCCATGCTAAGAAAGAGAAATGGAAAACCCTTGAAAGGGGTCTAAAAACACTGACACAGAGTGGAATAGAAGGATCTTGCGAAGGAGGGAAGTACCCAATGATCAGTTGTATTGACATATTGATTAGGATGGTATAAAATAGGAATGAAAGTTGGAAGATTCAAGTTCCCTGCTGCTGAAAATTTCCATTCAGGCACATTATGTTGAGAATAGAGACAACCATTTTGATTTTAAAGGAAGTGCTTGTTATTCAATACATCATGGATGGGGTGTCCATTGCAGAGTGTGTATAGGAATTGTTGCATTGGATTAAGACTCTAGAGTATAAGAAGTTACATTTTATAATGTTCCGGGCAAAAGTTTAGGTAAGAAGACAGGATTGGTGATAGTACAGAATGATTTAAGCTATTATAATCGATCCTTGCTTACTTCTGTCCAAAGGATTCAGAGCTGATGCTGAAATCGCTCCACGCTACTGGATTCAAGATTTTCGAGCCAGGCTAATATGGAATACCTTTCTTGTGATTTATTTTAATTGGATATGGATGTGAATGTGCTCGACGGTAATAATTCTTCTTAAATGCCACTTACAATTTTACCCTTGAAAACCCCAATGTCTCACATCATTTTAATTTTCTCGCACACAGCCTTCTGTAGATCCTAGAAAATCCCAATCTTACTCTATCTCTCAGATCACATCTCAATAAAATCAAGGCCTCTTCAGAGGCTTGTTTTAGTTCTTCTTTCCCCTTGATCTTTTTTTTGAGTAGTCAAGAAATTAACTTCATTAATACCACATCAAGAAGATGCGTAAAATCATATACAAAAAGCTTAGCTAAACAAACTTAAGCCTACTCATAGCATTAATTAGCATAGTTGACACATTCAAATAATTAGCATAGTTGACAATGATATTTACATCACAAATTTCCTGCTGACAATCTAAAACAACTATATTTACAAGATATTGCTCCGTTCTCTTCATACCTTATTTTAGAACTTAGTGAACAGATCATATGAACGCTAATTAATCAAACTTATGNTCCCACATTCTACGAGTCCATTTGCAATGTAGAAGCAGATGATTAATTGATTCTTCCTCTTCCTTGCATAAGAAGCATCTGTTGATCAATATCTTTCCTTGCCGCCTCAAATTGTCAATGGTTAACACCCTACCCTATGCTGCCTCCCAAGCAAAAAAACATGCTTTTGTGGGGGCTTTACCCTGCCACACCTGTCTCCATGGGAAATCTCTGGCTCCCTTTATCGGCAAAAGTTTCTCATAATATGACTTAACTGTGAACAGTCCCGTTCTATTCCCCTTGATCTTGTATCCTACACATCACAATCTGTGGAGTTTAACCTTCTTGAATTGAGATGTCTCACCAGGTCTTCGCTTCCCTTTATCTATATGCTTGCCTTAGTACCAAAAGGATTTTCTCCTGTTGAGGTTTGCTTTTGTCTTGTTAGATAAGAAGCTTGTAATTTTTGAAGATTTTGGTCATGATCGTTCAGTAAAATTGTGCCTTCATTGAAGCCAGGAAATGTTTATTTCAGATTTGGGTTTTCTTCTGTTCTTTTGTGCTCATCTATGCAGTTATTCAAGTTTGAGATGCACTTTTAATTCTGTATTCTTGAAAAGTAATTGAGCAAGCCAATCTTGTGCATATTGAGCACTCTGTAGAGGGCTGTATGAGTATTAGTACGAGTAATTGATCAAGCTTATCCAAAAGAAAAAAAAGATTAATTGCTCAAGTATCTGGTTGAGTTCCAAGTGGAAATTTAGCATTTAGGTTGGCTTGATTATTTGGTACTATTACTCTATTGCATGATTTATCAAGATAGAGAAGTTCAGAGAAAAAATTCATTAGACTGTATTATGAGTAGTCTTCAGATCATTGGAATCATTTTTATAGGTTCATTCTTTACATATTTTGCGCCAGTGTTTTCTTTTCCGTTTTTTCTTTTATGGTCTTTTAACTCCAATGGGGTCCCTACATATCCTGTATTCTATTACAGATTTCTGTTGATAGTGATCCATTCATGCTGTGGTGAATCTTTTATTTGTCGGTTTTCCTTTTCACATGGCCAAATTTCTACAATGCTCTTCATGAAGAAATAAATGCGATCCTTGAGAGATCTGCTGAATGAGTCTGAGGTGGTCTAGAATGTTCATTTGAACTATGAAGACATTTGTGGCAGTACTTTGATTACTCACCTAGAATAAGAATTACTCACAAGTATTCCATTATACACATACCATGTATATTTGGGAACTAACCATTCATCCACTTCAAGATTGCTCTGTAGGTTTTTCTTAGGCTCATCAATTTTTCTTGCACTTGCAGATGCTCTTACAAATTTGTAAGTATTTTTCAATGTCATTGCACTGATTCAACACTAATCCTTTCTCTTTGATGAGCTTTAGGTCATCTGGCACCTCGTCTAGAGCGGGAAGAGGAAGTAGTGAACCTGAACCTTTGGATCCAAAGCAACCGATACTTGACGTGCCACCTCTCAACAGTTTCCCATATATTGGTCCACCTTCATCCAATAGCAACTCTAATTTCTCTCCAGTGGAGGGAAAGAACAAGGGAGGAGCTCAAACTCCTGGGCCTGCTGTTGTATATCTTCCTCCACATGCAACACAGGAGGAGTTCGATAATCTAGTTTCTGCCACTAAATATGGGGTTGTGTTGACAGGCAGTGCAGCTATGACAACTATCGGTCCAGTTGTTGGTAGAGTTGAAATTTCTGAAAATGAAACTACCTACAGATTTCGCATTCTCCTTCCAGGAGTGTCACGTGATGAAAGTACATCTATCATCTCAACCATCTCAGTTATGCTGGCTTTTGTTATGACAGTACTAGCTTTGCATTACTGTAGGCACCCAAACAATGAAGCAATATATGTTCATTTGTAAGCACCGAGGAGGTGCATGGATATTTAAAAAAAAATGCCCCAACTGAAAGAGACAGAGGAAAAGATAAAGCGTAAGCCCACATCTAGGAAGGAATATATGTCCTATCTTTAGACTCCAGTAATCCAAATTATGAAATTCTATGCCAATCCATGCATGTGTATGCGGCACTTATTTTTGCTACTCTGTGGAAGGCTTTCAAATTTTAAGTCCTCCAGAGGGTTGGTTAAGAAGTACACTGAGAATGGCAATTATATTTAGGTTTGACCTCCAGTAAAATGAAGTGCAGATTGATGGCTGGAGGGAGCAAGGATTTTCTGATTGTAATCCCAGTAGGAAATTATGCAAAGATACTATTGACATCATTTTAGACACAATAAGACAGGAACTATAGTGTCTAATCCCTCCAATCCTGTTATTTCTTTTCATTGGTTTTGATATGTGAAGCACATGATTGTATATTTTCCATTGCAGAGGATTTCAGTTGTGAGGTGGGGCCTGATGGGAAGGTCTTAATCAAGGGAATAACAACCACTGGGGAAAAGACAGTCATCAAGCATTCCCATGTCTTCAAGATGCTGACACAAAACTTTAGCCCCCCAGGGCACTTCTCTGTTGAGTTTCAGCTGCCTGGACCAGTTGAAGATCAACTGTTGGGGGGCTCTTTTGTTGATGGAATCTTAGATGGTTTTGTGAAGAAAATTTTACCAGCAAATGCAGGTAATTAGGTCCAAAGGATGGTCACAGACTTCTTGCCATCAAGAAAAGAAGACCAAACTTGCTGACTATACCGGAAAACTAAATGGTACAGATACAATGGAACAGCATAGGATTACTTTAAACTGGCCGGTCTATGTTTTTGTTGGATTACCTGCTACTTGTCATCATAGCTCTGCATTGGATTCATAGGAACTGGTTTCCCTGGGCTTGTCAAGCGTTTTGTGCTTTTTCAGACGTTCTATTCTCTGTACTCTCCTCCAATTGTGAATGTTCCTTAGACAAAATTTTAATCTCTCGAGCAATTGATCGTGAAATTTTTCGTGATGCATGCTGCAATATGATGTGAATGCCCTTCTGCGAGCTGGGCACTGTTCATTATTGTGGCCCAGTTTCGGTGCATAGAAAATCGTATGTTTTCTTGGTGCTTATTTGAACAAATAAAACTCGAGACCTCTCCTCTCATGCGAGAAATTATCAAATCAGAGAATATCGTTACATCTCTGTGCCAGGGACAGATGGATACAACGAAATCTGATGCTTTATGGATATCTACAGAGCCCTTCTGTTCCTCCTTACTCCCCTGAAACTTTTCATCAATGTGGAGGAGAACCTAAATCCTCGAACCCAATTCTTTACCTCTGGCCTCAGTCCCAAAATAGCCAAGAAGGTCCCCAAACAGCAAAGTCCTAAGATCCCATCCCTGAATGCTTTGCTGCTCCAAATTTCAATCAAAGCAATAGAAATCAATCCAAAAGCCAAAATCCAACACATCAAATCACTCTCAATTTCTCTCCCCAGAACAAATCCTAATCCAAAGATCAGCAGGACCCACCAAAACCTTGACGTCCTCCTCGTCCCTCTCCTCCTCCACCCGTCAAACCAACTGTCACCGGAGCGCCTAGTGACGCCCCAGCCGCCGCTGTTCCCATCTCCGCCGCACAGTTCTTCAAGCATAACATCCAACGGAGGCGGCAGAATCTTGAGCCTGGATACCACAATGGGTATCGATTCCAGCACGAACCTTACTAGTCTCTGAGACCCATTTCGCCTCCTCTTCTTCATCGAGAAACTGGTGGGGCGTTGGTTCTGGGCTTTGTTCAGACGGATGTCAATGTTGCTCTGCAAGGAGCTTCCTTTCCTGAGGATTGGATTCAGAGGAAGGAAGTGCCGCGATTTGCAGTGAAGGTTCGTCGTCTCCATTTACCTCACTCCGCTTTCCCGTTGCGACCGAGACTGTAAGGCCGGCCGAGGGAGGGGAGAAAATTAGGCTTAGCCGCTTAGGACCTCGACAGTAAAATGACCGTTAAACGCAAAATTCAGATTTTTGTTTTGGGACCCCTTTTATTTTCTTATATTCTCTTTTCTCCCCACATCTTTTATAATTCTTACTCCTTTAATCCTTTTTAGGAGGAAGAGCATGATCCCAAAGCAATGTAAAAGAAAAAAGCACTGCTAGTTATACTTATTCTTGCTTCTTTTTATCGAGTTTGTACGGTTAACTTTGCTTGGAAGCTATTTCATGCCATGGAGGCAAAACTTGAAAGCAAGGGGCAATGTCCAATTGACGCAAGCAAACTCCAAATACGTACTTCAAATTTCTCTGGGTCTGGTCGGGTTTGGTCTTTTGCACATTTGTAGACGCACAAATCACATGTGTAAACCTTACGTAATTGGCATATGTGAGAAAAGACCTTAAAAGTGGATCAAGACGGCACATGCAAGGATTGGCTCTCGAAGCCGAAAGTGGGCTCCTCGAATGGACCCGATACAAAGCCACTCCCTTTGTCAGAGGGGGAAAAACAGATAAACTTGGGTCATCCCATTTGCTGAGCCTGAGCTGGCACAGGCATGTTTCGTCAGCACTGTAGAAGTGAGGTTCTGTGCAGTGAGTGGTATTGAAATTTCCCGTTTCTTTTTGCTGTTTTTTGGTCCAACAGACAAGGTGACCATCATGGTGGGCTGATTGAGTTAATACTGAAAGAGAAAGAATGTTCTGTGTGTCCAGTTATGGGTGGATGAGACCGCAGAAGAATGTTAGACACTGTTCTTCTGGCTCCAATTCGTCCACACACATATCAAACAGTGCGGCCCTCTTAATTGCTTAACTACTACCAGTGAACACAGTATAACCTGGGCCTTGCCTCTTGCTTTTGGATTCATTATTTGTATGTTCCAAGAGCTTGCATCTGTATGCCTTCATATCCTCTCTTTGCCCATTTTTACCTGTGTAGGATCTGCCGATTCTGACCACTAACGTTATTTTTGTAGGTTATTTTTGTGTAAATGGCTCAGTACGCGCTGGAAAGAAGAAACAACACATGGTGATCATTTCCTCCTTCAGTGTTATCATGATACCTTGAGCAGATTTTTTCCAGTGACATGATGACTAATGATGTCAATTTTGCAGGGTTCTCCTCACAGAAATGGCCAGCGATTTGATCGTGCAGGTTGGAAACTTCAGCTTCCACTTACACAAGGTTCGCCTGAACTGTTTCATTATCAAACCTGAACTTAATCCAATTTTTTCTTCAGTTCGAGGTCTAAAATGATTTGCAAAAAAATTCTCAAGCAGATCCAGATGGTCTCAAGGAGCGGCTACATAAACAGATTGGTATTCCAAAATAGAATGGTTAAAGATAAGACCGACTTTCCTCTTGTTATCCTCCTGAACAATCTTCCTGGTGGAGCTAAAACCTTTGAGATGGTAGTACGATTCTGCTATGGGCTAAAGTTTGATCTAACTCCATCAAACATTGCTCCCCTGTACTGTGCAGCACATTTCCTGGAGATGACCAATGACTTCCATGAATCAAACCTCACGTTGGAGACTGAGGTTTTCTTAAGTTTTTTAATTCTGTCTTCTTGGAAAGACATATTTCTTGTACTCAAGAGTTGCGAATCCTTGTCTCCCTGGGCCGTTCAGTTGAAGATCCTGAAACGGTGCTTGGATTCCATTTGCCAGAAGGTATGTAATAGTCCTGGAGGATTCTTTTTTGGGAATGAAATGAAAAAGAAGGCTGAGAATTGGTGGTTTGAGGATGTTTCATTCCTCAGGATAGATCATTTCATAGAAGTGTTGGAGGGAATAAAGAAAAAGGGAATGAGTCCTGAGCTTGTGGGCTCATGCATAGCTGGTTGGACTGAGCAATGGCTCTATCGGGTCACTTTGCTCAGTAGTGCTACACTGCAGAATCTAACTTACCAGCTCCAGAGAGTTACCACAGAAAGTCTGATAAGGTTACTGCCATCAGAGGAAAATTCTGTTTCTTGCAACTTCCTTTTGAAGCTCCTCAGGCTTGGGATTCTAATGGAGACAGATCCTGAGTTAACAAATCTGCTTGAGAGGCGAATAGCTTCAATGCTGGAACGCTGTCATGTTACGGATCTACTAGTAAAAAATTTTGGGGACAATGTGGCAGAAACAACTTATGACGTTGGAGTTGTTATAAAAGCATTAGAATCCTATGTCTCATCTATTTCCAGGAATCCTAGGCCAAATATTCATGCTGTTGGGAGGTTGGTAGATGGGTACCTTGCATCCATTGCAAGGGAGGAAAAACTCAGAATTGAGAGCTTCTGTTCGCTCATAGTTTCTCTGCCCAAAACTGCCCGTGTCATACACAATAACCTGTATCGAGCTATAGACATGTACCTCAAGGTATTGAATTTTCCCTTCCGCATGTAGTCTGATTATCTTTAATCTGGTAGTGAGCATAAACTGATCTTTTCTTTCATCGAAACACTTGGAAGGCACATCCTCATTTGACAGAAGAAGAAAGGACGAACATCTGTAGAGCACTGGACTACCGCAAACTGACGAAAGAAGCTCGGGAGCATGCAATGAAGAACTACCGCTTACCTGTGAGCTTGACCACTAGATTCATACTTCTTGAGCAAGTGAACATGACGCGGTCTAACACAGACACAGGATCAGACTTCCAGAGAACAAAGACCCAGGCGATGATAAGATCATCAGCCAGTAAGGCTTCAGGATCAGGAATTCAGTGGGTCAATTTCCAGAAGGAGATAAGAATGATGAGGAAGGAAGTCGACGTAGTGAAGCAGCAGCTCAGTAAGCTGCAGATGTGTAAGATGGAGCTTCAAGTACAGATGAAGAGAGGTGTTAGATAAGAGATAACGTGAAGAAAGTAATAATAACTCTTCAACTCTTGTTTGAGCCATTTCCGTTTATAAGTTCAGGAGCCTGACATGTTAGAAACTTCATCATATTAAATGTTGAACAATCTGTGATATCTATTTCTTCTTGTCATTTTCCCACTGATCGGCTTAATAGCAGAATTTTGGACAAAGTTTTGCTTAGAATTGTTCTTGTAAATAGAATGCAGAGAGGTAAAGCTTTCTGCTTTGCTGGGGGAGTTTACTAGTACTCTCGGACTTATCACTGGTAATTGGCATGAGGGAGAAAGACAATGCTTTCTTCTGTGGAATGGCTTCAAGGGTCAAGAGAAGCTAAATTACCCGTAATTGCGTGAAAATTCGTATACTGAAGTCTTTTTTATGGCCATGCAGACGATTACTTGAGTGGTTCCGACCATGTAGTGGTTTTGTATCGTCGGGTCAGTGAGCTTGTGACCGTAGCAGCTTGCTGTGGTCATATGAACTTCAGAAAGTTTCTGTCCCTTGTTGAGACAGATAAATGATCAAGTTCTCTCTTTCGGATTACATCTCTGCCTTCTTATGTTTTAAGGTTATCAACGCCTGACGGCAGTCTAACTGAATTGCTACATTTGATTAATCAGCAGACCAAGAACTCAGTCGATGGATATACTGTGAGCTCATTCAGAGCTACCATCTGTGAAGATGCGAGGCCATTTGCAGCAGGGAAGGCCAGGAGATCGTCAATAAGAAAGAACCGGTTCTAGGTCCAGGTATGAGTCTCGAAGCTTATGATGAAGAACTACAAGCAGCAAGTTGTACTACTCGCCTTGCCGATGAATCTCCTCCTGAAGGACAGCTAGTCGAAACATCTCATGTTGCTTTTGACACCTTCATCATTGATGATACTCCCAGTGAAACCGACAACGTTCTGCGTGGGATGCAAAGCTTCTGACACTCAAGAGACATGGACTTCCTTATGAAGTGGTTTTAGTAGGGACACAAAGACAAAACATAGTTTAGTGAACCTTAAAGGACAACTTTCATGCACCAATAATGTACCTTGTGCATTCTGTCCTTAAAAGGAACACAAAACTATGGCTTTTATTTGTGCATTCTGTTATGAAAGGAACATAAGACTATGGCTTTTAGTGTTACATTTTCATTAAAGAAAATGCTACATTTCCACAGGCATTGCGTATACGGTAAGCACTTAGCGTTAAACTAAGCCTTCATTATGTTCCCGCCCAGATGAACAACAAAATTGGGACCTTCGTCTCCTGGTTCTTTCCTTCAACCATTCACCACTGTTCCACCTGCAAAGTGAACAAACAGAACAACAATGTTGAGTCAGAAAAGCCAGGGTTGAATCTCCAAGGCTGACTAGTAGTCGACTCACCATTGGGGTGGAGCACTTGGCCGGTCACGTAGGCTGAGCAGTGGTTGCAGGCGAGGAACACAAAGGAGGGCGCCACCTCGATTGGCTGGCCCGCCCTCTTGATTGGCACCTGGGAGCCGAAGCCTGCAGTCTCTTCCTTAGTGAAGGAGGCTGGTNTCTCTTCATTGGCACCTGGGAGCCGAATCCTGCAGTCTCTTCCTTAGTGAAGGAGGCTGGTATCAGCGGAGTCCATATCGGTCCTGGGGCAACTCCATTGACCCGGATACCTCTTGCCACAAGCTGGAGAGCGAGCCCTCGTGTGAAGGCCACAATGGCCCCTTTGGTGGAGGTGTAATCTAGGAGCTTAGCGTTGCCCTTGTATGCGTTCACAGAAGCCGTATTGATTATTGCACTCCCTTCTTTCATGTGCTTCAAAGCATGCCTGTAAGATACAGAAAGCGAGNTCGTATTGATTACTGCACTCCCTTCTTTCATGTGATTCAAAGCATGCCTGTAAGATACAGAAAGCGAGTAAACTCAGAAGACTTCGCTGTTCAATATTGTCCACAGAGCGGGTACTACAATGTGAGCAAGATAACTCAATCATGTACCTAACCATNTGAAGACTTCACTGTTCAATATTGTCCACAGGGCGGGTACTACAATATGAGCAAGATAACTCAATCATGTACCTAACCATGAAGAAGTAGGAGAAGATGTTAGTCCGGAACACACGCTCCAGCCTCTCCTCGTTGATGTCCTCCACAGTTGTGCACTCGTACTGCTCAGCGGCATTGTTCACCAGAATGTCGATCCTCCCGTAAGCACTGACCACCTGGTCCACCACCATCTTGCAGTTTTTGTCAAACCCAAGATCGACTGCGATGGCTATGGGGTCCTTGGCGTCCGAGCCCGAGGACTTCTTCGCCTCTCTCAGCATTTCAAGAGTGTCTTTGGCATCCTTGTCCTCCTGTACTCTCACGTAAGTGAAGGCCAGGGTTGCTCCCTCCAGGGCAAAGCAGTGGCAGACGGCTCTACCGATCCCAGAGTCACCTCCTGTCACAAGGGCCACCTTACCCTGATGCACAGATCAAGGTGACTGTGATTACAACCATTCAACACGAATGGATACCTCTTCTATAATTGGAGAAAAGGATGGAAGAACGTCAATCAAAACCCGAATCGTGTGAACAGCTTAGTGGAGATCCTACCTGGAGCTTGTTTGAAGGCTTGTATTCTGGAGAAGTGAACTGAGGGGTGGGCTCCATGACATGTTCTTTTCCTGGCTGTGTCTCCTGCCTCTGCGATGGAAACTTATCGCCTCCTGAAGCCATTCCTTTCACCGTTAAACGATTGCCGGAAATACAGCACGTGGAAGTTTGGTACGGATGGCGGGGAATGGAAATCCTCGGTGTTTTATCAAGTGATGCTGTGGAGAGACGAGCGATCTACAGCCGGCTGAGAGTGCTCTGCAAGAAACAGAGGATGATAAACGGTGTAGCATCTATAAAAGAACAGAGCTTCTCACCGAATTGAAGACTCTGTTTTCAGGTTGATATATATATATATATATATATAGTCGGTCAGGCGGTGAGGGAGAGTTACGTGGCGAGAGCTGCTGAGACAGGTGGCCAGAGCCGCCGCATTCATTGGAGACCTCTGTAGAAGCGGGGCTCTGTGTTGTTGACATTTTGATGGTGTAAGAGCTCCGGGAGCTTTTTGGGGAGACGTAGTAGGATGCATACGGACATCCAATTCTCTCAGAAATTTTCGATTTTGAATGGGAAGAATCAAATTCAGGGTGTATATGGAAAGCAACAAAGCTTATGGGGTGCAATCTGTAAAATACATAAAAATCCGGGTCTTGAAAAGAGACCAATTTCCATGACTGCGTGGCGGGCGAAGTAGGGTTTTCGGGTGGCGTAAGAGGAGATCTTCCATTGGAGCACGCAGAGATTCTATCGCAGCATTCTCATCTCTCTGGTCTGCTCCGTTGTTTCGTGTGAGGGAAAGAGGGACACACAATGTTGGACATCAACCTCTTCCGAGGAGAGAAGGGGAATGACCCTGAGAAGATTCGCGAGTCCCAGCGGCGGCGCTTCGCCAGCGTCGAGATCGTCGACGAGATTATTGGCCTCGATAAGGAGTGGCGTCAGCGTTAGTATCTCTGATTTCGAACCGCTTTTAGCCGTAACTGTGATTTAGTGCTTTGGTCTTGCTGTTTCTGCTACTTGTTCACTCATTTTCTTGTGGATCGTGGAATTTCCACTGATTTCAGGTCAGTACGAGCTCGAAAATCTGCGCAAGGACTTCAATAAGATTAACAAGCAAGTCGCTCAGCTTAGAATCGTGAGTTGCTGTCCACTACTAGAGTAGAAAAAAGTGCTGGAAGAAAATGTTTTTGTTCCACCTCTAGACTCTCATTGAATCGATAGATTATGACAAATGTGAGATTTTTGAATCTTACATTAGATCCTTACATGTTTTCTATTCGGTTGCTCATGTAACTGTATTCGTTTTAATAATGGAGTATGATTCTGTACTGGCTCTGATATATTGATTACTTTGATCTGCAGTCTGGTGGTGATGCATCAGAAATGATAGCGAGCACCAATGAGAACAAGAGGCTTACGGCTGAGAAAGAAGTTGAAGTTCGTGATGCTTGGACAGCCTTAAAATCAAGGCTTGAAATAGTCGGGAACCTAGTGCATGATTCTGTTCCTATTAGTGATGATGAGGTGAGAGTTTCAGTTTCATTGGTATGTAACTCATTCACTGCATGATTCTTGCATCGAGTTAAGGGATTGCTTTGAATCTAGGCCAATAATGCAGTTATCAAGACATGCGGTGAGAAGAGAGTGGAGGCAAAACTAAAGAACCATGTTGAGCTTGTTGAGCTTCTTGACATTGCAGACATGAAAAGGGGTATCAGATATTAGTCCCTTATGTTTGGAAAGTTCAGTTTTCATTGTCCACCCAGAGTTTAACAACTCTCAATCATTTTATTTACAGACAGACACGTGCAAAAATAAGTCTTGCCCTTTCTTTTCCTGTCTATTTTCTCAAATTTGTTGAAGGGGGTTGATCAACATGTTTCCCATAAGCAGGTTCAGATGTGGCTGGAGGTAGAGGTTTCTATTTGAAAGGTGATGGTGTACGTCTTAATCAAGCATTGATTAACTTTGGCCTTGATTTTTTGGAGAAAAGGGGCTACACTGCATTGCATACTCCTTTCTTCATGAGAAAAGAGATTATGGCAAAGTGTGCTCAGTTAGCACAGTTTGATGAAGAACTATACAAGGTGGCCCTCCTCTTCTTCAAGAGTGCAGACATATCAGATAGCATAGGGTTATTCTTTTTGGATATTAGTTTTTTCTATCACTATGAATCTAACTGGAAATTTGATTTCACCAACTCTAGGTGACTGGCGAAGGAGATGACAAATATCTCATTGCTACTGCCGAACAGCCTCTCTGTGCTTATCATTTGGATGAGTGGATTCAGCCTACACAGTTACCTTTAAGGTTCTTGTGATCTCTGCTGTTCCTGCGCTTGAGCACTAATTTTGGTGCATTTTCTGCTCACACATCTCTTTTGGGAATTTGAATCAGATATGCAGGGTACTCGGCTTGTTTCCGCAAAGAGGCAGGTTCTCATGGTCGTGATACTCTGGGAATCTTCAGAGTCCATCAGTTTGAGAAAGTGGAGCAGTTTTGTATTACCAGCCCAAATGGCAATGACTCGTGGGACATGCATGAAGAAATGATTAAAAATTCTGAGGAATTCTACCAAGCGGTAATTCAGCCAGCATACTATGTCTGTAATATATGGGTATGCTTTGTTTGACTGATTAACCAAGTATTTTCTAACAAATGCCTTTATGTGCAGCTTAAGATCCCATATCAAGTTGTTGCAATTGTTTCTGGGGCTTTGAATGATTCAGCTGCTAAAAAATATGACTTGGAAGGATGGTTTCCAGCATCGCAGATGTATAGAGAGCTTGTCTCCTGTTCTAATTGTACAGATTATCAGTCAAGGAGACTTGAAATTCGCTTTGGCCAGAAGAAGGTAAAGCCGGCAAACTCTTCTTGGTTAATTATCCACCAAATTGAGCCGTCATGGCAATTGGTTGAAATGGAGAATTAGCATAAACAGAAGAGGGAAAAGATATGGTAGGCCATGAGTTCATGAATGCCTCTGAGGTTCCTGATACAAGTTGCGACATAGATTGTAAACACATCCACTGGAACAGGACTGATCTCAGTTGCTTGTGTGGGGGAAGGTCTTACATTCAGTCTAGAGGTGGCAAATCGTGCCGGCCCGGTCTTATCGTGCCGGGCCGGCACGGCACGATAAGGGGAGGGCACGATAAGGGCTGGCCCAAGCACGGCCCTTTAGGATATCGTTCCGGGGCGGCACGGCACGATAAGACATGGGCGGCCTTGGCCCGGCCCGATAACCCGATAAAAAATTCATTTTGATCGTAATTTATTTGAAATTACAAATAAACTCATAAATAAGATTTTTTTTATCCTTAAATATTGTCTAATTATCTAATAATTTTTTTAAATAGCCCTAATCGGGCTATCGTGCCGGCACGGCCTGGGATCATTGGGCCCGGCACGCCCGATAAAATTTATCGGGCCGTGCAAGCACGGCACGATAAGCACTGGCCCAGCACGGTGTTATCGTGCCGGGCTATCGTGCCGGGCCAAAATTAGCGACTGAGAATTCAGTCGATGCAATAAAGAGTTAATATCAGATATGAAGATATTGTGATTTTACTGTGTCTGCAGGGTAATGAGCAAGCAAAACAATATGTTCACCTTCTAAACTCGACTCTCACAGCGACTGAGAGGACCATTTGTTGCATCCTCGAAAATTACCAGAGAGAAGATGGAGTTGAGGTACCTGAACCCCTAAGGCTTTATATGGGTGGACGGGACTTCTTACCTTTCAAGAGCAAGCTTGCAGCTGATTCTAAAGGGAAGAAGTCTAAATCATAGATATTAATTCGTAAAGAATGATTTATTTGATATGCAAAGATTACAAACAACATGAGATCAGATGTTTGTTAAGAATCCTATTTTCTCTTCTCATTTGCAGCATTAGGACTGATGAAATTGTAATGCTGAATTTTGATTTCCTATATGCCAAGTTTCCACTGTATTCTAGTTCAATTTGCTGTTGTGGTTGAACTTTTAGAAGGGCCTACGTGCCTTTCGTTGTTGCAACCTGCCTGTCCGATAGCCCTTAATGAATCCGTTTGCGCAATTAAGTATGCTTCCCATTCATCTTGTCCATCTTTAAATGAAAAATGGAAGGAGTTATGTCGTGGGCTTAGGGTTGGAGATGTACTCGCAATGAAGGAAAACGAAAGATTGCTCCAATTGCAGTCTGTCTCCAGTTTTTTTTTCTCGTTTCCGCAGTGCAGCACACTACTGTCTTACGTCGTGCTGTTCCATTATTTTTCCAACGGAAAAGTAGAAAACAGACAATCTGACCGTTGAACTCTTCTAGTTTGGCAGAAGATCCTCCTATATATTGCAGAGTACAAAACCATGCGGTTGCATAGGTACACTGGCTTAACGATGTATACGAAGTGGATTACAGGAGTGGGGCTTTTACCATAAAATGACCTTGAAGGAAACTCGATAACGCCTTTTCCAGCGCGGAAAAACTAACCTAGGAATCTAATAACGGGCATTGAGAAAAGCTGTTGTGTTCACAAGGTCAGTACAGATCGGGTGCTACTGGACTATGGATGCAAGTATCAGATACAGTCAGTGGGCTGAGATAGGCCATTTGCTTGGTTATAGAAGCCCGTGTCAGCTTGTGCTACCTCTCACCTGTTGTGCAAGGGATCGGGAGAAGAAGGCACCTTTCTCTTCATGGCACCAGCAGGGTCGTCTTCAACGGTATCTTCTGGCATCTTCCACGTTTGAACTGTCGGCTGGACCGCCAGGTCGAGTCTTGGCCGCCTTGCCCCCATGGCTCCACTACTTACAGCTGACGAAATGCTCAGGAGAGCTAGGAGCAGGCACCAAACTCGGCTTCTCGAGACTACGAGCATGGCAGTGCTCAAACGAGAGCTTATTTTGGGGGTGTCTCTGTTTGAGATAGAAACTTGAAGAAGGAACAGAGAGATGGATGGATGGATGGGAATTTTCTACCTGTGAAAGTTGGAAGACTTCACAAAGGAAGGAGAGAGAAGGCAATGTGACAGCACCAAACTCATANATCTACCTGTGCAAGCTGGAAGACTTCACAAAGGAAGGAGAGAAGGCAATGTGACAGCACCAAACTCATATATAAGAATTCCAGTGCATATTATTGACTGACCATAGGATCACACAAACAGGAACAAATAATTTGAAAAACTGTTCTTTGATATGTTATCCAACAAACCCAGTTTCTCCAAAGTAATAGTTTATCGTGCTTGTCGGTCCATCTATATGCCCTATGCCCATAACTATCATTATTTTTTCGAGAAAGCAGTGATCCAGTTTGTCAAACCTGGTTTATTCGTCAAGTTAGGTAGGGTTTCCACTACTAGGAGGTTATTTTTTTTTTTAATGTCCATAGAAGCGTCTCTTATTTCCTTTTCGTGTTGGATTGTTAAACCGAGCAAGTGAATTCCAAAGGTTTGGCATAATAAGACAAGATGGTCGCTACCTAATGCTCAGTCTTCTTGAAGGAACTAAAATTAATGCCTACCCTCTCAGGACTTTAGTCGACTCCTTGTCTTTCCCATTATGTTTCTCTCTTGTCATCTGCAGGTTAAGAATGCTGATGTGGCCTGCAGATTTCTGGAAAACCTGTTCTACTCATGTTTGTTCTTTCTTTAAGAAACAGCACTGCAGTGTACCCAAACATCCATACACAGCACAACCGCCAAAATGGCATCTTTATTATGTAATCAGATGGCTTAACCGAGCTCGGTTTTCATTTATTAAAGCATCCAAATTATGTGGTTAGGCCTCTGTCCCCGTCATGGACTAAACTCCACTAAAAAAAATTTTATAGCGAGAGGTCAAATCTGCTTGGGACTAGCTTTGATTCGCAGAGATTATTACCACAGGAGTTCTCAGGAATCACTATCATTAGCAAGACAAGGCGGTTGTTGTAACTTAGACAAAAATGAATAATTTGTTCAAGTTTTCAAACAACTGACCACCAAATCCTCAGTGATATATTGAAGATTTGACTAACTGATCTCTTCATTATTTGCAAAGGAGCAGTAAGATGCATGACAAGCAACAATGTAAGGAAATCAGAAGAGGAACAGAACCAAGTAAAGATGTAATGAATCATGTCAAAATAACTTTGTATTAAAAGAATCCAAGACATTGTCACACTTTTCAAAACTGTATCAACTGCAGTGGCCAGAGCTCATAATTTATGGTGATAGGACAATTGAATGCATTGTCCCGAAAAGAATGGGTTAATGGGACTTATGTGAAAGAAGGGTACGAAAGAATGTGAGAAATGCTCTTATACTGAAAGGACAGAAAAGCTCGTTCTTGATATGCAGCTCGTTCAAGGCTCCTCCGGAAGTTCTATACGGTGACAGTGAACAAGTAGAGTTTCAATGCTACCCCAAGAGCAAGCTGTAACAGAAAGATCCCAGCCACAATCAAGAACCACCTTTCTCCAGCTGACTCAATGTGGGCACGGAGGTTTAGAGCCACAAAGGTGGCAGACATAAACCCAGCAACACCAGCTACTATCCATCGGAATATCTCCAGAGGCACAACAGAGAGACACTGCATCCAGCATATAGCCCATTAGGAAATTCCTAAGTTCCTCCCCCTGATTTACTCATACGAAGGCCAGTTATCAAATTATCTAATGAAGACTTTAGTTTGTTCTAGTTTGAGTCGTATGGACTGTTGATGGCTAGCCTTGTAAATAACTACACAATTTAACAGCAACTGACAGTCAAATGACATGGGACCAGAACATCTATTTTAACTCAATGTAGTGCAGACTGAGTAAGAAAGAATTAGTCACAGCACACTTGATACATTGCTTGGAAAAGATCACATTAATGCAAAGTCAAGCACTGCCTTTGAATTTCTCATTAAGTACCCATGCAATCATTTCCTATATTGAATTCCTGTGCTATATAGCCAAATCAAAGAGAGAAATTTACAATTTTTTTGAGTACCAGGGGCTCATTTTCTCATGATTCAGAAAGTAGATAATATGTACAGACCAACTTGCTAACACCATCATTAGAACATCAGCAATTAAATTTCTTCTTTAGACGGGAAATTATCTTAAGACAACATGCACACGAGCGCTATAGAGCATTTCACCATTGATTTGCATATATTCTAATCTTAAGTTGTCAAAGAACTTACCAGTGCAGGAATAAAGATGAACAGTGAGTAACCGTAAAGACAGAGTAGCTGGACCAGCCCAGATGGAACTGAAAAGTACTTGAGGATTACATACAACCCAAGAGGAACAACAAAGATATATCCATAGAACAAGCCAGCTGACCAGGTAACCAGATTTATGTCATAGTCCCACTCTTTATCCTTTACCTTGTGAGAAACATAAGTAACAAAAGTACCAATTGAAGCGGCAACAAATATAAGAGTGGTGCAAATCCAGAATGGTCCATACCTGCATGGAGATTTTAAATCTGAATACCATTGGAGTTTATTAAAGAATTCTCATGGTAAAGGTCTAGAACAGGTAGGAATTGCAGACACGCCAAAGGCTACAATATAGAGAGAAAGCCACAACTTTCCCAATAGCTAGAATGCTAACCTCAAAATGCACAAAAAATGACACAATCTAAATGCTGAGATTTCAATGAGATTTTGTTAAGAAGCTTAACGTCCAATCCAGTTTCTTTCATTTCATGCAATAGAAGAGGAGCACTTACAGATCTGGATTGCCTGCTATTTTCTCGTTAAAGGTTCCTTTAAATGGAAATAATGATTCTCTAATTCTCTCCACAACATCTGAAGTATTGACATCAAAGTATGGCATGTATGAGGCGACTGAAAACATCTGAAACCAACCACCTTGTTGGGATTCATCAGAGCCAAGTCTCGATTTGGAGAATGTAACTGCATATAGCAAGAAATTTGTTAATCCTACGACCAAAATTAAGAGAGAGAGAGAGAAGGAAATGCGGTAACCCGCAGACAAATGAATTATAAACCAAATTACAAGCTAAACAATTTGTGTTCTCCCCAAGCCGATCATAGATAAAAACTGAGCAGGATACTGATAAACAGCAAGAGATATAGTCACTTGAAGGAATCCATATAAGTACCATCTGCTTCCCGGGGAGGTTGGGAACTTCCAGATATCTTTCCCCGCGCTACAGATGGAGGAAATTTCTGAAGATTTGAATCTGCAACACAGCAATACCGCAATCAACTCATCATCAAAGATAACCAAGAAACTCAGAGAAACAGGTCAACCCATAAAAGCCACACAATAAAACATTTATCTCACGGAAGACCAATTAAGTGCTCAGGTCACCAGCCATGCACGCTCTGTTATTCTATTAAAGTCTATCTAAAAACCCAATTTTTCTAGCGAAAAGCTCATTCCTTATAAGCTGAGCACTTCGCCAATTATCCAAAACATGAAAAAAGAACAACTTCATCACATTTCGCCATCCAAAGTACCGGGAAGCAAATAATGCAGCTTTAGAATCGCGCTGATCACGAAGACACAGAATCAGGAAAAACAAAAAACAAAAAGCGGAGAATCGATGCAGTACCGGCAAATTTGATGGTAACGTGGCCCGAATCCGGGACAGCCTGTGCAAATTTAGCAAAGTTCACCGTCAGATTGGAATGCAGAACACTGAACAAACATCAACAGGTCCAGAAGCACATTGCACCCAGATAACCCCGACACTACCAATGCAGAAGTGATCAAGGATAGCACTTACAGGTACAGATCCCGAGACCTTCTGGTTATCGATAGTCGTGTAGTTTCCGCTCATCATCCTCTCTCTGCTCTCTGGATTTCTCAGATCTATCTCTTCCCTCCCTCCCGCTCGCGGCAAGGAATAGGAGCAAGAATCTCCTGCACCGGATCCACACAAACCAGCTGTTCATGGATCAGCTCCAGTGTCCCTACTCGACTTGAATGGACCCAGCCGCTGGGATATGGGCCGGGGGATCACGCTAAACTAATCGGCCCACCATATCCTTATCCGCTGTTAATGGGCCGTTACTGGGCCTCTAAATTTCACCACCGCACCGCACACCCCGAAAGAACAGGATATGAGGGATTGGGGAATTACGAGAGTACCCAGGCAGAAGGTGAATATTCTGCCTGCAATAATTTATGAGAGAAATTAATAATTTCCGGGAAAATTATTTATTTATTTATTTATTAATAATAGTAATGTTTTAAAAAAAATCTTCTTGCCTTTTTCCCTCTACCCCACCATATCTCTCTCTCCAATTTCCTCTCGCTTTTGGCCGACCGCAATGAAATGAAACCCCACTACTACTGAGCTTTCTCGCCCATTCTATTCGCTCCAATGCAAGACATCTTCGGCTCCGTACGCCGATCACTTGTGTTCCGGCCAGCCGCCGACAATGAAGAGACTCCGCCGCCGGTGGCTTCGACCTCCGCTGCCACCGGAGGGGCACTTGTAGAAAAGATCAGTTCATGTATCCGCAAATCGCGGGCATTCTCGAAGGCTACTTCTCCTTCAGTTGCCAGAGACAGTGCTCCACCGATCCGATGGAGGAAAGGCGAGTTGATTGGATGTGGAGCATTCGGGAGGGTGTATATGGGCATGAATCTCGATTCTGGAGAGCTTCTAGCTGTTAAACAGGTTCTTTTAAATGCTTTATTTTCTGTCTCTTGTCTGGTTTTTCTTTTAATGAATTAGCATTCACTTGCTTCTGGAGTATGGCTTGAACTTGAGCATCCTGCTGTGTTCGTTAGGCATTTTGGTTTGTCAAAAGAAAGACGTCAGATTTTCAGTGAGAAACCAGTTTTTGATACTTAGACCTGCTGCGGTAAGAAATAAGAAACCTGTTTTTGCATGCGAACTCAATCTTCAAGATTGCATCTTGTCGAATAATGACATGCCTCGTGTTTCTTAGCACATATTTCAATTGGATCTCCACTTCTTGAGGTTATTTGCAAGGACTCACTATACATTGCTTGTAACATCTGATATTTACTTCAGTATGGTTTTTTTCCTTTTCCTTTTTTTTTGGGGGGG
>CXYZ01012593.1:959025-983180 GCA_900006705.1 Sonneratia caseolaris
CGGTGTGGGGGTGGTGGTGGTGGGTGGAGTGGGCGCGGTGGGATTTCTTCTTTTATACAAGTTTGTGATTGGACTATAATTTTCAAGGTTTGTTTGCTCCTCTTCAGGTCTTGATTGCAGACAATAGTGCCTCGAAGGAGAAAGCTCAGGTTTCAATTTTCTTTCTAGTTATAGACATCTTACTTATCCGACCTCCATCTGGTGTTCACTGGAGATTTCTGCTCCTTTGTGGATTAATTGACTACTCATTACCATAATTAGGCTCATATCAAGGAGCTTGAGGAGGAAGTGAAGCTTTTAAAAAATCTATCTCATCCGAATATTGTGGTGAGTATGTTTTATATCTAGCAAGTTTTGGCTATACAGTGTTTTCCTGATTGTAATCTTTCTCCTCTCAACAGAGATATTTGGGTACAGTCAGGGAGGAGGAAACATTGAATATTTTACTGGAATTTGTACCTGGTGGATCAATATCATCACTACTGGGGAAATTTGGAGCATTCCCAGAAGCAGTAAGTACTTGCAAGATTAAGAATTCTCTGCTATATGTTCTGTGAGTTCAAAGCTGTGCCAATATGCAGGTTATCAAAAACTACACAAAACAACTACTATTGGGATTGGAGTATCTACATAAGAATGGAATTATGCATAGGGATATCAAGGTAAATTTTTTTCTTATGTCACAATAGGAAAATCTTTAACTTGAAACATGTGCCAATATATCATCTTGTCTCTTCTCTTCATTTAAGTATTTGACATGTATCTGTTGTGCATTTTCAGGGGGCAAATATTCTTGTAGATAATAAAGGTTGCATCAAACTTGCAGATTTTGGTGCCTCAAAGCAAGTTGTTGAACTGGTATTCTCTAGTTGACTTTTCTTTCTTCTGCTTCACATTTTTTTAAAATTTTATAATTAAACAAGCTATACTGTTTTATCTTATCTTGATCTTTTAACATATGCATGTTTGCATAGGCTACTGTATCTGGTGCAAAGTCTATGAAGGGTACTCCATATTGGATGTCTCCAGAAGTGATTTTACAGACAGGACACAGCTTGTAAGTACAACAGAATCAGCTACCATCCAGATAAATTGCATATGACATAGTGGATTTATCTATTGGATGCTCAATAGTGCAAATTTTCTGAATGTTGTAGCTCTGCTGATGTATGGAGTGTTGGATGTACAATCATTGAGATGGCAACAGGAAAGCCTCCTTGGAGTCAACAATTCCAAGAGGTATGTAGGTTTGGCTTTATGCTCTTTGTCAAGGGTGATGATCCAGTGTCAGTATTATGGTTCTCCAGGTTGCTGCTCTCTTCCATATTGGGACAACGAAGGCACACCCACCAATTCCTGAACATCTATCAGAAGTGGCCAAGGATTTCCTGCTCAAATGTCTGCGGAAGTATGATTCTTTTTTCCACCCTATTTTTTTCTTCTGATTTTTTCCTACAAATATAAAATTTGACTGGTTAGTTCCTACAGTATTCATTGATAGCAAATCTTTCTATCCATTGTTTATCTTGTTATGTGTTTCATGCTTAATATAGAGCTTCTCAGAATAATCCTTTAATTCTTTTACTATTGGCACATTTAACTGCAGGGAACCAGATCAGAGACCAACAGCATCGCAGCTATTGCTGGTAAAATCTGTCTTGACTGTTAGTCACTATTTTGTATGCGGGCTTCTCATCTAATTCCATCAGCTATTTGTTGGAGAACATCTGATGTATCATAAATTGAAATATTTGCTTGTCTAACTGCTTTAACGCTGTATGGATGTAGCATCCTTTTGTCATGGGGCAGATTGAGGAATCTCATCCCGTTTCTTCTATTGGTCCTTTGGTAAATATGTGTCTTGTTTTTTCATTTTGCAATTTCCATGAGCATTTTGCCATCTCAACAACTGGTTGTTCCCCGATCACCAGGAAAAATCTGAAATTCCTTCCTTACCGAACTCTCCAGTCACTAACAACTTGTAAGCATCAATTATAAATGTGGTTTATGCCTGAAAAAACTTTTATATTTCCCCTTGTTTCTGATCATGTATTCATCCTTCTCCTGTTTGCCAGTCAAATGCCTTTCAACCCCAACACAGAGGATGCATGTGACTTTGGTACTCGTAATGGCTCATCAATTCACATTCAGAGCTTGTCAAACAAGTGGAGAGCAGATAACAGTGATGATGACTTGTGTCAGATTGACAAATTTGACTCTGTGGGTGAGAGTCCTGATGACTTCAATAAGGTAAACTTCTTATGGTTTCTTTTGATTAGGTATATCTTTAGCTCGGGCAATTGTTCTTAATATATTGCCTTTTTTTTTCTTTTTTCCTTTATGTTTTTCTCAGAGTTTTAACCCTGTCACTGAGCCTTTGGTTGATTGGAGTTGCAAATTCGATGAAACTTCAGAACATGAGCAGAGAGGAACTCTCTCATGTGTTGATCGATTAGCTGTTAGTTCAGCTGTTCAATCCAGAGCTTCCACTGAGGAAAAGAATGAGTTTTCATTTTCCTGTGGACCATCACTGTCAGAGGAGGATGATGAACTTACTGAATCTAAAATCAAAGCCTTTCTAGATGAGAAGGTAACAAACAAAATTCCTTAGAAAAAATGCCATTCAACCTTACCCCTCATGAAATGTCATTACATTTGCATTTATGAACTTGCAGGCTGTGGAGCTTAAGAAACTCCAAACACCACTGTATGAAGAGTTCTACAACAGTTTAAACCTCACCTACTCTCCGGGATTCCTGGATGGTGTTCGTGAAGAAGCCACACCAAATTACTTGAAACTACCACCTAAAAGCAGGTCACCTGGTCGATGTCCAGTTGGCACCCCATCTGCAACCACTGATGGCATGAATTCTGCAAGCCCTGGGAGTAATAGCAGCCGACATGCATCAAATGTTGGCAATACAAGTGGTCAATCTTCACCTGATGTGGGGTCACCTCAGCTGAGTGAAGTTAAAAGTCCAGCAGTTGATGTTTCTCTTGATTCAAATAGCCCGAGGTTAGTATTTAGTTCCAATCTTGATTGTTATGTGGTAGAGACTCATGTACTTGTAACTTAAGTTTCTCAACATGTAGAAAGCTTTATTTCAATGATAACTTAAATGAAGCTCAACTCTCTACTTTCCAATGTACAGTGTGAGCTTTTCTGAGAGGCAAAAGAAGTGGAAAGAAGAGCTTGACCAAGAGCTCGAGAGAAAGCGAGGTAAATTCCCCCCTGCTTTTACCAGTCAGTTAAGTATACCTGCTATAAGCAAGGACTGAAGACTGGCTCACAGTCTTTCTTGTTTGGCTGTGTCATCTGACCTTTATTCAATTCGGTTTGTGATGATGGAAACTTTGATGCAGAGATGATGCGCCAAGCCGGTCTTGGAGGTAAAACATCTTCTCCAAAGGATCGAGCCCTTAATAGGCCAAGGGAACGCACAAGATTTGCATCTCCTGGGAAATGAATCACAGGAGGGCATGTCTCCTGTCTGCAATGTGTCTTTTGTGTTTCCATTGCAGCATCCAGTTGAGGAACATCANGGCATGTCTCCTGTCTGCAATGTGTCTTTTGTCTTTCCATTGCAGCATCCAGTTGAGGAACATGAGAACCCCGATATAGAGTTCTATAGCACACGGTACTGTAAGCTCTACAATTTTGGGAAGAGAATACTGGATCAGCTAAACTATTGTCCCATGCTTGGATGAAGAATCATTTCACCATGAGAGGTCAAGATCCTCCTCAGGCAAGCTTCTGTATGTAGTCTGAACATGATGACTACTAAATGCTCCAGAATGGATTTCAAGAAGCATTTTCTTCTTTTGAGCAGTTTCAGTTTTTCCCTTCCTCTCACTCGTTTAATTTGAGATTGTAGCTGAGTGGCTTTGGCAGGGGAGAGTGCATAGATGTTTTTCTTTTCTTTTTTCATTCAAGGATGTACCTTAGAACACTGAGACAAATGCTACTTCATCCCGATTAGCATTTTGATCCCTATGTCGATCAATTTGTTTCTCCTGGGCATTGTAATGTAATAATATTGATGTTTTGGTGTTCCATTCTCAGTTTGATATCGATTGATCTTACCCATCTGCTGCATTAACAGAAACAAGAATTCTCATGTAATCCACTGCTTGTCCTTGTAGAAAAAATGGAAGCCGGTTACTGAACTTCTGCTGCCATTCGATTTGGTATACATTTCCCAAAATACCAGCAAACATCAATTAAGTCCAACCAGTAATTAGAATGGAGAAACGTTGTCCAATGCTTCTTCGTCTTGATCCAAATAGTAAAGAATGAACCTCTTGTCAGCAACATAACCTTCATCTGTCATGAAAAGGAACAGTTCCCTCAATACCCGCAGGATGTCCTCAGTGTGCGGATGCATCCTATCATCTACTACAAAAATGTGAATTTCTTTCTCTATCTCAATCCAACTGATGCCCGTCTCTTTTGGGAACCCCACCTCCTTCATTTTCTGTATAGTCCTCGCCCTATCTCTCCATTTACCTTCAGATGAGAATATGTTCGCCATCAGAACATAAGGAGCTGGATTCTCTGGCCCGGCTGATAGAAGCTGCTCGAAAGCAAAATTTCCCATTTCTGAGTCTCCCTGGATGCTGCAAGCACCCAGCAAAGCTTGCCAGATCAGAATATCGGGCTTTACAGGCAGACCTGCAATGAATCTCTTCGCTTCACCAAGAAGTCTGGCTCGACCCAACATGTCAACAATACAAGCATAGTGCTCTGTTCTTGGCATGAGTCCAAAGTCCCTCTGCATTGAATCTAAGAACTTCATTCCCTTTTCCACCAACCCAACATGGCTACAAGCATGAAGCAAAGAGAGGAACGTGACATCTGTTGGTTTTATATCTTGAAATCTCATTTGTTCGTACAATTTCAGAGCCATCAAGCCATCTCCATGACGGGCAAAAGCTGCAATCATGGAGTTCCATGAGACTGAGTTCCTTAGAGGCATCCGGTGAAAGAACTTGACAGAGTCCATTAGATCTCCGCACTTTGAGTACATGTTTATCAGGCCATTCCCAACAAAGGGCTCTGAACCCAAGCTTCTTTTGATAACCAATGAGTGGATTTGCTTGCCCAAACCAAGAGAAGTATCAGCACCAAATATTCCCAGGATGGCAGAAACCACGTTGGAGTCAACCTCAATCCCCACCCTCAACATCTTCACAAATATTTGTACAGCTTCTTCCTCTAACCCATTTTGGGTGAAACCAACAAGAATCACAGTCATAGAAACTTCATCTAGCATTTCTGCAGATTCAAATATATTCCACGCATCATCCAAGTTTCCACATTTTGAGTACATATCCATCAATGCACTCTCAATGCGCAAATCTGATTGAAAACCCAATTTCCACATAAGACCATGGATCTGGTTCCCCTCCTTCATAGCGTGCAAACCTGAGCAGGCCGTGATAGAGCTTAAGTATGTAAATATGTTTGGCTCAGCTGCTCCTGAATGCATTTCATAAAACAACTTCAGACCATCCTTGTAAAGTTCGTTCTGTACAAGACCCGTTATCACAGCTGTCCAAGTAATTACATTACGCTCACACATCTCATCAAAAACCCGCCTCCCTGAATTGGCAGACTCACACTTGAAGTATGATGTTACGAGAGCATTACCGACTGGTATCTCCCTATCAAATCCGCCCCCAAGGACTACCCCATGAATCATCTCAGTCACATGACAGAGCTCAGCCCGATCACAACCGGATAGAACCGTTGTCAGAGTCGCTTTATCGACCCAATCAACCCCCATCTCACGCATTCTCTGGAAAAGTCTGATGCCTTTAGCGAGCTCACCATCGGAGATACACCCAGAAATGAGAGTGTTCCAGGAAACGGTGTCCCTGAGAGGCATTTCACCGAACAGCTTGAAGGCGCTCCGTGAGTCCCCACACTTGGTATACATCGAGAGGAGAGAGTTCCAGACAAACTGGGAATTCTGGAGAACGCCAGGATCCTCGGATCCATAGAACTCGCGGGTCTTGACGATGGAGGCGTGGATGGAAGAGCCCAGGTGGGAATAGCCCTCGCGGCCGCATATGGACAAGAGGAGGCTGATGTGGGAGTGGCCGAGGACAAAGCTTTTGGAGCTCTGGGGGAAGGGGTTGTTGGGGAAGAGAGAAGAAGCCCAAGAGGGGAGGCGGGAGCTCAGGTTGTGGAAGATCCATTGATGAGATCTCATCCATAAACGAGTCCACGACCTGGGAGCTCCAAGCAAAGGCCTGAAAACGAAGAGGTACCACTCTCTTGTTCCAACTGTATTAACGATTATATCTGTGCATGGAGCACATAAGGGGTCACACGGAGAATCGAACACTCGTGTTCGTGGCTCTTGTCATTATCAATGCGACTAGTTTACTCTCTTTCTTCTCCGATTTTCCATTTTTCTTTTTAATTTTTATACTATGAAATACTAAATAGAATTTGATAAAAAAAAAATTAAAAAGTTTTTATTAATTTTTTAATTTAAAAATTAATTATTAAATCACATATTTTGAGATTTAATAAATTTAACATTAATACTTTCTTTTTTTTATTTATAAGATTAAAAAAAAACAGAGGACGCATTTCGTCTCCTAAATTAGAAAGGGAAAAAACGCCGTCTAAACGGGCAGTCGTTCCGTTTTCTACTTTCGGGAGCGGCAGAGGTGATGCAACCGCCTTAAATGCTGCCACGTGGAACAAATGCACCCCGCTCTTTCTTCCGAAGAAACACAAGTTTTACCGGTCAACCACATCTCCGTCACGGCACTGGATAACGGAAGACGACGAATATGACAATGACATTCTACCCCCATCTGAATTCAATACCACAATTTTTAATTAGAAAAAAAGAAAAAAAAAAGATTCTTCACGTGCATCGTGTGTGTATATATATATATATATATGTACGTACACCTTGGGGGTTCGGTTTTGGTTCAAACCATATCCATTTTACCTTTAAAATATCTTAATTACATAAAATCAGTTCCATAGTTAGGTTAACGGGTCAACCGATTTAAATAAAATAAACATGAAAATAAAATATTATTGGAACTCAAACTAAACCGTCTAAAAATCCCGTAGAGCTTTGAATCTTAAATTTTCAATTAATTTAATCATTAATTAGAGAATTGGTTCGGATTCAATTGACTATAATTTGATTGAATCAATCGTTGCTGGTTGGATTATATTTTACTTGATTTGAATTCGGTTCGATTATTCGGTTCAGTTTTCGGTTTTTTAAAAATTAGCATACTGTATCAGATTCGGCGAGACGACGGTTCTTATCCTTATCGAACCATCGCCGTCATCGTCATGAAAAAGCGTGCCACCTCATCCATCTTCCTATTTCATTTACTCTTCCCTTTCCTGTTTCGCTTCCAGAAAGCCAAAAACAAAACGTTCTGTTCAAAAGCTGGTCAGAGCTCGGAAGCTCACAGCTCGATAAGCCTCGCCAACCTCCCCGAGACGATTTCTCTGTCTCCATGGAATCGGCCTCCCGTGAATGTTCCTCAGGTTCCTCCGCCGAGCGCCGCCTTCACGCGATTCGTTCGCACCTGTTTCCCGCCAACGATGATCTCGGCTCCACCGTTCATGGTAATGCGACTTCCGGAGAGTTCTTTCACGGTAAGGTCTTATTTCGCTTCATGTATGAATATGTGATTTGTGAGACACGTCAGGTTCTTTTCTATATGTTGGCGCAAGCTGCCCTGTTTTGTGAAAGCTTCAAGTTCGTTCACGTGTCAAACGCCATGCCTTCGCCGTGAAATTTATGGCTGTATTAAATTTCTGATGAATCTGTCGTTGCATTTTTTTAATTAGTTTCTGGAGAATCTTTTTTCGTACTCCTGGTGAATTTTGTGGAGCCGAGCAGGTTTAAGATTAGCGTAAGTAGTTTGATTGCCGGAATCTCTCATGATGATTTTGATGTATTGATACTTTTTGAGTATGCTGCCTTGACTTTATGAGTGCTGATAGGCAATATGAGATAGTCAGCTAGCTAATTTCGGTCAGATTGAGCAGGAAGCTCTCCTTAAAGATCATGTTAGTTCTGCTTTGTAATGATCCAGATTAAACGTTTAGTATCAGAAACCAGAAAATACATCAGAAATAATATGAAATAATTTTCTCATGCTGATTCATGACATTACGATAAGGCTAGTGAGCAATTTCATTTTATTGAAGTGGCTGGTTGGGGAAGGATATTATCAGAGCTAAATTGTCTTGTTCAACTCTTGAGTAGGTGAACATTACAGTGTAGTTCTCCCCGAAGAGCTCCAAAAGGGGAAATGGAATGTTCATAGGTATCTCATTTCTTTACCTCACTTTGGTTTCACCATGTTTGAGTGAGCTCTAAGTTGCTGAGTTATTGGTCAAATACCACACGGAAATGATTTGGATTGGTTTCTTTTATTGCAGATCTGCACGCTTCCCCTTGAGACTCATTAGCAGATTTCCTGATCACCCTGATATTGGAACTCTCCATGAAAACTTCGTGTTAGAACCTCTCTCCTTGAGTTTAGCTTTCCTGGCTAAATATAACCCAACTTCTAGCTATTATTGCAATGTGTGGTCATAACTATTAAATGAGAGCACCAGTCATTAGTTACAGGCAGCATGAAAACTAAAACCACGTGTCTTTTTGGCTGGTTAAGATGGCCTAACTGCAATTTGGGATAATTTTTACATTTCAGACATGCAGTTGAGACTTTTCGAGATCAGAAGTACCTAGGGACCCGAACTCGTGTGGATGGAACAGTGGGAGAGTGAGTTAATTCTAAATCTATTGTATTCAATATGATTGAAGTTTAGAACTTATATGATATGATTTGCGCCAACTATTTTCATAAAATATTTAGGTATAAGTGGATGACATTTGGAGAAGCTAGCACCGCTCGGGAATCCGTAGGTTCTGGCCTCTGCTATTATGGGTTATCACAAGTAAGTGCTCTGAGTTGAATTCATCGCTTGTTGGTTTAATGTTCCATTGTTTTGTAAACATATTTTGTCAGCTTATATTATGAGAGGCAGCACTGCCTCACTTAAATTAGATGTATGGCTACTTGAAGTAATTGTTGATCTTAAAAAAAATCGCTATGCAATGTCAAACAGGGAGTGTGTGTTGGACTCTACTTTATTAATAGACCAGAGTGGCTAATTGTAGATCATGCCTGCTCAGCATATTCGTATGTTTCTGTTCCCTTGTATGACACACTAGGTGAGTGAGATTAATTAGTTATCTATATACTACATTGCTTGGCAAGGCCTGCATTAATCTATTTGTGTACTCTATGCAGGGCCGGATGCTGTTAAGTATGTAGTAAATCATGCCTCTGTACAGGCCATTTTTTGTGCTCCCCAAACTCTAAATACTGTAAGTTTGGTCTTTGCTTCCGTAAGTTTTACCCAGTTGAATCAATTAAACACACTTCATGTCTCAACAATGGATAGCCTTGAATTGGTTTATATGGTGTACACAAATTGTCGCCTTCTGCAATCAACTAAATCTGTTGTTTTCCTCATTATCCACTCATGTCTTTGTTTGGTACGTATTTCTATTGCTTGTTTATCGCTTAATATGAGTCACTAGGAAGTATCCAGAACAGTGGGACCTGAATGATTGTACTTGATAAGCTTCATATCATGTTACAATGCCAGAACTTACAAATCACCTGAATAGAAGTACATCCATGCATAATTAAAATCAATGATATCTAACCTCTCCATTGTTCAATTCGTGTTGTCTCAGTTTTTTTTTGGACCTCAGGCATTGTACATGTATATTCACGTTACTTATTGAAACTTGCAGTTGCTGAGCTTCTTATCTGAGATTCCTTCTGTACGACTAATAGTGGTTAGTACCTTAAGATTTCTCTAAGCTAATGAGAGCTGCTCCATGGATTTTGAAATTAATTGTAAGGCTCTCATGGCATCTTTCAAACAGGTTGTGGGTGGAAGTGATGAGAACTTGCCCTCTCTTCCCTCGACATTACAAGTTAAGGTTATATCATACCTGAAGCTGTTAAGTGAGGTATCTGCTGTCTCTTTAATCTCTTTGAAGAGATCTAGCATGTCCCCATAGTGATTTTTGCACTCAAACAGAAGGCTAATTGTTGAAAATCCTAACACTCTTCTTTGAATTCATATTATGTCCTTCCTATGGCCTTTTCTGAGATTATTTTAGATAAGTGCTGAATGTCTTGCACTGCAGGAGTATCTAGCAGCAACTTTAAGTAAACAAAAGAGTTCATAATTTTTTGTATTGGAAAGTTTGTGTCTAGTGGATACAGCATGCAGTTTTATTTCTCTTACTAGGTCTCGCAGCTTATTATGCTGGAAATGTTATGCATCTTAGGGACGCAGAAATCTGCAGCCTTACTTGCCTCCTAAACCAGAAGATGTTGCTACTATATGCTATACAAGTGGAACCACAGGAATTCCGAAGGTAGATGACAGCTTGTTTTGACCTCACTAAGTTCATGTATTTGAGCCTTGGCCTATTTGTTTTCATACATGATCTCTTTTTTTTGGGTATGATGGTGACTGCCTATTCTTTTCTTTTCAAAGGGAGTTGTTCTTACTCATGAAAACTTAATTGCAAGTGTGGCTGGATTTAGTCAGACCGTGAAATTCTACCCATCAGATATGTAAGTCCAGACTTTCTTGCTGGCAAACCTCAACTAGCTTCTCTGACGCCTTGTTAACTCGCTTTTAATTCTTCAAATGAACATTTCAAAATCTTTCTATTTGCTGCAGTTATATATCGTATCTCCCTCTAGCCCACATCTATGAACGAACCAACCAGATTATGTCAGTCTACTTTGGCGTTGCAATAGGCTTCTACCAAGGGGTAAGCTATTTTGCAGTCGACCACATATTCTGGCATAGATGCATTTGGTCCCATATCTTTCCTATGAATGACAAGTATAACTAATGGATTGGCAGAAGATTTCTTTTGTTCATTGAGTCCTTTTGTGTATAATTTATTTGTCTATGTGTTGGTGGTCTCTTGCTACCACTCTCACAGTCTTTCTCCCATTTTGCATTAGAAAGTATGAACCATTCAATAATATGCCCCAAGGAACTATTATTTGTTTGCATATATGAAGTCCAGTAATTATTCATTTCCAATCTTCAATCTTTTTGAAGAATGGCCTGAATTTCAAGGGTTACACATAGAAAATTACGGACACTGCTGGAAACCCTTTTTTCTTTCTTTTCTTGTAGATGAAAGCATAATTTCAAGAATGTTAAATCAGCATCGACTGTCTTGAGTTTCAATATTTTGAACCATGGATGGGACCTGATCCATTTAAAATTGCAGGACAATATGAAACTGATGGATGATTTAGCTGCTTTAAAACCTACAATATTCTGCAGTGTTCCTCGGTTGTACAATCGGATATACGCTGGGTACAACAGCATTCTCCCTTGAATTCTTTCTTAATCTGAATTTCTATATCTAATTTAGTTGAATGACGACCAGAATAATAAATGCTGTTAAGTCTTCGGGGATCATGAGGGAAAGGTTGTTTCACACGGCATATAATTCAAAGAAGCATTATGTCATGACAGGTATGTTTGGTTTAGACATTTGCTCTCTAGATTTTCTGTGTGCATTTATGCAATTTGATCCTTCATAGTACTGGATACTACTGAGTAATTTCAGCCAAATTAGGGGGGAAAATCATTGTAAAGAATGTCAAGCAGCAAAGCTACGTAGATAGCAATCCTGTCTGTTCATAGTGCTTCCATCCATTACTCTGTGTTCTCTTCTTTGAGTGCTGTTCAAATGCTCTAGGACGGAAGCCATCACCAATTTGGGACAGACTGGTATTCTCTAAAATAAAGGAAAAGCTTGGAGGGAGAGTTCGTTTTATGGGGTCTGGAGCTTCACCGTTGTCCCCTGATGTTATGGACTTTTTAAGAGTGTAAGTGACAGTTTTAGTGGCAGATCTGATTAAAGCAATTGTTTTTCTTTCCTGCTTTCGCATGTGAAATGGTGTCATCATTTTCATCTTCTATATATGACAAAAACAGGTGCTTTGGCTGTCAAATACTTGAAGGATATGGCATGACTGAGACATCTTGTGTCATAAGCTGCATGGATCAGGGTGACAATTTATCTGGTCATGTTGGATCTCCTAATCCTGCCTGTGGTGAGTTTGAATTTTGTTATTTAGGCAGCATCTCTGGAAATAAGTTATCTTGTGCATTAGATAATAGATATATAAGTTGCTTTAGATGAAGCTCACCACTAATACAGTACTACAATAAAAACCGAGGCACTAATTCTGGCTTTTCCTCTGGACTGACTCCCCTTCTGTTTGTTTCTTTCTTTCAGAAATAAAACTTGTAGATGTTCCTGAGATGAACTATTTCTCAGATGATCAGCCCTATCCTCGCGGTGAAATATGTGTCAGGGGTCCCATTGTTTTCCAAGGCTACTACAAAGATGAAGCCCAAACGTAACAAGAAGTATTGGCTTTTTCCATTTTATCCACATAATAAATTTCTATCTTTTGAATATCTGGAAAAATGTTGCAGGAGAGAAGTGATAGATGATAGCTCTTGGCTGCACACTGGAGATATTGGCTCGTGGTTAGCAGGAGGACGTCTTAAAATAATTGATAGGTAATGACGAACACATCCAATATGTTGGATATTATTCACAGTATCAATGCTTGCCATGCTTGCCTTAAATATAATTTGTGATAAAGAACCCGTGGTCTACTTTAGCATTAGTTAATTATTGGGTTTTTTAGAGGTACCGGAATGCAATGCACATATTATCCTGATCTGAGTTCTATTTTCCAACCTGTCAAAGGAAAAAGAACATTTTCAAGTTGGCACAAGGTGAATATATATCTCCAGAGAAGATTGAGAATGTGTACGCAAAATGCAAATTCGTTTCACAGTGCTTCATATATGGTAAGGGAAATTCCTGAGCCTTGCTCATGAAATTCATAATCATAGAGAGAGGAAGTATTATAATGGTTGCTGAATGATTTCTCAGGGGACAGCTTGAATTCATGTTTGGTGGCTGTCGTTGCTGTGGATCCTGATGTTCTGCAAGAATGGGCTGCCTCTGAAGGCATCAAGGTTGATTTCGATCCACTTCCTCCTTTGGAATAAAGGCTTGCTTCATTGGCCGACCTGTTTCTTTTTTTTTTAATATTCAAATATGATGTTTGGAAAATATTTTCTTCAAGACCTCGTAATTTTTGTGAAATATAAAGAACAATACGGACGTAAGTCCATTGAACCGCCAAGATTCGACAAGGTCCCAAGAGTATTACATCGTAATAGAGATTCTGCAGTGTCAAGAAAGGATATATCTTGAGGCGTTTCAATCTGTTTGTACGGCAGCATGAGGATTTAGGACTATTATGCAGCGATACGCGGGCAAGGGCAGCAGTTCTTGCTGATATGGATGTTGTTGGCCGGGAAGCTGAGGTACATTCTATCAGATAATCGTACTACGAGCATCTGGAGTTCACACTACTTAGAATGTTGTTATATTGGTTAATTTCTCTCTTTTCTCCTCACAGTTGAGGGGCTTCGAGTTTGCCAAAGCTGTAACTCTCGTGCACGAGCCATTCACGGTGGAGAATGGACTTATCACTCCGACGTTCAAGGTGAGGTCTCTCCACAGTCGAAAAAACATTATACTGAGCCGCAGCCTTACGCTGCTTTATATGTTCGTTACTGACATTTTTCACGGTTACGTTCTCTCATATTATCTTCACTTCAAATGTTAATAACCTTCACAGATCAAAAGACCTCAAGCAAAAGCTTACTTTGCTAAGGCAATATCAGATATGTATGCCGAGCTTCCATCATCCGAAGCATCATTCGCAAAGGTCTCATGATGTGTTCGCATTGCCCCAATGGTTCAAAAAAGGCAACGGGTAGGATCATTAGATGTGCTAGGATCTTCCTCCCATTCAAAATTTTAATTTCTTGTACGAATAGATTCATTATTGATACAAGTGTACCACTGCAGACCGAAATTAATCTTATATTCCTCAGGTTTTGATTTCCGAATGTAATTGGAGGATTAGGCCCCAGTCTCACTTCCTAGTCATCCACTCAAGGTGGCACTATTATCCAAAAGTTCAGTGATCAACTGGTGTCCCATCCGAGCCGGCTCTAATATGCTTTTGTTTAGCCGTTAATGCGACGGTTTCCAGCAAGAAATGCTTCGAGTAGCCAGCCTGTGATATGCTGAACAGTGTTACAGCAGAGCTATCGAGTCTACATCCCAGAAAAAGTGCTGACTTGTGCTGTCTACCCATACCTGGAAAAGCCCTTCAGCAGCCCATCCACCCCGTTCTGGCCTGAAAACTGCTAAAATTGATCTGGGGGCACTGGCGTTTCAACCTTTGCAAGACGGGGACCTTTCTCTGGCCATATTTATTTGACAGCCTTCATTATCCACTGAAATAAGTGTAGGAGTAATGGTTTTTACATAGGACAGAAACTAAATCGGACTACTGACAGGNAATAAGTGTAGGAGTAATGGTTTTTACATAGGGCAGAAACTAAATCGGACTACTGCCAAGCAGACGGCAAGCAAGCAATCAAATCACTGCTTTCTGGAGCGGCCGTGTGTTGTCCCAAAGCCACTGACGAGCAGGACCATCTAAGAGCGGTGAAACCTGTGACACGAGAAAGTTCCATTCTGGAAGCATTAGCATCCGCATTTTTCTCTGTCCAGCATACATGTGGATTTCGCATAATACAACTACAAATGTGGGGTGGCTTTACCTTTTCCCAGACCTGTGAATGGTAGCCGTTAAGCCACTTGACCTCCTCAGTTGAAAGCAAGGGCAACTCAATCATTTTGGTCTGCGTTCAGATTTGCAGAAGTACACCAAGAATCAAACCAAAGCAGCCAAATTAGGTTTTACCAGGAAATATCGGAAAAAAGTTGCAACTGCTGAAATATTATTGGATTTCAGGTGTTAGATTCGATGTAGATTCGTTTTCACAAATATGAATTCTCTCCCAGAAAAGAAGAGGCAGCCGATGGAGGAAGAATAAGGTTCCAGCAATTGTTTATGTGCTCGTATTGACAGGCAATTACTAGGAAACTGAATCTTAATGTACCTGAATAGGAACAAATGTGAGTTTTTCGAATCCAAGATACTCAATTCCTCCAAAGTTATTCGGAGTTTCAACCTCAACCACACACAGAAGATTCTGCATCAGAGAGAGGATCTCAATTGTTATGCCCCCACCCAGGCCATGTTTTGTGGTGAAATATGAGGGAGGAGTTTGCAACAGAAGCAAGTGCACTTCATGAATCAATGGTTGAACACGTTTTCCCAGCATACAGATAAAAATAACTAGAGAGTGGAGTGTAGAGGAACTTCCATCAGCACAGGAAAAATCTCATTCATACCCAGAGAAAATCTTTCACACTATAACATGAAAGAAAATCCATCCAAAAGGCAAACTCAGCTGAGAAGGAACTAGTGGATGGGATCCTAGGTGCTAATTGTAAAAAATTGCTTGCACTGCAACAAGCAATTCAAGTTATGCCCCTAAATTTTACTTTAGGAAGTTGAACGGATGAAATACCTCGATACGGATACCAAAAGCATGGTCTTCATAATAGCCAGGTTCATTGCTCACAATCATGCCTCTCCTTAAAGAGGTTAAATTACCATATCGGTAGCTAATACTCTGAGGTCCTTCATGGACATTCAGTGCGGCTCCTACACCATGTCCAGTCCCTGGTGCAAGAAGGTAGAAATGAAACTCGAGTGATTGAGTAAACTTCTAAGTCAAGTGCACCGTGATGGTTCTTACCATGCCGATAGTCAAGCCCAATCTTCCAAAGAGAAGAACGGGCAAATGCATCCAATACAAAGCCAGGGGTATTTTCGGGAAACACTGCTTGATCAAGGGCTATGTGACCCTGCAGTGAACGAAACACAATGATGTTACTCAAAATGAGAAACACATGGCATCCAGAAGTTACAAGTTAAAGATAAAAAACACTGGTGGAAAAAAATCTCAATTGTGATGCTCAACCGAGAGCTGGTAACTGAATCTGCAAATGCATGACATTTAATCTGAAAGATATTGAAACAGCTATTTATTATAACTTTCCATGTCATTCATAATCACAACAGTTCAAGGAAGAACTCCGCACCTGTAGAACTCGGGTGAAACATTCCTTTTGTCGTGTAGTCGGTTCCCCAAAATGTACTGTTCTGGTTATATCAGTTGTACCATCAATATATTGAGCTCCACTGTCCAGCAGAAAGAGCTTTTCTGGATCCACGACACTGCAACTACCTGGTTCAGGTTTGTAATGTATGATTGCACCATTTGCACCAGAACCTGCAATAAGATGAACAATGAGCATTTATGAGGAAAGAGTAAAACATAAAAAAAGGGAATGCACGAATACTTTGTACTTCTACTTGAAAGCATCCATCAGAAATCGTAGTAAGAAACATTTTCAAGATGGTCAACAAGTTAAATACCACTTATAGTGTCAAAGCTTGTGTCAATGAAACCAGCCTGCTTGGAACGAAACTCAAAAAGCTTGTCCGCAACTTCTACCTCTGTAAATTTTGCACCCTCTTTCATTTCACTCTCCAACCAAACCCAGAAATGTGCTAGAGCAGCTGCATCCCTGCAGAGACAAAGTTCATTTCTCTACCTTCAGTGCTTCAAGGTCCAAGACACTAACCAGGACAGTAAAAATACTAATCCATTTTGCCACAGTGCTCATAAGTTTCATGCAAGCTACACAAAATGGAGTGCTAGATGTAAAGACCAAAAAACCAGCTGGCTCCAGCTCTAGTGATCCCTCGCTCACCAGGGACAAATTTCGGAAAAGGAAAGGCTTTGCAAAATGAACTGCAGGATGGGAGGGACTTTCACTAGCCTATAATAAAACTTAAGCAATCTCAGAGCATTACAACAAATCATTGGACAATGTACCTTAAATGAGAATTACGCATCCCTTCTAGCTCAGCATCATTTTTCACTGCCTTGGCTAAGGAGATGGGGGACATCCTATAAACTCCATTCGGTGCCTTTGACTGACCTTTCAAAGCATCATTCCGCCTCACTTTACTCTTCTTATTTTCATTCCCCCCAAAATACTTATTGCAGGCAGAATTGTAGGTTTGCACAATTGCAGCATTAACAGATGACGTATCCAACCAGAGGTTAGCCCCTTCCTTTGCTAAACTGCAAACAAAAAACACTTCAGTAGCTACTACACATCAATGATGCCACACCTAAAAGAAATTTTGGATGAGCAAAGCCATGAACAACTGCATCACATATAAAGTGCAGAGAAATTAACATGCACCACAGCATGCAGCACAAGACCTACCCTTCTATTTCAGATAGAACAGTATCATATGGTCTCAACTCAACGCCTGCATTCTTTAAGTGGCCCATCACCTCTGGACTCACTTTGGAACTATCAACGAACAATATGGCTGAATCAGTCCTTACAAGTAAATATGCATACATGACAGGTGAATGTGGAACATCACTTCCTCTCTGCAAAACAAAATCCAATACATTAATAAGGAGAAAGTTGATATAATAAAAGAATTGAATGATATGATGCCAGACCGTCAGCAAATGGTAAAATTTCAAGAAAATACTAGTGAAAAAGTTCCATTCTATTGGTACAGTAGATTTAAAATTATGACCAAAAAGAATTACCAAGTTCAACAGCCATGCCACTTCATCAAGCATCGAAATAATAATTGCAGATGCCCCAGCATCAACAATTTCAGCCCGTAGGAAAGAAAGTTTGGATGCTGCATCTAAGCCAGCATACTTAAGATCATGTATTCTAATTGGTTTTTCTGGAGGCTTTGGTCTCGTTCTATTCCACACTTCATCCACCAAATTCAAGTTGTACAGAAAAACCAACTCATGATTCTTCTTAGCAATGGCCTCCTTCAATTCTTCCACAGCATCGAAGGAGAGAAGAAACTGCTCTCTTCACAATATCAAAGAAAATCAGGCATCAGACGAAGGTAGAGCATCACATGTAGTATTATGTGCAGCATAAAAGTAGGTAGAAGCAATTTAATGAATGAAACAAAAACTGTCAACTGAAAAAGGCAACAAATATGGAGACAAAGCAATGTAATTGGTTAACATTTCCAAATATTATGCAACAATTTCCATATCTGAAAACAAAAAGCTGCAAGAAAATCCTGTTTCTGAACAAAATACAACTTAACATAGTAGTGCCGTGTTTGAAGTTTGCATACTATTATGAGCAGGATATGAAAATGTAAAAACCAGATAAAACAAAGGAAGAAAGGCGTAGGTTACAGGATCAATGCCAACTCTGCAACCTGGGGCTAGAACATCGTTCAGCCATTCACTGGCAGTAGGAACTCCTAAATTACCAGCCCGCATGAGAATCCAACAAGAGCTTAACTGCTTCTCTGCCTGCAATATAAGTGACGAAAAACCATCAATTTATTTCTCAATAAATTGATGAGTACACTCCAGAGCTGGGAGATTTCTTGAGACGTGCATGCAGCATTATAGCCGATTCTTGCCTACATGATAATGACAGCTGGGAAGGTTCAAATCAGATACATTTTCTCCAGCAGTTTCTACATATTGTAGATGCTTTACATATATCGATACTGCTTTATTTTTCATCCTTCTGTTGTCTACCGCCAGTATGATGGGTCCACCAAATCCAAACCTCCCTTATCACAATAATACTTCTCAAAATTTTGCATAATGAAGCTGTCAAAGTCCCCATTCTGACCTGAAGAAAATATCGCCCATCTGTCCACAAAGCAGCTTTATCCTTTGTGATGACGGCTGTTCCAGCACTGCCCGTGAAACCTGATATATATGCCCTCCTCATGTAACATTCAGCTATGAACTCGCTCTGCAAAGTTGAAATCGAAAAAAATGAGGCTTAACACAGCAGCATCAGACGCAGATGTTAACAGAAACACTCGGAATACACGAACATCTCAAGGTCGAGCAACCTGGTGAGCGTCCTGAGAAGGAACTATATAAGCATCGATCCCAATGCTAGGCTTCGAGAAGAGCTCACGCAGAGCCCGGAGCTTTTCGTCGGGCTCCGAACCACCCCGACTGCTTCGGCGGAACTCCGAGGAAGGCTTGGCGGTGATGGAACTGCAATTCCTGATGGAAATCGAGGCTCTGAGAGGCAACTTCGAGCAAAACTTTCGGTCTCCGAGGATCGGAAGCGATCGAGTGAGAGAGAGGAGCGAGCGGGAAGATGCCGAGAAGGCCACGTTGGGAGATATAGAGAGAGGGCGCATCGCCGACGATCGAAGAGAATGCATCGTATAGGTTCTTAGCTCTCTCCAACAATGGCGCGAGAGTGAGAGAGGATAAGAGGTGTGCGTGCTTCACCTGGCGGAGGATGGACGAGAATCGGCAGATATGTGGAGTATTTTTTTCGCCCCTCAAATTTTGTGTGTTTCACTTTTTTCCCATTACTATTTTATTATTTTCATTATTACCATTTGAACTTTATTCTTCCCTATTTCCGTATTTTTTTTCAGTAATAAAATTGATCGCTACGATATTCCTAAAGAAAAATGATGAATATAAGAATCGATTCTCCTAATTATCAATATGTGTGTGTGTGTGTGTATATATTCTAGAAATGGTGATTGATAGCACTGAATAGGATTATGAACTTGATTAAACAATGTAAGAAGTATTGGGGGTCTTACTTGAAAATTCATATACATAGAGGACCATATTTGAAAGTCAGATCTTCTTCAGTCTCGACCGCTTCTTTCTCAGTGTCAATGCTCACTTTACTCTTCGCTTAGCCCAAAAAAGGCTCCACCTTTACTCCTTTTTCCAGTCTTTTTGCTTCACTTGCATGTCCAGATCTTGTGATAGTCTTAGCTAAACAGAGGTGAAGTCCTTTGAATCTTCTGTCGTTGGATTCACAGCTCATACAGCAACCGCTGTTGCCGCTTGGAGCTGGAAATGGCGATCATTACGGAGGAGCCGGAGGAAGAACGACAACCTCAAAAGGGACCAGAAACCAAGCAGAGGACAAAACAAGATCAAAGAATGTCACCGAGCCCAAAATCTCAACCCACTAATCCATTCGTCTTCTGGTGTTACTTCACTCTCTTTGTCTCTCTGATCACCTTCTTCTTCGTCTCTTTCTCCTCTCCCTCCTCCGGGGACCCCAAGTCCTGGTTCCTCAGCCTTCCTGCCCCACTTCGCCACCATTACTCGAAGGGTCGGGTCGTAAAGATCCAAGCTTTACCGAATTCGAGTCCCGTTGAAGTCTTTGCTGTCGAGAGAGGCCCTGTTGGAGGTGAGGTTGTGCTTCTCATACATGGGCTCGGTGTGAGCTCTTATTCCTTTAGAAGTGTTATTGAGTCTCTAGGCACCAAAGGGGTTCGTGCAGTGGCCATAGATTTGCCTGGAAGTGGGTTCTCTGATAAGTCCTTCGTTGTGGAGGAAGATGTGGAGATTGGGGTTTTAGGAAGGTTTTGGGATGTGTATGATGATATACGAGAGAAGGGTGTCTTCTGGGCATTTGATCGGATAATCGAGACTGGGCAGATGCCTTATCAAGAGCTTGATAAGCCCCGAGTTTTGCATCGAAAGACTGTCAAGCTGCTTGAATTGGGATCTGAAGAGATAAGCAGGGTCCTGGATCAGGTGATTCAGACTATGGGATTAGCTCCTGTCCATTTGGTCCTTCACGACACAGCTTTGTCACTGAGTGCTAACTGGGTTCTGAACAATTTAGGTCTTGTAAGGAGTATGACTCTGATCGATACTGCCACAAAACCTGCACTTCCCTTTCAGATCTTTTCGGTGCCTGTGGTGAGGGATGCTGTGTTGGGTGTCTCATACTTTTATAATAAACTGATTGATTCATTCTGCGTGAAGGGGATGAGTGGTTTAGATGGAGAGGCACATAGGGTTCTCCTTAAAGGCAGTGATGGGGCAAGAGCGGTCGTTGGGATGGGAAGGAAGTTGAATGGCAGCTTTGATGTTGCCGAATGGGGTGGTTCAGGAAAGTTGAGCAGTGTGCCAATTCAGTTTCTTTGGTCTAGCAGTTACTCTGATGAATGGAGTAAGGAGGGGAATCGAATCTCTAATGCGATTTCACATGCTAAGTTTGTTGCACATTCTGGCAGTCGATGGCCTCAGGTGATTTTTTTTAAAAATATATCTGGGCATGTTACTTCCTTTTGAATTTAGTCCTCACACGTGTAAAGACTGCAACTTTTGATTCTGCATGTAGAAGGATATCTCTGTATATCTTCTTGTGATTGTGGGTTTGTTTATCTTAATCCATTTTCCACTTTCCTCCTGATGCCATTATTCCCTGTATATCAAACTCAATAGCAATCAGGGAGTTCAATGTCTGATATAAGTTGGGCGCAACTTTTTGAAAGGACTCAAAATGGCATCTGCTTTGAACTGATTTGTGTAGTATGCAATCTCTGTTTGGCATAGAATGAACTGTTGAACTGTTCCTTTTTGCTCGTGATGTTGCAGAAGCCATTACAGGGGCAACAGGCTGTCATAAAATGTAGACTGAAGATGATTCCATATTATAAATCGTTATTGTATTTTGATTTGTTAGTGTCATTAAAGAAAATTCTGCTTCAGTGGAGTAGCATTCCTGAAAGAACTCCGTTATCAAATCTTTCACTCGTATGCTTGGATGGGTGAAATGAGGAGCTCTTCTGGTCTCAAATTGTTTCTTTGGCCAAAAAAAAAAAAATTGAGGGCCAAGACAACCATCAGTAGGATGTACATAAGTGGGCAAATTTTTGTTCACAATTATCACGATGGCCCAATGGATTTTCTTAAAACCATCATTCAAGGAAGCCTTCATTTACAGGCCTGGTAAAGGAAAATTTTTAACAACTTAAATTGCTCCCATTATGAGTTTTGTCAGTCCAGTTTGCTCCCTCTTCTCTTACATTATACGTGCTCTAATGATACAATGGACAAGAAAAAGAGGTATATATCTGTAGTTCGGAATCACTTGTTTTGTGGACAGCTTCATAGCATATTCTGAGAAAATGATGATATCAGGCCTTTATATATCCTTGGATTTCCTTGGGGAGGCAGTTTCTTTTGTGTTGGAATGAAAAAGTTAGATCTCCTTTACTCAGAATCCATGAAGTTCGACAGCTTACTGTATCATTATGCTTAAAGCACAACATTAAAAGTTATTTGGCAAAATTTTTGTAATTGTCCAAAACAGACTGGCAGATTGATATTCATGTTCTTCTACTAATCTATCTCGTGCTCTGAACAAGAGCGATGGAAGTAAAATCTTATGATATAACATATATTTTGGTTTTCAATGTTCTCTGAATTAAATTCTCCTTGTGATGATTGCAGGAAGATGTTGCTGATGAGCTAGCAGAGGAAATATTCAGGCTCGTGTCCTCTCTACCTAAATCTGTACATCAGGTTGAGGAAGAGCCCATGCCTGATCACATCCAGAAGATGTTCAATGAAGCAACAAACAAGGATGATCACCACCACCAGCATCATCACAGTCATGGTGCTCACAGTTACCACCATGGCCACAGTCATGCTCACATGGGTGGAGCTGGAGGATACATGGATGCCTATGGGCTCGGGAACGGATGGGCAGCATGATGAGGCACTCCCATCGGTTGTCTCTCTGGATCTAGCCAGGAACCAGATTCATCAAAGGCAGACTATTCGAGGCCGTGTAGTATAGCTTCAGAGATTTTCCTCTATGGGTTATTGGTTGTTGTATGAGATGCAATGTTTCTACTTCAAAATCTCCCTTTTTTTTTCTCTTTTGCTGCACACTTTCTTCAATTCAAAGAACTTGGGGGGGCATATAACAATGTTGTAGTATTGTAATGTTTTCATTCTAGGAACTGATCATGTTCTGGGAAGATGATGAGATCACATGAAGAAAAGCCTATGAGGCATGTGTTACAAATTCCAGATCATGACCCGGCCCACTCGACCTTCGCCATGAGGGGTGCGTGGGGTCCTACCATGACTTTCTGCTGTGATGGTGAGTTTTGAAAAAAGAATGGTTTTTTTTTTCTTCTGGTTGGTTTTGAAAAGATTGGAAATTGGTTTTTCGACATTACACCAGACAGATCAACTGATAAATGTACGAAAGCCGGACCGCAAAAAGGGGCAGTTAGGTTGGGACCTTTCCGACAATTGTTCCCTGTGAGATGAGCCCGTCGACAAGTACAGTGTCGACAAGTACAGTATCTACACGTGCTTCTGCGTATATCGATGGGCATCAGAGTTCTTTTTTCCTATATTTCTGTAACGTCTTCTGATCTAAGTCTCTCCTCTAGAGTTCCGAAAATGGAAGGAAGACGAAGACTGTGACTAGCTGGTGGGTTATGTGTCGAAATGAACTGGGNGGAAGGAAGACGAAGACTGTGACTAGCTGGTGGGGTATGTGTCGAAAAGAACTGAGAACTGAGCGTTGGGATAAAGAAATGGGAAGTGTATAAATGAGGAATGGGCAAGGACACGCTGTCACGGTCTCATTTAATGGGAATTGCTTGGAGAAATAGGGCAGATGCAGCAGTTAGTTGCCAAAAGTCTTGGAATCCAAGAAATGATTTTGCATTCGTACCATCTCTAGATTATAAATAATAAAAAAAATTGGATTCGGCTATTATCCTTCATGCTCTCTGACCTTTTCACTGATAAAAGAAGTCCATATAAGCTCTCGAAGATGGCTGAAGATGGGATAGATCAAATTCCCACCTTACTACACGGCACTCTCTCCTTCGTCAATCGTCCTAAATGGACTCGACTCACAGTCCATCTCATAAGTGAGGGTCAACAATGGACTTACGGTACTCGTCACGTAGCTATCGGCGTCTGAACTCTCGTACTCACCCACCGCTCTTGCTGCCGCTCACTGACTAGAGTACCAAAAGGATCAAAATGAGTCGATCACAATCCGATTTGACCCTCTCGTTCGTCTCATGATCCGGGAAAATTTACCAGCGGGCAACCACCGTCGCACGTTATGGCTGGAAGAAGGTAGGAAGGCCATGTCTCTTTGCCAATCGCATTTACTGTAGCCGGTAGGGTAGATAGGTACATGCACATGCAATCGATACAAATTGAAACG
>CXYZ01012593.1:991824-1009371 GCA_900006705.1 Sonneratia caseolaris
TATGTATATTATAATAATTTTTTAATTTTAAATCGACCGTTTTCTCATCAATTCAATTGGGTTCACTGGTCGAACCGGAAACTAGCCAGTTCAACTGGAATTAATCTCATTGAAAGTGCAATTGGATTTTTTTTATAGGAATCGGATTTGGTGAGTGATCGGTTCTCAGTTGAACTGGTCAAATCAACCAGTTCGATCCGGTTTTTAAAACCATGCTTTTAACTCATATATATATATATATATATATATATCTTAGTTCATTTCTCTTTCTTTTTTTATAATTATTATACGTGTTATTAAGTAGATGAAGTGGCTCACGTGTGTCGCGAAGTTATTAACAATTCGCGACACATTAGCATTAATTAATAATAATTTGCACATAATTAAAGATAGTTGATGTTTTAAAATTTTTATGATTGACTTATAAAACAATACAAAATTTTAAAAATTTCACTATAAAATTTCCATTTTTTCACTAATTAATTTCTTAAATTTAAGTATTATAAATAAATAATAGTGATCATTATGGTCAAATATAAATTTCTGGATTATTACGAATGCACGCATGATTAAAAACAAGGTTTAATTTGCAATTTTGCCCTAGAAAATTATGGAGTTATCAAGAGGCGGCAGGTCCTCTCGTCTATAAATTCCCTCCCTCGCTCCTCAACGTCCCGTGCATCCAACGTCGAAGTTCTTCTCAGTGATTTCTTGATAATCTCTCTGCAGTTCCTTCGCAGAAAGAAAGCGAGAGATCAACTATACTTCTGTCTCTGTGTGTGCGAGCGAGCGTGCGTTGATAATTAGTCTTAATTTGTACGTCGTAGCTGGCAAACGATGGATTCAATCGTGGATTCAATCACCGGGCACGATGATCGCCAGCCGAGCGGCGGGAAGAACACCGCCAAGGTCGAGGGGAGGGTGGTGCTGATGAAGAAGAACGTGCTGGACTTCAACGACTTCACCAGCTCGGTGCTCGATGGGATCCACGAGCTGCTCGGCCAGGGCGTCTCCCTCCGCCTCATCAGCGCCGTCAACGGCGACCCCCGTGAGTCAATCTCCTACCCCTATCCTATCTGTCGATCCTTTTTTCTGTATCTGCTCGACTATCTGCGTTCACTTTAGGCTGTGTGACTTTGGCAGTCCTCCTGAATGCTGAATCCTCCCGTGAGGATAATAACTAGCGGAATAATAATAATAATAATAATTAACATATTATCTCTCAATTCAGTGAATTATTAATATGAAGATTAGTAATTAAAGCAGAATTATTACTACTAGCGGCTTCTTTGCGCCGCCTCGATTAATTTACTATTAATAACCCTTTGACAAGAACCCGTTTTGCGTCCAAGAATATTAAGAGATTCTTGATTCCGCTAATCAATATTTTCATCGGGTTGAAAATTTCCCGAAAATTATGTTAATTGGAAAATAAAGACAAGTCACTCCAATGGCAAAAATCAAGCCCCAAGCGTGGGGGGGACCACTTGAGCAGGACTACTTTTTCAAAGATATCAAGAATTTCCAGTAAAGAATTATGACCAAACTACCTGTCAACCGCGATGCCAATCAATACGGACCTCATGTCAATATTTTATAAAAATAAGAATGGAAAAATAATAATAAATAATAATAAAAGGAAGAATTTGATACGGTGGTGTTTCGGTTGAAAGAACGATGTCGTCGTCTTCTTCTTGACCCGGATCTTTATGGTCTGAGTCAATTGCACGTGCCACCTAATCCAAAGATCATATCTACCATTCAGTCTTTGGGTCCCGTTGCTCCCGCGATCCATTTCTTGAACTGGCAGATTTGATTTGAGCCGACCGGCTTGCCTGCAACTCTTTTGTACCCACGAATGTACTACTACATTCACCGCACCGGGTCCCTCAAGGCAGTTTAATGTGTCTTTTGCCTTAAGGATGTATCGGGTTGTGAGTATTTCTCATCTGCGAGCTCTTTCTCGGATGACAGGTAAGTGGTAGGAATCGCTGAATTGATTCCCTCTCGATTTGTCTTTGTTTCCGCAGAAAATGGGCTGAAGGGGAGGCTAGGGAAGCCTGCGTACCTCGAAGAGTGGCTCACTGCGGGCACTCCTTTGGTGGCCGGGGAAACCGCATTCAAAGTTACCTTCGACTGGGATGGGGAGATCGGGCTTCCCGGGGCCTTTGTGATAAGGAACGAGCACCACAGCCAATTCTATCTCAGGAGCGTCACACTTGACAGTGTCCCGGGGCATGGCCGGGTGCACTTTGTGTGCAACTCTTGGGTCTACCCTGCTGATAAGTACGTGAAAGACCGTGTTTTCTTCGCCAACAAGGTAACCAGGCAGAACCCTTTTGATCAGTTAACTCAGGTGGCTCGAGAACTCGAACTGACGGCCTTGTTCTGGGATCTGTTCTGCAGACCTGCCTTCCCAGTCAAACTCCGGCTCCACTGGTGAAATATAGAGAAGAAGAATTGATCAGCTTGAGGGGAGATGGGACTGGGGAGCTCAGGGAATGGGATCGGGTTTACGACTATGCTTTCTACAACGATTTGGGGGACCCTGATAAGGGCCCGAGCTATGCCCGCCCGGTCCTCGGCGGATCTGCCGAGTATCCTTACCCTCGCAGGGGAAGAACCGGCCGACCACCAAGCAAGACAGGTCTGATACTGCATCCCGAGCATCTGCTTTCTGTTGTACTCGTATCAAAAAATTAGCATATTCTGATACTTTATGCTTGTTGGCAGATCCCAACACCGAGTCTAGGCTGCCTCTGCTAATGAGCCTAGACATATATGTCCCAAGAGACGAGCGATTTGGTCACTTGAAAATGTCGGATTTCCTAGCCTACGCTTTGAAGTCTGTTGGCCAGATCCTCCAGCCCGCTCTCGAATCTCAGTTCGACAGCACTCCTGGGGAGTTTGACTCCTTCAAGGATGTGCTCAAGATCTATGAAGGTGGCATTAAGCTTCCCGAAAACTCCTTCCTTCAGAACGTAAGGAACGAGATCCCTCTCGAGTTGCTCAAGCAAATACTAGCATCCGATGGGGATGAAGGGGTCCTCAAGTACCCCATGCCTCAAGTAATCGAAGGTGGAGTATGTTCTATATCCAGGGTTGATCACTTTGTTAAATCGGCATTAGACACTGATAACTGATCATCTGCATTGGTAACCTGGGCAGAGGATAAGTCTGCATGGAGGACCGATGAAGAGTTTGCCCGAGAAATGCTCGCAGGAGTTAATCCTGTCATCATCCGTCGCCTCCAAGTAAGTTATTTGATCTCACAGTAAATTAAAGAAATATTCTATATCTGCAGTAATGGATTCGAGTTATGGTTTTAACTCGTTCATCTTGACTATTTCACTCTGTAGCAATTTCCTCCAGCAAGCACATTAGACCCGGAAGTATACGGAGATCAGACCAGTTCAATGACAAAGGAACAGATTGAGCATGGCTTGGACGGCCTAACTGTGAATGAAGTATGACATCTTAACTTGCCTATATCAGCTTCCTCGGAGTATGAAGAAACTGAAAATAACTGATGGATTCATCTTGTGCAGGCGATTGAGAAAAACCGGCTCTTCATATTGGACCACCATGATGCACTCATGCCGTATGTCAGGCGAATAAACATGACTTCCACTAAGATTTATGCAACCCGAACAGTCCTCTTCCTGAAGGAAGATGGGACTCTGAAGCCACTGGCCATAGAACTCAGCCTGCCACATCCCGAAGGGGATCATCTCGGAGCCATCAACAAGGTCTTCACACCAGCCACAGAGGGAGTCGCCAGATCGATCTGGGAGCTTGCCAAAGCCTACGCAGCTGTGAATGATTCAGGCTACCACCAGCTCATTAGCCACTTTCTGAACACACACGCTGTGATTGAGCCGTTCATTATTGCAGCCAACAGGCAACTCAGCGCTCTCCACCCCATTTATAAGCTCCTCCATCCTCATTTCCGGGACACGATGACCATTAATGCACTGGCAAGGCAGATCCTGATCAATGCTGGTGGAGTCTTGGAGTCGACTGTTTTCCCACAGAAGTATGCCATGGAGCTGTCCTCTGTTGTGTACAAGAACTGGGTGTTTCCCGAGCAGGCACTTCCCACTGATCTCATCAAGAGGTGACTAACTGTAACAACTAATTCCCGAAATCCTTAACCTCCATAGAGAGTGCATTTGTTTCACACATATTCCCTTAGTCATATTCGTTGTTTTTCTCCAGAGGAATGGCAGTTGAAGATCAGAACTCCCCGCATGGACTCCAGCTGTCGATTGAAGACTACCCTTATGCTGTTGACGGGCTCGAGATTTGGACCTCAATAAAGACTTGGGTCGAGGATTACTGCTCTTTCTATTACACAAGCGACGAGATGGTTCAGAAAGATACCGAGCTCCAGTCCTGGTGGAAGGAACTTGTAGAGAAAGGCCACGGAGACAAGAAGGACGAGCCATGGTGGCCCAAGATGAACAGCCTTCGGGACTTGACCGAGTCCTGCACGATCATAATCTGGATTGCCTCGGCCCTCCATGCTGCAGTTAACTTCGGGATGTACCCTTATGCGGGATACATGCCGAACCGTCCCACCATAAGCCGCAGGTTCATGCCCGAGGAAGGAACTCCTGAGCATGATGAGCTCAAGGAAAACCCCGAGAAGGCATTCCTGAAGACTATCACAGCCGAGCTCCAGACCCTTCTGGGGATCTCCATCATCGAGCTCCTATCGAGGCATGCCACAGACGAGGTCTATCTTGGGCGGAGGGAGATGCCGGAGTGGACTACCGACAGCGTGCCCCTGGAGGCATTACAGAAGTTTGGCAAGAAGCTGGCGGAGATCGAGGGTAGGATAGTGGAGATGAACGGGGACAAGAGGTGCAAGAACCGGCTCGGCCCCGTCAAGGTGCCGTACACTTTGCTGTATCCTTCCAGTGAAGCTGGGCTTACTGGAATGGGAATTCCTAACAGCGTCTCCATCTAAAAGGCTATAAGCTTGGATCACTTGATTGTCAGTATCGTTTCTTCATTCTTCTTGGAATAAATGCGGTGTAGCTCGCAGATGTTGCGGCAATTCGAATCCATTAATAAAAGTCACTTTGATTCCCGAAAGGTCTGCATACTCGAGGAACTGTTAAGTACCGCTACTACAAATCTTCGGTTCCCTTCACTTTTTTAGCTTTTTCCATAATGATCTTAGACAGCATGCCAATCGAACACGATACCTGGATGGAGGAGACCATCAGCAGAGACTCATATTGCCTGAGAGGTTGCTCATGTACTTTGCATTATTTCTTTTGTTCACGAGCACTGTGTTTTCTCCCCTCATTTAAACAGGAGCCTGCGTTTCTCCAAGCAAAGCAGCTGCAGAAGGCCATGGAAGTCCAGCCTCCTCCTCCTCCTCCTCTTCCTCGGTGGTTTCAAGACTGTCGCCCGAATGCGCAGATTCAGTTCTTCATCCGGAAAGAAGTAAATAAAAACGATATGACCGTGGGCTTCAATTTCGTCAAGGAAGCAAATAGATATTTTGCGAGTTTACCGGATAGTTATCAAACTGTGCTGATGAATGAGGGAATTCGAGTGCCCTGTTATATTTCCGGAGGCTCCTCCTACTCTGTGAGAGTAAGCAAAATAACTACAGCACCGAATTCTTTCAGACTGGACAGGAGAAGCTGGGCCGAGATTGCTACCAAGCTCAACATTTGGGTGGGAGACCCTATCCACTGTTGGGGGCTGATAAGCCCGCACCATCCGCTCACTTTATTCATGTCCAAGTTGCAAGGATGATGAACTTATCATTAATCAAATCCTCTCTTGTCGACATCATGAGAAATTGGATTTGGTGCAATATTATATATTTAACACTTATCGTGTGTGATTTTTCATATCCCTTTATTCGTTTCTCGTTTGTATTATTCTATTTTAGATTCGTGAATCTCTTATATAATCGGAAAAAAAATTCTCAGTACACGATAGTATTCGAGGAGAACAAGATGCAAATTCATGTGACCAGCTTGTGATGAAAGTAATGACATGCAAAAATAAATTTGATGAATAAATTGAAGAGAGATTGAGCCCTCCTCTATATTCATTCTTATTTTACCTGAAGGGATGAAATAATCTAAAAGATTAGGTTTATCGTGCAATAGATCACTTAAAAAAAATTCCCATAAGAAAGCGTCGCCACTTATTTAAATCCATGTAATTATTCTTTTTTTTAAGCAAAATGCATTTTGTATTATATTTATACTACTACGTAACACACTGATATAGTATAAAAGTAATAAAAATTATTAAATAAATCTAAAAAACATGATGGCCTAATATGACCATAGTACTTTTTGATGAAAATATATCTTATATAACAAGTGCACTATATGACACATTGAAATGATGTAACTATAAAAGACCATTAAATAAATTCAAGAAGATATTAGTGAGTTATAAAAAATTAGTTATTAGATAAAAAGAAAAAAACAAATATACTATGACATGATGTAATCGTCATATATAATATTGTCTAATTTTTATGTGTATTTATTTGATTAGAAAAAAATATATCATTACCATCAAATTGAATTTTTTACATTATATCGTTTTATAAAATATAAAATATGTGGTAAAGTTTATTGATTCAATCGAATTGATAATAAAAATGATATTATTAGAAGGATGCAACATGTGTTGAACGCGTAAATCATATTAACTACATATAATGAGTTCTTTCTATCTCCCATACATTTAACATGTCATAAGTGGACGTATAGGTGATTCCTACCGTGCCAACTTTTACGTAGGAGTTGAACGGAGGGGAAAATATTAAGAAATTTTAATTAAATAAAATGCCATACTACCATCCATTTTTGCCCCCCTCCAAGTTCATACAGACTGGACAGGTCAAATATGAAATGGAAGTTACTAATGGGGAATATGTGAAATTTATGAAAAGTTAGGGTCGGACAGTGTGAGTATCCAAAGTTGAGGGACCTTTCATGATACTCGGCGAGAGTACATTTCAAAGTAGAAATCGATCCAGTGTCGTCCTCCACCGGAGACTCACGATACCAGACTGTAGAATTCTCAATCAGGACACGTGTACGGCGATAAAGGGGTCAGCCGATGCTGACGCCCCCACAGCCCGAAGGACAGGAACAACATTATCACTGGGCAAACCCACATTCAAGTTTCGCGGCAACGTCCTTCTTCTTCCTCCCGTCTGTCCTCTGAGAGCCACCCTTTCTGTCCATAAGCGCTCGCTTTCTCTCTCTAAAACCCTCACCGTCCTTCTCTCCCTTGCGCCCATGGTCGGCCTCGGATCGCGCGGGGTCTCCGATTGGTGAGGCTGGCTGCTGATTTTCTGTCTCTGATCTGCTGACTGGGGTTTGAATTTGAAACCTCTCGGAGGTCTCTTGTCCGTTGCTGCCTCGGCCGCTCAGGCGAATTGGTGCCGGAGCTTGGACCACGAGGCTCGGCTGAAGGTCCTCCTCACCGGTTGTTTTCCTCGTGAAGCTTCAAAGCAAGGTTTTTGACTGAGATTTCTGTTTGTCGGAGTGCTTCTCGTGAATTTGAATCTGCCTCTCCAGTCTACCTGCCAATCCTTGAAGCGTACTTCAGGTTTGAACGTAGTCGATCAATTCATCACCGTCAAGTGAACGTTTTGCACATTTTGGGGTCCAATCCGAGATCTTTTTATGGAAAATAGATATCAAATATCTCCTTGGTGCAACTTATCTGGGTATCTTTGCCGATTCCTCTGTTTCCCCCTCGAACTGTCAATTTAATTAGTGGAATGAGTTTTTGCGCAGTATGTTTTTGGAAACAGGGATGACCCCTTTTGACATTCCTTTATACGTCCGAGTCGTTGCACTTTGTGCCCCGTAGCTCCTACTCATGTACTCATTTTATTTCAGAGTATGTAGGCATTGGCTTGTGTGCTATCCACAGATAATGATTTTAATAGACACAAGCAATTTGATGGGAAGCCAATATATAGTATTATAGGTTTTGATTCTTTTTTGAAATCACCATTCTGGGACTCTCTCTTCTTTTCATTTTGCTAAACAATACAAAAATTTCCGTTGGTTTTTGTAGATAAGCTCCACCAAGATGCCACCATCAAGGAAATCAAGAAGTGCTTATAAGAGGTTTTCGAATTTAAATGAGGTTTCCCCGGACAAGGATGGTGGGAGCTCAAAAACTGGCAGGCCTCGGGTGAGTCGTTTCATATGTCTTTTGTAAAAAAAATTTGCCTGAGCACTGAGATGCTTGGTGCTCTATCCATTGATCAGTAACAGTTTCTGTATTGAGCTTCCAATGTATTTCATGCTTGTAAGTGCTCTTAAAATTATTTGTTATTAGTTTTGAGATGATTTATGTTCCTTGCAATGAATAACTGTTAATCTTCACATTTTATCATATACTTTTTGCACAGAAGAAGAAACTGTCTGATATGTTAGGACCCCAGTGGAGTCATGAAGAGCTCGAACGTTTCTATGAAGCATATCGGAAACATGCGAAAGACTGGAGAAGAGTATGATCTTTGACATTGACATTCTGCCTTTCCATTTGTGAAATAGTTGGAATGCTCTCACTACTGCCCGCATCACTCCAATGTGGTATAAATTTTTTTTGTTCAACCTTGTTCCATTATTAGGTGGCTGCTGTACTACGTAATAGATCTGTGGAGATGGTGGAGGCTCTTTACAACATGAACCGGGTATGTAGGAAAAGGTTATTCTGCCAAAACAAAAAAAGCATTGAAGTGGTCTCACTTAGTTACGACAGCCTAAGCATATGCAAACACAGGCCATTCAAGATGAAAATAAAAAGAATATTTATTCTTCCTTTTCTTTTACTTTGATAAGTTTTGGATCTTCCATGTGCTATAGATTGAATCGCTACTCACTCTCTGAACCCGTTTACAACTGATTAATATAAATTTAAACCATGGGAATGAACTGGACTATTTTTCTTATGAGTTACTATCATTTCTTTTCAGGCATATTTGTCTCTTCCAGAGGGTATGGCTTCTGTTGTTGGCCTCAAGGCAATGATGACTGACCATTACAATGTTCTGGTGAGTTGGAACTTTAATTTGAAATTCTGCAGATTATTTACCGTAAGCCCAGAGAAAAATCTTTGATAAGAACATTCACCATCTTTTTTAGACTTGCTGTTAAGTGAGTAATGATTTCATTTTGTAGGAACTTTTTTTTGCCCCTTTTCTTGTTGGCATGATAAGACATTGAATGTAATTTGGGGTTCTATTTGCTTAGTGCACTAGCACCAAGTGAGTCTTGATGTTACCATTGATTTTGCTTTCAGAGGGATACTTATTATGTTTAATTGTTTTAATGTCAATGCCTTTCTTATTATTTAAGTAAATGTTTCACTAAATGTACAAATTTATTTACTAATGTGACATGTGACGATCCGTGCACAAATTTATTATTTTCACATTTATTTTTTCCCCTTTTCCTGTGGTTTGTAAGTAATAGAGCATGCACGTATTCTTAATTCATAAACTGACAGGAGGGAAGTGACAGTGAACGAGAGAGCATTGATGCAGCGGAAATGAGAAAGAAACAGAAACGCAAGCTGGCAAAGGTTCAGCTTACAACTCCAAGAGAAGATCTTTTGCATTCTGCAAATGATTTTTCAAATGATGGTTGCCTCTCAATTTTGAAGAAAAGACGAATTGATGGTAACTAATACTCAAGTTAAGCATTTGCTTCTGAAATTGTTAAAAAATGGTGTTAATTGCCTCCAACTAAAATTTTCATGTATGCTAGGAGGCCAACCTCGTGCTGTTGGAAAGAGGACACCCCGTTTTCCTGTTTCCTCTTTTAATAGGAAAGATGCAAGGGACAGTATTGTTTACGTGAACAAGAGGTCTGGAAAGTCTGAAGGTGAAAAGGACGATGATGTTGCACATGAAGCAGCCCTAGCATTGGCTGTGGCTTCGCATAAAAGCAGCTCTCCCCAAGTATCTGGAAGTCCTTTTAATAAAACAAAGCGCTTGAAACCATCACCTGTTCAAAGCTGGGAAAGGATGGTAGTGACCTGTACTTGCATGTTCAATCTCATCGTTAGTCCTTCTGTACTTTCTGTTGACTGTGGAATGTTGGTTTCATTTTCTTGTGATCTAGAACTCACAATCTGGAGCAACTAAGTGCGGTGATGCCTCCTTGGATGAAGAATTGGTGGAGGGCAGCATTGGTAGTCGAGGAACGGAAAATGGAGACTATGCCAAGGATACAAAGTCTTTGAAGGACATTGAAAGTGTAGGTACTGTAGAGGTTCACAGAAAAGGGAAGAAAATCTATAGGAAAGAGAAAGCTGAGGAGAAAGGAAGAAAAGAGTTTGAGGATGGTGGAGAAGCATGTAGCGGAACTGAGGAAGGAGATAATGCTAATTCTTCCAAAAGAAAAGTTGATTTTGACACTTTAAATGTGAAAAAGGATAAATCTGCTCGTCAGGGTCAGAAAAAGAGAAGCAAGAAGCTTTTCTTTGGAGGTATTTCCTTTGATACAGTTGCTAATTGTTTGTGGTCGTCTGTGTTGCTGTTTTGTAATTTTGTTTTGTTGTTGCATTGCTTAGGTATGCATAAAATCTTCATTGTATTGTTGTCAGTCTTTGTAAGAGGTGCAAACTTCAATATAATATTTGGTGCTGGATTTATTGCTGGGTAGAAATTTAATTTTAACAGAAGTTATTTCCTTTCTTGGGATCATTTGAATGGATTTTCTATAATAATATATTCCCTGCTCTTAAAGGCTATTTCCTTTTAGTTCTTTAAGTGCTTGATATTTCTATGGTTTCCTGAGATTGTAGCAACACCAAGATAGAACTCATGTCAAATATCCATTTTTTTCTTGCTACATGTAGATGAAAATGCTGCTCTCTCTGCTCTCCAAACGTTGGCTGATTTATCTTTAATGATGCCAACATCTGCCATAGACTCAGGTTTGTGTTTTATCTTTCCTTGTTTATGAGCACTTGCACATCCTTATTTGTCCCATTAGCTCTGTGTTTGTAGTGAGTAAGCATTTTCCCAATAGCAACTTATTTGTCTATCCAAATGAGGATGTGGAGTTTATCTATTGTCTATTTGTGGTCCTGTTGTTAATTTTTCTGATCTATTTCTTTTTTCTTTTTCCCTTTTTATGCTCTATGTGGCACAGAATCTTCAGTCCAGTTGAAGGAAGAGAAAACTAGTTTTGATGTAGACGATAAGACTGGTGTACCTGAAGCTACATCTACTACTCATCAACAAGGTAGCCCCTCAGAATCAAAAGACAAAATATCTTATGCAATGTCTGGATCTGAGACTGTGAAGTTAAAACATGGATGGATGGAGACCCTTGATGCTTCCTCTCAAATGAATGAAAAGATGAAGTCTGCCAACAAGACAGTAAAAAGAAAAGGCAAGCTCATGGTTTCAAAGGTAAGCAGCATACAAAATAATTTCATCATTGATGATGTAGAAATCAGTTCATCTGTCCTACCATCTGCCCCTTGACTTCTTTCCATCCTCCCAATATAATCTTTCATGAATGCAGCTTCCTGATGGTGAGGCTCATGCTAGTTCGCAGCTGGACGAAAATTTCAAGAGTGAGGTATTATTCTTCATTATGTATCTTTTTTTTCCCCCTAATTTACAGCTGGTCTGGTACTGTTCTAAGGATCCATGTGGTAGGTCAATGAATTGGTCCAACTCTCTCTCTCTCTCTCTCCCTAATATGTTGTAAAAGTTAGATTTATACAAGACGGGTTTCTTTGAAGTTCTTCTGCTTCTTAAGGGATGATGTCCACCATTCATTTCTGGTTTTGTTTTTAATTTTTTTAAGCCATTTTACATAATGCTGAATTATTTGCTCTGCTTATGCTTTAGACTGCTGTAGAAGAAGGAAACAAGTCAGTGATCAAAGGAAAACGTACAGGTCAACAACCTAGCATTGCAAGAAACTTGAAAGCCCTCAGGTTATCAGAAAGTTCTTTTGGTGGTGGTCAGAGAGGAACAGAAACCGGTTCGGTTGTGTCAACTGCTCAAATTCTTGCAACAACCCAATTTGTCTCGGCAACCAGCTATAGAAGCAGAAGGAAGAAAAATCTGCCTATGATTTGGAATCCAAAGGAGTCAAGTGGTCCTGATACTATATCTAGGAAACGACTTGATAAGCAGGGAGCTTTTGTGCAGGACAAAGCAATTCTGCTAAAGGTGTCAAATTCGTTGTTTTAGGAGGCACTGGGATCCTCTATTTTGGATAATATGATTTAATGTCTTCAGTTCTAACTTGCAGGACAAACTGTCTTGTTGGCTTTCATCGTCCCTGTCTCGAAGATGGTGCATCTTTGAGTGGTTTTATAGTGCTATTGATTATCCTTGGTTTGCAAAAAGAGAGTTCGTGGAGTATTTGAACCATGTTGGACTTGGACACATCCCCAGGCTTACACGGGTTGAATGGAGTGTCATAAGAGGGTATGATTTTAAACTGCTGTCACTTTTTCTTTGTTTTAGTGTTTGCAAGTACAAGTCCTGGTGTATACTTATATTGTAAGCATCCTTTTCATGCAGCTCCCTTGGCAAGCCTCGTAGATTTTCTGAAAATTTTCTAAGTGAAGAGAGGAAGAAGCTCGAACAGTATCGGGAATCGGTAAGGAAGCATTATGCTGAACTCCGAAGTGGCATGAGGGATGTGCTTCCTGCAGATTTAGCCCCACCACTATCTGTGGGACAACATGTGGTTGTTCTGCATCCCAAAACCAGGGAACTCCATGATGGAAGCATACTTACAGTTGATCATGATAAATGTAGGATTCAGTTTGACCGTGCTGACATTGGAGTTGAATTTGTCAGGGTAAATATATCTCAGCAAAGAAAAACAGTATCTCACTTGTCAATTTTTCTCCCTAACATATTCTAATCTGTTCAAATGGTGTTCTGAAGCCCAGTAGTTTCTTAATTGGTCTTACATGAGACGTAAAATGTGGAATATGTTAGTGTGATCTTCTATCATGATGTTCTTTCAGGATGTGGATTGCATGCCCTTCAATCCAGTGGATAACATGCCAGACGCTCTTAGAAGATATAATGTCTTTTCTGAAAAATTCTCTATGATGTCTAAGGAGCCCCAGATGAATGGTAATATAAATTCTGGGGGATCCCTTGTTTGTGGTTCCAATGGCCATCCTGTGCTAAGTCCGGCTAATCCTTTGATGAAGAAGGGAAAGGTATGCTTTGTTTCCTTTTGGGTTGAGGTTTACCTGTTCAACTTTTGCGTCATATTTTGTCAGTAACTTTTATTGCTGAGTTTCGATGGTTTTCCTGAATGTTGGAACTGTCTGCCACATATTGGAGTCAAGATCAAACCTTTTTATCTTCCATTTCATGATATAAATTCTCTCCTTTCCCATAAATTTGTCTGCATTTACCCCTCCATGCTGTCCCCCCTTAAGCTCCAAGTATCTGAGCTATTTTAGTATTCTTCACCAGGATATAACCCATGCTGTTTCACAAGCTAAAGAAGCTGCTTCCAGTGGCGTTGGTGCTCAACAATCTTTGCCAATAAGTCATTGTCAAGCAAGAGAAGCTGATATTCAGGCTCTTTCCAATCTTACTCGGGCCTTAGACAAGCAGGTAAGTAAATTTCCCCTTGGTACTGATATTAGGTTGAGTCTACATCAGGTTGGATGATCCTGATGGTCAATACTATAATGAACCATGAAGTTTGTGGTAATCACTGAATGCGTTCTCATTGTAGGTTTTGATTTCCCTTTGATTTGGACAAAAGCTATTCTTCTGCCTGCTGAAGAACTATTTAACGTTATCCTGGCTTTGAATGCAAGCAGTTAAAATTACTTTTTAAGTCCGTAATTTTACAACTTGTATATGCTATTTTAGAATTGTTCAGATTGTCATGAACACGACTGGATTGCCCAACACAGGGCTAGACCTAATATCAATCTTTACTTTGTGAACCATAAAGGAGGCACTCTTAATGGAGCTTAGGAACCTAAATAATGATGTTCTACAGCAGCAAACTGATGGAGACAGATCTCTTAAAGATTCTGATTCTTTCAAAAAGCGCTACGCCATGGTACTTGTACAACTAAAGGAAGCCGGTGGTCAGGCATGTGGCTTCCTTGATTTTGTACCATCTTTTGTACCAAACCGACCGTTTGTTTTAGTTTTGTTACTCATCCTTTTATATAAATGGGCAGGCTTCTTCCGCCCTGGTCCAATTGAGGGAACGAAATACTTATAGAGGACATCCTCTTCCACCCTGGCTCAGACTCCAAGCAAATTCTGGCAACCCTATCGGTCTACCAGGATCTGGTGATAAGTACTTGCTTTCTCAAGAATCGGGATGCAATGTTCTTGAAATTGTTGATGGATCGAGATTGAAAGCACGTGCAATGGTAGATGCTGCTGTAAAGGTGCAGGCACATATTTCCTATCATGTTTATCAAGTAAAGGATTCTCATATGTTTACTCAATCAACTGTTTTTCTAAGTTTCTTGGATTTGGTCATCGTATTTTAAACATTCGCATGGATTGTTGGGATTTTGGATGAGCCCAACCAACAAAAGAAAGGGCAAAGAGAGAATAATATACAACTGTGGTTCAAGCTAAAATTGGCCGCTTAATCCAGAGGAAAGGCATTTAACTGTTTGGTCTAATCAAGAACCTAATCAAGAACCAGCCAATCAATGATTTTTATTGCCTTTCAAACTTTTTACTGGACCCAAACTGGCAAAGAGGTTTCGCTTTCCATTTTGAGCAGTCTTTATTTTTTTTGGTCCTGTTTTAGAAAACATTGCCATGAGTGAAACATGTGCTGTTATGTTCTCTTTTCAGGCTATTTCATCTTTGAAAGAAGGCGATGATGCTTTTGTGAGAATTGCCGAAGCCTTTGATTCCATCAACGATCAACACCTGACCTCGGACCCTAGGTTGTTAGCTGCAATGTCTCCTGAGAAGTCTAGTACAGGGTTTCGTCACAGTTATCAGTTAAAAGATAGCAGCACATCAGAGCCCCATCTTTCGACGGATTTGAGATCTTCTGGTGATTCTGACAAGAAGGAAACCCAAATCCCCGCTGACCTGATCACATCATGTGTTGCTAGTTTGCTTATGATACAGGTGAGTTTGAACATTTTATTGAATTTCTCTGACACTTGGATTGTGATGAAATCTCGTTGGGCAAACTTTGGTCACTCAATCTGGCAGGTTATTCCCCTCAACTTGATCTCTGATGTTGCATAGTCAAATGCTTCGCAACTAACTGTTTTTGAGACATGTCTTTCTGAGTATCTCTCTTGGGATATGTTTCCTTCTTCTGCTGTGTATCTCTAAAGCCTTGTGTAACTCGCAGACTTGCACAGAGAGGCATTACCCTCCTGCTGATGTGGCAAGGATACTCGACTCAGCTGTTTCGAGCTTGCACCCTTGCTGCCCCGAGAACCTCCCTATTTACCAGGAGATACAGATGTCCATGGGAAGACTCAAGACCCAGATACTAGCTCTCGTACCAACTCAGATATGACACAGTGATCACTCCTTATCCGACTGGTCAGGATTATCACAATCTGTATATATACATGCAGCGGCTAGTCGGTGAAATTTTCTCTGCCGATCTAAGTGTCTGTGCCCGGAATTTCCTTGTGATAAGGGTCTTAACTACATTGCTGTTGGCTGCAGCCTGAAAGATGCTTGTGGTTGAGGAATCTCTTTACAATTATCATCTTTCCCTTTGAGATTTTTGGTTTTCCTTTTCTTCATCTGTAGCAACATTAGATGCTGTAATGCCATGAAAACCATTCCAATAATTGCCATTGTGTTTTTTTCCCCCTTTTCTGAATCAGTACAAAAACTCGTATCATCAGTTATGTCTGTTCTAATAGACAAGTGGAGTAGTTCTCAGATTCAACTCCTAGGCAAACAAAACAAAAAAAAAAAAAAAATGTTGTCATGTATGAATTTTCATGTCAAATTGAGATTTACTACATTGTTTCGGTCTAGTTGTAGAGCTTATTATTCAGTGATACTATAAGTTTATTTGACTTTATAATAATACTTTATATTAGAAATTATAACTGAATTTTTAACTGGAATTTATAATCAAATTTATATTTCTTAAAATATAATTTAATAATAATCTTAAATTTCCATCCATAATCCTAACACAACTGTGGTCTGGGACTCGAAATGTTAGTAAACGGACCATCACAAGATGTGAGGGCAAAAATGGAAATGTAATTGCAGTTTTAATCCCCGCGAGAACCTGAGCGGGAAAGGCTGTGATCACTCGGTTCCGACAACAGGAAAGCTCTGAGACTGTCGCCTCACGTACGAACTAGTAGGCGGTGAGCTTCCATGGCGACCTTGGTCTCCATAACCTTCTCCGTCCCTTTGGTGCCTTCGACAGCGGCTTCCGAGGTATGCGACTTCACCGCTAAACTTTCTCACACGAATCGATACGCTCTTTCCCCTTTCATTCATTCCACTCTTTGTCGCCAAGAGAGAGAGATAAACAGATGGTAAGAGACCGTTTGGCCGATGATTAGGTAGGGAGGGCATAAACTTTGGGGGGGTGGGGGGTGTGCAATTTCTCGTTAGAGTCTAATTGAGCTGATTATATTTTTAGCGGCATTTCTTCGAACTCCTCAACTGCAGTGTAGAAAGTTGCTAAACAAGAAGAGTGTTTTTCGTTTTCGTTGTGGAATATGTGAATGAGCCGCCAATAAAAGTCATGCAAATGTTAGCATCGCATGGCGATGGTTCCCTTCAAAGAATTCCAGCTGTGCGTCTTGTTCTCATGGATTACATTATGGTCACTCTGTCCATGCTTGAGCTTATTCATGTTTTGGGCTCATGTGCAGGGAATGTATCGAAGAACTCCAAATACAGCAGGACTAGTCAGTCAGACTACTATGATGAAAAGTCTGTTTTGGTATCTATTTGTTGCTCTTGCGTTAATACATGCTTGTTGTGATTCTCTCTTTCACTGCTCTCACTACTTGTTAGTCATATAAATTCAAGTGCTAGTCATGCACTAGCATCATGAATGTGTCATTGATTTGCTGTTAGTTCAAAGCTGCTGCACAGAGAGCTCTAGTTAATGCCTTTTCCTTCAGCATGCATATTATAATTTTCAGTAGGCTGATCTCAGTTAAGGTGGAGGCTCTATTCATATTCCACAAAAGCGCTGCCTTCAAGAGGTGTTGCCCTGATTTGGGTTTTTTAGTGAATGTGTAGTTCTAGTACATAGAATATGCATCTTTTATCCTTCTTGGCTTTTATTTTTCTTCATTCTACCGGGTGATAGCATGTTCTTCTATGGGCTACAAGTTGTTCTCTGAGGCAGTTGGTTAAAGGGCCAGACTGTGACTTGGTGACTCTTGTTAGATTCGTGCCCTTGTGGCCCTCAATAAATACGCTGCCCATCACTCACGTGGGCTTTGTGGAAAGGCTCAAACTTATCCAGTTCCATGTGTTTGATTTTTTGTTGTATTTGAGGTAATGGTGTTGGGAAAAACTTTTCTTTTGTGGGGGGG
>CXYZ01012593.1:1009638-1050697 GCA_900006705.1 Sonneratia caseolaris
GGGGGGGGTGGGGGGTGGGGAAGTGTAGAGGAGTCACACTTGACCCAGAGATGGAGAAACAAGAGAAGAGAAAGAAAGAAAAAGAAAAGCAAGAAGATAAAGGGCTTGATGGTGTGAGAACTTTTTACATCTATGACAGCAGGAAATTAGATGTACAAAACTGAAATCTGAGAGAAAATATAGTGTCCATGAGTGTTGATCCATTTACACAGGCAGGTTCCTCATTGAAGTATGTATTACAAATTAGGCTCCTATTCCTGAAACTAAAAATATGCATAAGTTCATGCAGACCTGCAAGAGTTCCAGGTTAATTTATCCGTTGAGAAGAGATATTGGTAATGGTATATAACTCATGTTGGAGCAAAATTAGACTCCTCAAGGCTCTTTTCTGGCTTTGCTAATTCAATCTTAATACTAATACCATGAGTTATTTACTCTGTGCAGCACCCAGACTTCATGCATTTCAGGATGCGAGGTGGAACAGATCTTTCACAAATGGGTGCCATCAAGATCACCTAGTAATAACTTCAAGGAGTCAGATCTTCTGCTGTTGCATGATGAATCTGGAAACATGTTACGATCGTGTTGTATTGTCAGGTTACTGGGTGGGACCGGATCTTGACGATGGTTGGGGATATGTAGAAGCTTTCATTAATCGGCTATATTGAGTTTTTGATACGGGATTTGGCTCGCTTCATGAATGGTGGATACTTGACCCTCTCTTTCACTGCCCTGATGAGACATCAGTTCGAACTAAGAAGTCCACGGACAACTCTGGAATTGAACAGCAAAAAGAAGATAATCCCTGTCTTCCCGTGCTCAATTTTTGCATACAATCAAACGCATTAAGTGCATTTTCCCGATCACAAACACGTGCAATGGGAACATTAATAAAGAGGACCTCGTATGTGTCTCATCGGGACAAGACTATATCCTCACTGGAATTAATGTGTCTCATGATCTCTGTTAGATGTGATCTGATACAAGGCAAAACGGTTGCTTCAAACTCGCATAGACATTGCCATTATGATGAGCTCGTCCAGTTCCTTCTTCGCATCCTTGATATTCTTTATTGTTTTCCTGGAAGCCCTCCCATCCACGAGGCATGCATCGAGATCCATGACACTGCTAAATCGTCGCATGGTACTCGCTCAACTATGCAGTCCAATCAGTTTTATGAAGCTCGATGCCGGGATTCCATGGTCGGAGCTCATGGATACAGCAAGTGTCCGAAACGAGAAAATTCATCAGTGATGTAGAGCGTTTCCGTACGATCAGTTCCATGGTCCAGCTTTTGTCCCTTGCCATTTCTTGAGCTCTGATATCATTATCATACTAATCTCTCCAGATGATGTACTCTTCGTCCTGCTTTATGGGCAAATGAATTTTTGGAAAGATTTCCTTCGGGTTAAGTGCATAGCGCAGTTACTTTCCTCATCGAACTTGCCCATCTTTCCTTTTGCCTCCCACGCACCTCCGAGAGAGGTGACCTCTGTTGAGAAGTGGTCCCAACCCAACGAAGCTGTTCATGAAACCCTAGAAGCAACCCTAATTCTAATTCTCTGCAGAAATCCTGATATTTCTTTAATGGAAACATCCCTCGCTTCCATGTACTTAAACTCAATTAAAGTACAAGCTTGCCTGAGATCTGACTGGATTTTCACGGCAAATGATGTCTTGTGAAGCCCTTAACTAATGGTGGTGGTGGTCCCCTGATTCTATGTTCAAGGAGAAAAGAACCCTAGCCTGGTACTTCCTCTGCAGTGCTACAAGTACNGTAGAGCCTGGTACTTCCTCTGCAGTGCTACAAGTACTTCTGTTCAAGGGAGCCCTATATACTAGAAGGCCCACGAATCTACACCATTATTGCATACTCTTGTCTCATGTAAGCTATTATCTTACGATTTACTGACATAGATCTTCGGGTGTGATCACATCTATCGATTGAAAAGTTCAGTTTATATTGGATAGACATGATTACTCGGACCGTGCCTGACAATTCGTTGCCCACTAGCGGCCATATTGCATAGATCTCTGGAAATGATCGGACGGATCATGTGTAACACTTGTGAGTGAAATCATCAGCCTCCCTTACTAACCTAGACCGAGGGTGGTCCTACCAGTTTAGAGCGGATAAGCCGAAAAGATGAAATGCCAACAGGAAAATATTTGCAAGCATCGATTGTAGTATTGTACATGCTATAGAAGATCATCATCCATATAATAACTCTAGTGGGATTTCATTTGATCATCAAAAGCATTTCTTCATACTCAAAGACCAGCTGGGTTAGATATACAGATTCGGAGTCACACCAGAATCATAGTATCATGAGATCGTGCTTGTTATATATATAAATCATTATATATCCACTTTGGAACGGATGATTGAATGACAGAACCATCTTCAGGAAATGGAGAACCTTCAAGATCAAATTGATCTGGCCTTAACACTTGATCATCAAACACCAATTCCAGCGGCACTAGGAAAACTACTGAAGCTCTGATGATGACATAGAAGCTGATCATAAGATCATCTCGCTCGACATTCATCCGAAATTGAATCATATAATGGCAACTCGGGGTGCAATGACTTTATTGTGATGGAACTCTACTTCTCAAGTCGGGGCAGATCTGAGTCAACTTCGCGTCTTGTCCAGGGCAGCTCCTTGAAAGAATCCCAGTTCCTTCCCCCACAAGTCGATGATCCTAAGCTAACCGGCCGTTCTTTTCGTTTATGATCCTAAACTCCATTAGAGTAGGGGAGCTTTACTGTTTAGAGGAGTTGCTTCTTCTCTAGGAGCCCTCCGATCCTCTTGCTGTTGCTGATGGGAAGAAGAAGAAGAAGAAGAAGCCCTATTAATACCTTGAAACAATTCCTCCAATGATCCCCTAGTCATCAACCAGTCTGGATTGTTACTGCGAGTCTGACAGACTGCGACCGAACACGAGGAAGATTTATCTCTCTCGTGCTCCCTATATATCTGGATATACCTCGCCATCGCCCGTGCGTACTCATCGAACCCTAGGGCGCTCAGAGCCCAGCAGATGTCGTCCCCGTTCACCGTCTTGCGGTTCTCCTTCTGGCACTTCTCTGAAGCCTCCCCGGTGACGAAGCTCACGAACTCCGTCGCGCACTGCTGCATCTTCTGCTTCGCCTCCTTGGAGATCTTTGCGGTCGGCGGCAGCATCTGCTTCATGATCCTTCCGACGTTCGCAATCGGCAGCATCTGCTCCTGCTCGTCCACCATTTCCCTCTCACGATCCGCTCGTTGAACTAGCTAGGGTCCCCTCTCGAATCTGCATTTGCTTTCCATGCGCGTATATATAGACAAAGCCTGACTCTATTTGAATCAATGTGCTGATGTGTATATATGTCACCTGAATGAATACTGATATCGATAAACCATAATTTATCCAAATTTATTTCATATATATTGCATATAGAATAAGTTATTTATTCATAACTCAATTAATATAATATTTGGATTAATCGGATAATTATATAATATAAAATCTTATTTTAAATTATTTAAATTTATTTTTATTTAATTTGAACTAGAGTTGGGTGGTTCAAAATATAAAAAAATTCACGTTCAAGCTAGGATTTTCACGCCCATAGAGATGGTGGGCCGTGCCGGCCCGAATTGATAGGTCTAGAACTAACATCCTCCTAGACAAACATTAATGAATTAGAGAAGGAATTAATTATTGATCTCAATTAGTGTTTGATTGCAACATATGCTCGATCTTCCATATTATATATATGAGATAGCTCAGCTTCTCCACGACGCACCAAAAGCAATTATCTGACATTGGACCGGCCAAGCCCATTAAAAGGCCCATAAAGTGTGATGGGCTTTAAGGAGGCCCGACTCAATTGCATTTGGCTGGCCCATTCTCACATGCCGTGATGAACGTACTCTCACAGTCAGCGGCCGTGCTTCCTCCTCGTTGTATTGGCGGCGGCCACTGATCACTCGCCTTCTTCCCCTCTCTGACGACCTCCATCTCAGCTTCTTCTTCGATTTTATTTTGGTATGTGTTGATGTATGTCTGGGTTTCCATCGACTTTCTTCAAACGCAACTTTCCTCTCAAGTTGACTCCGTTCGTCCTGTGGTCTCGCAGGAGGAACCCATTATTGGAAGAAAGCCCAAGCTCTTCTTAGGAAGCCGTGCTCGTGGGAGGAAGCATCTGAGGGGTAAGTCCAGGTCCTCCGTAGGAAGCCGAGCTTCTTTCCTATTTCATTGTCATTATTCAATTTCAATTCACTCTGTACGATCCCCAAATTGTGAGGCTTGCATGGTCAGGGCGATTATGTTTTGGATATTTAGGGCTGAATTGGGATCCTAGCATTATTGCTCTGTTATAGTTCCTCGGCATAGCTGCTTTCGGGTCGAACAGAAAACTCTTCCAGGGAATCTTAGTTTTGATCTTGGGGGAATGTGAGCTGACGAGCATCCAGTGTGGTTTGGATCTCTGGGAGCTTTCTTGTGGAAAAATTGATGGATTGTTATGAAGGAATTGACTCCTGATTTTTTTTATTCATTTGAAAGAAATGCCGCAAGAGTTGTAAAGATAGATGCAGCTCGGAAGTAGTTCTGACCTCACCAACTTTTAGAATAATTTGGAATAGATTGCTTGAACTGCCAATACCATTATATGGTGCTTCTGGATTTTAAGATATGCCTGCCAGTGGTCCATTTGTTATTGTCTCAGGATGCGAAGCATGTGTTTTTGTGGTTTATTTTTAAGTTGTCTTAGTTGATATAAAAATGTAAAAGCTTTGATACATACTTTTTTAGGTGATTTTGTATATCTATGAGAAACCATTGTTTTTCTTATTCTGTATTGATAATCAAGTTGGTTCAGTGTAGGGTATGTTTTCAAATTCTAGGAGCCAATTTCATATAGGGTACCTGCACCCGACCACCCCTAGCTCCTACCTTTTATGCCAATGTGATAGGGGTGGATCTACATCAGGTTGGCAGACAGTGGAGGTCCCCTCCGTCAATAGAATAATGCAACCTTGATATCATTTACTTTCTAGAGCTCAATGGCAATGTAAGATCTGAAGCTAAGTTTCTGCTTTTGTGTTGATTTCCGTATGCTTGATTGAAGTAATTGTTGATTGTTATGTTGAATGTTGTTGCCTTTGTCATAGTATTCTTTTGGTTTATGGAGTCGCTGAGTTCTGACCTTTCATGTTAGATGTAGGGAAATGGCTTACTTTAATTTTCTTCTTCATAATTTTTGAGGCATTATACTTTGGAAGGGGAAAGATCAGATTCATCATCTGCTGACTCATCTACATTTTGCTTGGTGATTCATTCAGATGCCACTTAGCCCATGTGAGATTTGGTTCTAATATCCCGAAGATGTCACTATCTAGACTTGCCAGAAGAAATCATCTCCTATCTTACTGCGACATACACGTTTTGCCTTCTAAACCTCGGTAAGTACCAAAATAGGATCCCTTCCATCTCGGCTAACTATTTTTTGAATACCAAAGTCAAAAGCTATTTTCTCTACATTCTAGAAGTTATTCTTTGTACTTCTGTTAACTTTATGTATTTTAAGTAAACTTTTCAGAATTTTCTGAAGTGTTTATATTTATTTGTTTATATTTATGTAGATCAATAGCTGATCATTCAAGGACAGTTTGCAGTCACTTGGGAGCTCAGAGTGGATCTCTGCCAAATTCAGTTAGTGATGCCTGGTGCTTACTTCCAAGTGGCAGATATAATACTTGGTCACATAAAATACCATTGCAGCTTGCTCCCGGTTCTATTTGTTCTCGAAAATCTGGTCCCATTCTTGCACAGCGCTACTATGCTTCTCGGGTGTCTTCTCATGCTTCTCAAGCGTCCTCCCAAGAACAGAAATCTCGAAAGATGCTTATGTACCTGACTGCTTTGGTTTTTGCTATGGTGGGAGGTAGTTATGCAGCTGTCCCTCTATATCGGAGATTCTGTCAGGCTACCGGTTATGGTGGAACTGTTCAGCGTCGGGAGGTGAGGCTATAATTTGCATTCTTGTATTTATCAATCTTGTAACGTTGCCATATGCATGTTTTCTTCTCACAATTACTCTGTTTGGTTATGACAAGAATCTATTGTCTTTAGAGTGTTGAAGAGAAAATTGCTCGCCATGCTAAAGATGGAACTGTTGCCACAAGGTTTGTTGCCTGTCTAGTAGCTGGTGTCATTGTTCATACACAATTTGTCCCCATATTTTGGCATGTTTGCATCCATTTGGTACATATTGGGACGTAGTAAAGTTTCACTACATTATTCAAGTTGTATTTGATTCCATTTTTATGTGATCATAATGAACTTGTTACTAGCAAATACTCTAGAAATAATTTTTCTTGTCAAGGTTTCTACTGTTCTGTTTTCAGTTGGTTTTCATTTAAAGAACGAACGAATGCTTCTTAAGCCTTATTGTCTTTGATGCAGGGAGATTGCGGTGCAGTTTAATGCAGATGTAGCTGATGGGATGCCTTGGAAATTTACTCCAACTCAAAGAGAGGTTATTTTCTTTGCAATTATTCATGCGGAGAGTTTTTATCTTGGCTCCATATATGCCATCTATCTACCTATTCGAATTATTACTATACCATCATTGTTATGACTGTGTAGGTAAGAGTCAAGCCCGGAGAAAGTGCTCTTGCATTTTACACTGCTGAAAATCGAAGCTCAACACCTATAACTGGTGTTTCTACCTACAATGTTACTCCCATGAAGGTATACAGACCACGTTAGGCAGTATGTTCATTTTGTTTTAGGTTTTTGGGGAGCATATTCTTCTGTCCAGTAAAGGGACAAATCTGATTAATACTTTATTTGCAGGCTGCTGTCTACTTCAATAAAATACAATGTTTCTGCTTCGAGGAGCAACGCCTTCTCCCTGGAGAACAAATAGACATGCCTGTCAGTTCCCAGTTTTTTGTCCTTCACTAGTCAGCACAGCTTTTCATACTTTTAACTGTTTGTATAATTTTTTGCTGTTTTGCACTTCACAGGTGTTCTTCTATATTGATCCTGAATTTGAGACGGATCCCAGGATGGACGGAATCAACAACATTATACTATCCTACACATTTTTTAAGGTCCCCGGGGAATGACTTTGAAAAATTTCCAGACATTACAGTGGATAAGATATCAGCTGAGACCAACAGTTATTTGCTATAGAGTTTCGACGCAATAATTAATAACCCTGGTGGGATTTTTCTTTCCTTGTCAAGATTCGTGTGGAGATCACTCCCTTGTGAGTTCGGGTGCCTGCAATGATCTCCTATACTTTCATGTGATGTAGTTCACACTTGCTTGAATATCTCCTTGTGTGTTGGAGGGTGAAGGAGGGTAAGGCTCTCCGAATTGTGGGTGTTTTCTATTCACAGGATTTGGATCAACTCTGATGCCCTCAACAGGAATTCCATGGGAAATTAAAGCCACTATCTTAAATGTAAGGAAAATCGTTGGTCATTTGGAGTCCTGGGAATGTACTTGTAGCATAGATAGCAATACCACCAGAGGACATAGTGCTGCAAAACTGGGCCACTTTGCCCAAGCTGAGGGAGTGTACGCCTTCAATGACTGTTTTTTCTAACCCATTATTTTTTTTATGAATAAATATGTTGTTTACTTGGTGAGATAACTTTGATCAACTCATGCTGCTTGTGGAGAAACTTTAAGATCTTTTTTTTTTTTTTGGAGAGTTAAAATGACAGTAACAGGAAAATGCAGAAAGCCATTGCGTGTGTGTACGACCCAAACAAATGTTGTCTGCGACATCACTGTTTTGAAGCTGTAATTTGGTAACCTCGATGGACTCAGTTAAATTAACTTGCAACTCATGCCGAGGCGCCAAAGCTTCTAGCTTTGGATCTGGAGATCCCTGCGGCTGCTGATGAATAGAGTGGAAGTCTATTGATCGAATTTTCTCAAAGCTTCGCTTTTGAGAAGGAAGAGACCGGAGATATTCTTAAGTAGGCCGACCTTTTTGACATGAATGCGGGCCCATGATCACAGTGGGCCCATCATGGGCCCATAGCCATAATACTTGGGCCCTTCCGNTGGGCCCATGATCACAGTGGGCCCATAGCCATAATACTTGGGCCCTTCCGGGCCTCCGCTGCACTCAATTCGGGCACAATCTCTCTCTCTCTCTCTCTCAAGCACCGGAAACTTCTCGAATGTTTTTGCCTCTTTCAATTTCACTGCCTCCTCCCTCCTCCAATCGGTGGCGTCCCACGTCTTAGGATCGGGTGTCTGCTTATTTCATCTGATCTTCAGCTGTGATTTCCTCGTGCCGGGCCGTATTCAGCTCCACTCGTTTTCTGGTGGCGCACTTTCGGTATCGTAACCTTCTGACTTCACATTCATGCTTGGTCTTGTGGAGATTGTCCTTTCCGAATGATGTAATTGCTGGTCTTGCTAATGCTCTCCCTGACTCCTACTACTAAATTTGTTTTTTTTTTTTTTTGCTCTGTATGTGTGTCAATTGTTTCTGTGATATGCTTCCGACCACCNTTGCTCTGTATGTGCGTCAATTGTTTCTGTGATATGCTTCCGACCACCATCGGTCGATCATATGCAAATTCTTGTGGTGAGAGATTCATGGGTCATGGGGATGTTGAATGGGTGAATTCGTTGATGGAGAAGACATGAACTAAATATGTGATGAGACGAACTGAAATAGGATGAGACATCCTCTTTTGTTAGTGCGTGAGAGGCTGCATACTTCAAAGATGATGAGATTCTCTGGCTGTACCGTGCTGTGCTGTGCTGTGAAGCAATGGAGACTGCTTACAAGTATGTGACTGATCGGATTACAAATTTTCAGGTAAAGGTGTGGAGGATATAATTGCAGGGCTAGAGAGGATAGAGAACCATGTTCGGGGTTGTGTTTCCGAACCGAAGTTTCCCGATGGACATCTCTGCATTTGCTCAGATTGATACCTTCCACTGGATCCTCGATATGAACACTTTTGTAGGTAAGCAGATACCGCTACTAATGACCAGAACCAGCCCTTTCCTTTTACAGCTGTTGACTGCTTGAATGTTAAATCTTGCAGGTGAAGCATATGATCAAGTCCGGGAAGTCTGCATATTCCTCCTGAACAACTTCACTCTGCCACCGGATAAAGCCCTCGCGGTTTACATCCAATCCCCTGGATCACCTTTCCTCTTTTGCGGAGCCATCACGGTCTCCCGGCCTTCAGCTGTTCTCTCCCTACCCTGGCCTGAACCAGGCGGGCAGTTACAGCTCACTGCGCCCGATTCCGCCCCGCTCTCAGCCAAGATCGGAGTCTCGGTCGAGGACTTTGCATCCCTCCCTTCCCTCGACGTTGCTGCCGAGAAGAAGATCGAGAGGTTGGCCATGAAGGTAGGGGAGAATCTATTCAATTTCATGCAGTCATTCTGCGGGGTCGATGGGAGCAGGCTCGTTGTGCCTATGGATATACTGGACCGGTGGTTTAAGAAGTTCCAGGACCGTGCGAAGCGCGATCCAGAGTATTTGAAGGGATTTGCATTGTAGTTGGGTCATCTCTCGGAAGAAAGGCCGACTTTGTTTCTGTATCGGTTTTTTGGTTTTGAAATTTTGTAGGGGTTGGAATGTGTATGTGTGTAGATGATGATAATCACTCTGATGATGATCCGACGTTCAAAGATCACTCTTCACACTTTGAACTTGATCTTCGGGTGTATTACTCTGTCAAATTGTCGCCTTCTTATCGCCCCTGGCATGTGCAGGTTTACGTGGGGATTCAGCTATACGGGGCTACTACACTTGGTAATGGAGTTGGCAAGGTAGAGAGTAGAAAACGTTATGTCTGTTTTCAACTTTGTAGGCGTAAGAGATGATGGCACAGTTACCCCCTTTTTGGTAGGGAAATAATTTTTGCATGAATATTTCTTTTTTACAACAATTTAAGATATTTCAGAAATCTTTTGTACTCTCGGAAAATTAAATTTTAATTATAATAATATTACTATAATTTTGATAGTTTATATTAGTAGAGAATAAAATTTTAACTTTCTGGACTAACGGGGGCATAAAAAAATCTTTCTACGCTATTTTTGTTTCTCCCAAAACTTGGATATACAATTTGTATAATTAACCTGAGAAAGTCATACTGCCACGTGGCAGCATCACTGCGGTCTGAGACTCGCTCTTTATAAAGTCGAGCCGCAGCAGATCACTACTTGATTACAATGACCAAAAAAATTTCTTCCAGAAGAAAATGAGTAATGAGATATGGAAAATTTTTGTTTTTAAAAAATTAGATTATCCAAACTGCACCCTTTTTTTTTTCTCCGTCCAACCACTCCGATCCTCTTCTCCGAGTCTCTCGCGCGTTCGCGTGCTTGATTTCCTCGATTGCTAATCTCCCCACTGCGGGCTAGCAGCAGTGGGTACCTGTGTCGAGGTTGCAGAAGGTACGCTCGTTTCTTTGTTGTTCCCTCGTGGCTCAGTTTTGACGTTTGGATTCCCATTGGAGGCTTAGCTGCTGAAAGATCTTGTAATGAAGAGGGGGCTGCGACTTTACGCGGATTCAGTTACGCAGGATTGAAGCTGTTCATTTCTCGAACGAGGACGTAAACGGTGTGAATCTAGGTGTATTTGCCGTGGCCGTGGTTTCTTCTTTCATGGATATTGTTCAGAAAGCTCAGGAGGATGGGGCTGTTGGTTTGGAAGGTGGGGTTGGTTTAGATGTTTGCAGGTCGGCTGATGATGGAGTTAGGGTTCACTCCTTAGGGGGGGAGCCCTTTTCTGGAGTAGTGAGCGCAAAGGCGGAATATGAATGTGGGATTTCAGAAGTTAACGGTGCAGATAATGGATACAATCAGTCTAATCATGAGGAAGGCCGTACATGTGCCAGTAATTATGGAAATTTTAGGTTTAACGATCAATATGATATTCATAATCATAAGGATGAGTCTGAGGCTGAAAAACCCACAGATAATAGGGAAGACGTCTCTAAGGCTAAAAGACCCATAGCAGAGCCAAAAGCACTGACGAATGAACGAGAGGCAGAAACATCCATGTCTTCTTCTATGCAGTATAGGTCTTCGATGATGGAATTTCATGAATATGCGGCCAATGAGAGGTTTGGATTGGTTGAGAGTGGTATATCTAAGGTTTTAAATTGTGGGTTTGAAGTGGGAGATATGGTGTGGGCAAAGGTAAAATCGCACCCCTGGTGGCCTGGGCATATCTTTAGTGAGGCCTTTGTCTCTTCATCAGTCCGCCGAACTAGTAGAGCCGATCATGTGTTGGTGGCTTTCTTTGGTGATAGTAGCTATGGTTGGTTTGACCCAGCTGAGCTGATCCCTTTTGATTTCAATTTTTCTGAGAAATCCCAGCAAACAACTTCCAGGAATTTCATGAATGCAGTGGAGGAGGCAGTAGAGGAGATCAGTCGAAGGAGGGGTCTTGGTCTTGCATGTAAGTGTAGGAATAAATATAACTTCCGGTCCACTAATGTTCAGGGATACTTTGTAGTTGAGGTGCTTGATTATGAACAAGGAGCATATTCTGAGAATCAAATAAAGAAGGCGAGAGATGGTTTTGTGCCCCAGGAAACTCTGGACTTCATCCAACAGTTGGCTTTGGTACCACAGAGTAGTGGTCAGATGGCTCTTGATTTCATCAAGAAGAAGGCAACTGTCTTTGCTTACCGCAAGGCAGTATTTGAGGAGTTTGATGAGACCTATTCTCAGGCATTCAGCATGTCGGTTACATGTCCCTCCCGTGATGCTACTGGTGCTATTGATGAGCCAGTTAAGGAGCAGGCACGAGGTATCAATTCTTGGAATTGTTTTTTCACTCTTATATAACTGTTAAAAGTAAGCTTGTATCAAGTTCCGTATATTAAATTGCTGTCATTTCCTTCCTATCTTGTGTTTTTATGTTAGTGCTATATGGAATATACTCATTAACATTGACAGAACCGGCAATTGTTGTAAAGGAGGTGCAAACTCTTCTTATGTATGAGTTAAGGGTCAGACTGTGAGCAAATTCCTAGAGTACTTTCTTATTAAGAAACAATTGATGTTGTGTTTCCTTTTACAGTGCAAGGGAATCTTTCTCAATATAAGGCTTTTCTTGAATTACTATTCTGGCATTAACTGAGATCGCTGTCTATTGCAGCTGATTTCACATGCCAGATTTGGTGTGACTTTGTTGCACATCTGAGTATTTACAAGCAATAACATCCGGTTTTTTTTGTACGTTAGAGGAAGATTTACCATAAAAGAGGGAGCTTGCCAGGATGGCTCGATAAGCAAGCAATCAGTTATGTAGTTGCCACTTATCAAAAAGTTATGTAGGTGCCAACAGCTGTTCTTATTTAACAGAGGAGAAATACGCTTGGACTTTGTGAAAATGATGAAAAATTTTACTTTGATGGCCAACAGTCTTAGGAAGAACGAAATTAGGTAGCTGGAGTCTATTTAATGCTGAAGTATTTGAAGTATTTAATGCTGGAGTCTATGTGTTTCGAAGTATTTTTTGAAATGACTTATATAGTCTCTTTGCAACATTTCTAGATGACTAATCTTTGATGGGTAACCCTCCATTTTTTTTCAGCCTTTTCATGTTGTTGTTCTTTGACCTTGAATATTAAGCTTGCCATTAATAATCGCACCAGGAGATTTCTCACTTGCCACCCAAAAGAACTTAAATAAAATGACTAGCTGCGTCTTCTTCTTCTTCTTCTAAAATCAGCTATAGCACTTTAACTTGAATATGCAAACCACATGGATAACTCATTTTCCCAACTGTTTTAAATGATGTTTTAATGATGCCATCTTGTTTCTTGCCTTCTACAGCTCCTTTGAGTGGTCCAATGGATATTGCTGAAACTCTTGGTGGGTTCAGGAGCTCTAGCAAACCCATGAAAGTGAAGGATAAGTCCAAGAAAGACAAATACCTTTTCAAGCGGAGAGATGATTTGGCTGAAGGATCAGTTGGTTCCTTGGCTCCAGCAGCTTATTTGGAAGGTTCATCTGCTGTGGATGCGGGAGGCTATATATTGCAGAAGAGAGGAGCCCCATCAGTCTCTGTATACCATCAATCTTTATCAAGACAAAAGCAGGACCGTTCAACTGTTGAGGCAACCTTGGGACAGGATATGGTTGATGAGCCCACAACTACAGATGGGACTCCCACATATGGAAGTAGCTTTGCTTTTGAAAGTGCCACTGAACATGCAAAGAGAGTAAGCATGCAGGAAAGCAGAGAGAACCAGGTGATGAAACTGGCTATTCCAGGGTTGGGTCAGGTTCAAGGCTCTGGCAGTCTTGTAAATACACCGTTGATTGGTGTAAAACGAGCTAATGTTGGTGCTGATGGAGTGGTGAAGAAGAAGAAAGTTATTAAACAATCTCCAGGGGAGCTGGGCTATGAAATGACTGTAAGGAAGAAGAAAAAGAGGAAAGAGCTTGATCCAGAAAAGCACTCTGATCATCAGCAGAACCGCTTGTTGACTGGAAAGACAGTAAGGCTGCCTTCATCGAGAGACAGCACTCAGCCTGATCCACAGAAGAAAGATGATAGGAGCAGTTCAATATCTGATCTTGAAGGTCTATTGACAGTCACTAGAACTGGAAATGTTCAGCTTGAACTGAGAGATCTTTTGGACGGTTTACAATGCCTTGCTGTTGATAATTTTCTTGGTGCAGAGAGGACTAGCGCTGCTATTATTGTGAGGCAGTCCCTTCTGCGATTCAGATCACTTGTGTACCAAAAGAGCTTGGTCCTTGGACCTGCATCAGAATCTGATTCTGTGGAGTGTCATACTGCTAAATCTTCATTCTCCAGAACTACCAAGCAACCTCCAAGTGAAGCAGACAGAAAATTCTTACTTCCTAAACCAGTCAAGCCTTCTTTAAGACCAGATGGTCAGAGCAAGGGTGGGAGGAAGCGTGCCCATTCAGATCATTTGGAAGAACTGGAAGCAAAGAAGTTGAAGAGTATGAGTAAATCTAAATCGCTGACCGCAGAAAAGAAAGCAGTTCAGAAAGGTCAAGATATGAGACCAGGTGAGGGGAAAGAAAATGCAGCAGCAGCAGCAGCAGCACCGCCAATATCAAAGTCAACAAAGCCAGGTCCTGCCAGGAGAATGGACCTGCATCCACCACCACCAGGTGCTGCTGAGCCCACAGTGCTGGTGATGAAGTTCCCTCCAAAAACATCCCTTCCATCCGTTCCTGAGCTCAAGGCAAGATTTGCCCGATTTGGGCCATTGGATTACAGCAGCATCCGAGTCTTCTGGAAGTCATCAACATGTCGTGTCGTGTTCCAGCACAAGCTCGATGCTCAGGCAGCATGTAAATACGCTATAGGGAATAGCTCACTGTTTGGTAACATCAATGTGAGATACCAACTGCGGCCTGTGGACCTCCCAGGGCCGGAGGGTCTAGAGACGGCCTCAAAGACCCAACAAGCTGACAACCCTATGAGCGATACCCTGAGGTCCAAGGACCTCAATCCTGAAAGGCAGGTGGCCTCTACTCTAGCCTACCAGCCAAAGCCGCAGCAGCAGCCCGTGCAGCTCAAGTCTTGTTTGAAGAAGCCCCCTGGTGAAGATGAAGGGAGCACAGCTGGAAACGGCAGGAAGGGGACAGCTTGTGTGAAGTTCTTGTTGGGCGGGGAAGAGGACCCTAGGCAAGATCAGCCGGTGATTGGTAATTCTTCGTACAATGCTGTCAATGGTAGTTTCGGTGATGGTACTGCTTCATCTTCTACTTCTAGTATTGGTGGAACGATATATAATTGCAAGAACTTACAGCATGAGTCTAGTCTGCCTCCTCCTCTTCCCCTTACTCCGCAATTTGCAATCCCTCAGCAGACTAACAATTCTCACCAAATACCATTGAGAAACCAACCGCCAACAGCCCCCAAAATTTCTCCGCTCTTGCCCACCCCAACTATTACCACGGCTGGTGTGGACATATCCAAGCAGATGTTAGGCCTGTTGACTCGGTGCAATGACGTAGTGACAGGCTTGACGGGCTTGCTGGGCTATGTACCGTACCACCCTCTCTGACCCCGAAAAACTAAGGCAAGGCTGAGGGGAATATTGCTGTGACGAGACGGGAAAAAGATGCCCAGAGCAGGAGAGCTCCACCGAGGCGGCAATCAGATATTAGTCCAAAAGCTTTACTGGTCAGGGGCCTCGAGACGCTGAGGAAGAGGAGCCAGGAGCAGCATGAAGGGGGTGCTTCCCATTTCATGGGAATGGTTGGTGCGGTTTCATGGGAATAATGTCTTGTTTTTTTTTTTTTCCTTAATTTGGGGATAGATAATCGTGGGAATAGTGTTGGTGTAATCGTAGTGCGCACCATTCTCATCATCACTGACTCGATATTTGAAGTTTCTCTTGAGCTTTTGAGAGTTCTCAATTCAAACTTCTCATGACATCGGTACTATCCCGATAGCATTCGTGTCTTGTTCACTTAAGGTCGGCATTGATCAGTGGTTTGGCCTCGTACTACTCCATGTCGACCCAACTGTCGAGGTACTTGCACATCTCTTGTTTGATGACTCTCTCTGGCTCTAATCCAATGATGGCACTGTGACCGACTTACCACCGTCTCGAGGGACATTTTTTGAATGGTCGAGGATTCGAGCGAGGCTAGAAAATATAGTGTTTAATAATTGGCGACGTCAGTTAGGCCGCCAGCAATCAAAGGAGCAATCGGCGTAGAGATCATGGTGATGTATCAAATTGCAGGTTGTGGGTGATTTATGTGTATATCATATACTGCGACTCGTTTTAGCATGATTGGCATAATTTATTGTCGAAAAAAAATTGACATAATTCAAAATATATATATATATATTTTTTGTCTTCGAGAATCATGTGGAGAATCTTAATTAAGAATCTAAAAGATTCTTAGACAGATTTTGACGATTTACACAACTGAATTTACGATGAAGATAATAACCGCCATTAAAAATTACAAAAAAAAAACCATCAAGTGACAAAAGTATATATACACATAATATTCCGATAGAGCGAAATCCTATTGTTCAATATATAATTTGATTAAATCTGGATTATGATATGGAATCCGTGGATGGCGCGATGCGGATCCTCTCATGTATCTATAAAAAAGGCCGATGCAGCCTCAGTCCCATAGAGTTCTGTCAACTTGAAAGTATCTCAGAGGGTTTAACTCCCAGCGTTGCTCAGTTTCACTGATCATGACGTCCTCTTCCAAACTCGTCACCTCCATCGTCGTCCTCGCCCTCGCTTCCTTGCTCCTGATCGGCTCCACCTCGGCCTCGCACCACAACGTGACGGCCGTATTCGCTTTCGGGGACTCCACCGTGGACCCCGGCAACAACAACTACATCGGCACCCTCTTTGTCAGCAACCACCCTCCCTACGGCCTCGACTTCCCTGGCCACCTTGCCACCGGGAGGTTCACCAACGGGCGGCTGGTGACGGATTTTCTCGTATCCCACCTGGGGTTGAAGCAGCTCCTGCCGGCGTACCTTGACCCGACCGTGAAGGTCGAGGATCTCATGACCGGGGCCAGCTTCGCGTCCTCTGGTTCCGGCATCGACGATGAGACAGCCGAGCTGGGCCACCTGCTGAACATGGAAGCGCAGGTTGGCAACTTCAAGAAAGCTCTGTGGAGGATCGAGAGTCGGGTGGGGCCACGAGAAGTCAGGCGGATCGTCAGCAGTGCCCTGTTCGTCATCAGTGCCGGAACGAATGACATCCTCTACAACTTCTACTGGTTGCCGATCTCACACCGGAAGCTGCAGTTCTCACTCCCGCAGTACCACGACTTTCTGCTCCTCAGGCTCCAGCATGTTATCATGGTTGTCTTCGAAACTCCACATATACACACACGTATACACGCTTACCGTGACTGATATACAATGTTCTGTATTTGTAATTGACGTTCAATTCGACCGGGCCTCGATGCATGCATGCAGGACCTGTACAGCTTGGGAGCTCGTAAGTTCTTGGTGGCCGGGATGCCTCCTACTGGATGCTTACCGCTGCAGATGACGGCGCACAGCATATTCCCAATATTCGGCCCTCACCCGCTGCAGCGCCAGTGCGCCGAGCAACAAAACGCTGACTCGCAGGCCTACAACACGAAGCTTGAAGCCCTCATCTCGACCTTGAGTTCACAAGTGAAGGGAGCCGAGTTCGCCTACGCTGACATCTACAGACCACTGATGGATATACTAAGAAATCCATTCAAAGAAGGTACAGGAACAAAATAAAGTTCAGTGTGATAAGTTATATTAGGGACGTGTATTGTGCCCGCCGTCCATTCAATTCTAACTCGGTGCTTTAACGACTGAATGCAGGATTCGACATGTCAACCGAGGGATGCTGCGGAGTCGGGCTTGCGGAGACGGGTCCTCTCTGCGTCGTGTTACTGCCGAGGTGCCGAGATACATCCCGTTATGTGTTCTGGGATTCTATCCACCCATCTGAAGCGGCGTACTCTCTCATAGCCCAGGACATCATCAAGAATACGCTGCCCAAGCTGCTGAAGTAGGAGGGGATGGAACGAGACCGAGATGCACATAAAGCCCATATACCGAGATCCACTGGATGGTGTCTTCAGAGTCACTCTTGATTAATGTTTTTGGTCGAGTTCTGAGTCAGCGGTTTCCTTTTCTCATTCCTGATGTCTGGTACTTGCAAATTGGATGCACTTTCAGTCGGTGTCATCCCGTCGTTCTCTTAGGCTAATTTAGTGCTTAGGTCTTCTCTGAACAGATAGTTCCATTTACAAATAATGACATGGTTCTTACGGATTCAGCACGAGTTCGTCTTAATTAACTTGATGTCTTTCTTGTCCACAGAAGAACAGTAACACTTGTTTCTCTATATGTTGTGATGTGTCAAACGAAGCCATACCATGCAGAGATATCCTATTTCTATTTTATGATTGTTTCGTCAACATGCCTTCTTCATAATAGCACCTAGGCATTCGTCTCTCTGAAATGCAAACATGCAGCGTACAACATAGAGAACTTATGAAACTGGACCATGTGCACTGAATGAATGATAATGGTAGCACCGCATTCAGCTCTCACCGACACCTATCAACGATTCATCGATGACCGGTAATTGCAACACTTAAGAAACAAAGCATCCGCGCCATGACTTAAAACTGACAAATGACAACTTCTGGCAATCGTGCTAAAAGAAGGAACATGTTTTATATTCACATCTCTTCCTCTGTATACTTGATTGTTTCCTCAACCAGCAAACCTCAGTCTAGGAATACCGTCAGATATCGGGGCGGGTCTCCTCAGGAGTTGCAGTCAAAGTGACAGCACGATCCCTTGCTCTCTTAATGACCACCTTTATTGGTACCCCAATCCTGTCTCCCATGATCTCAATTATCTGAACATAAATTTGATCCACCAGTTCAATAAGACATACTTCCATTACTTGTAAGTAGAACAAAGGAATAGGGACTGCAGAGGCTTCACTTAGAGATATCAAAAGATGGAATGGGATAGAAATGATAACTGAAAAGGATCCGTACCTCAGAGATATTTCCAACAGGTTTACCATCAAATTCAACAACAACATCGCCAGGCAGGATGCCTGCTCGATCGGCAGGGGAGCCAGGAGTCACCTGCTCGAAGATTTTTCTTCAAAAGTTTATAAACAAAGTGCCTTAAAGCTATTTCAATTATCTAGAAATGTACACAATTTTCTATTTCTTTTTAGTTGCTGATCCAAGTAAAAAGAAATGATATATATGATAATAGGAGAGTTGTAACTTGCAGTAACTAGTATTAAGAAGAATTATGCATCGAAACAGGGTGCGAATTGAGGGCACTCCCATTCTAGTTCCAGATATACCAACAGGTGCAGAAGCATACCGTGGCTACCAGAATGCCTTTGCTGACACTGGGAAATGTTGGGTCTCTTTCTTTAAGCTGAGCAATTATCATCTCATTCAGGTCTACCATTTTCAATCCCAACCACGGACGTATAACTCTCCTGCCCATGTACTACTGTTAAATCCAACGAAACAATACTACAATCATAAGCAAAAACAAAACATCTACATCACAAAGATCACAAACCAAGAATTGATATTGATATTACAGTTTCAGAGAAAAGTTCTTTCACTCTGAAAACACATACAGGACTTACCCACTTTTTCGGAATTGTGAAATGATTTTGGAAACTGAATCGATCGGTACTGAAAAACTAAGTCCATCTGCACCTAGTACTTTCATAGTATTAACACCTACAACTTCTCCGTCAATGTTTACAAGGGGCCCCCCGGAATTTCCCTTCACAAATACATCAGAAAGAGAAATAATTGTCATCATCACAATCATATTCCATTGACCAAGTTAATGATCAGCTGATTAGTGCCAAAAGGGCATATGGCTAGTGATACAAACGCACAGCCACTGGTGTGTTGCAGATCAAACATAGGTTAAAATTGCAGGTACACCTGGAAAAAGAAAAGAAAACATCTTACAGCATTGATTGCACAATCTGTCTGTAGATATTCTCTCCGAATTCCTCCCAGTCCCAAGTCACTGCTTTTACGGTCAACACAGCTAGATTAAACAAGAAGGTTGAGTCCCATTAGTATAAACAAATTATTATCGTTCATGCAGAGAATTACTGAATCAAACAGGAAAAAAAGTGAAGGAAAACTGAATAAAAGCCCTCACAGTTAGACTCCATCCACCACCTTACTATACCAGCTGTCACAGTGTTTTGCAGGGAAAGAGGACAACCCATTGCTAAGACCCAATCTCCAGGACGAAGCTTTCTTGATGAACCAAGTTTTGCAGTAGGGAGTGAAGACTTCGAATCGATCTTCACAATGGCAATATCAGAGTGAATATCGGCATTCATGACTGTGCCCTCAAAGGTTCGCCCATCTTGCAAAGTTACAGCAACCTGTGACATTTATTGTCAGCCAAGACCATCTAGAGATTCTACACTTCACTACTTGCTATGCTCAAAATGAAAATGGAAGAAATAATCACCACATGCAGAACAAGAGGCAGCATTGGTCCACAAAAATTAGTTATTTCATAATCATCCATTGAATCACATTAAAGTGAAACCATAGGCTTGTAATTGTTTTCAGACATCAAATAAGATTGTAATCTGAAGTATGCTTAGTACACTAAGCAAAAGAATGAACAGGACCCTACTATATCTGTTAACATTTTGAAAAGACAAGGAAGATCCTGAAAGATATAATCAACAAACCTTTCCTTTAGATGGAGATCTGAGGCCTTGGAAATCAACAACTACGTGGGCACAAGTTAAAATGGTACCATCTTTGTCAATGATGGTACCAGAACCTATACTCTTTCCAACGGGTATACCATAGAAACCTTCAAGAATTAAACATGCTCGGAGTATTTAGGACCGAGTGAGCCATCATCTCAAGGTAAACTAGATACACAAAAACAAGCAAACAATAGTTACCTTGTGGAACAGATAAATTAACAACAGCAGGACCAACTCTTGCTGCTGCGTTGGCAATGGTATCTCTGCCCAGACATCCACCAGAACATGGTTTCGCACTTTCTCCGGGGTTAGCCGACACAGCATTATTAACATCATCGGATGGGAGTGGAGTAGGAGTACTTCTTAAAGAAAGGGATGGCAGTATACCTGGAATTCAACCAGCGCTCCACATGGCGGTGGGAAATCATGAACAAAAATGCAATACACTTTGGTAATATAACTAAGGCAAAGAACAAACCTGAGAGCCAGTGATCGGATGAAGGAAATGTTGGGCAAGGAAGTTGACGTTGAAGTTGTTCAGACAATGGCACATGAACCGACACCCAGAAACTTGTTTCTACCATTGAACCCAAAAGAAAACCACTTAGGGATATAAATTTCATTTTACAGAAAGAATGTGTCAACGGAACAGAAAGCGCGACAACAGCACGGGAACAAGGAGTTGCTGTGAACAGAACAAGCAATCTCACAGAAAAGGAGAGACGCTGGAAAAGCAGCTCAAGAATACAAGCTTCGAGAGAAACTGGGTGAATTGACAGTAAAACATGAGCAGATGATTAACTGCGGTCGGGATCTGTGTTCGCGTAGAGTAGACCGGAACTGCCGGCAGCAACAGCAGCGATCCGCAGGAGGGAATTCCTGCTGCAAGAGGCTCCAACTTTCCTCTGCCAAGATTGAAATTGCATCCAATAGACGATTTAACAAATTGGAACAGAAACCCACCGTATACTCGGACAACTTACGAGCCGAAAACTGAAACACGGATTACCAGCAGGAGTTTCATGACTAGTTGAAGAAGGAAAAACCAGAAGGAAGAAAGGTATGGGCCTCTTGCGATGTTTCACTTGAACCTTCGCGTCAGAGCTCAGCTGAATACATCAACTCCGGCTCCATGCGTCCAGTCAGATCAGAAAAAACCATTCTAAAACCCCCTCGAAACTCTTTCCAGATCCCCCGTCTCGCTCACAGCCTAATTCAAACGACAACCAGACATTTCATTGCACTATGAAAAGCCTCCTAGACAGACATGGGCTTCATCGGCCTGTGGTAGAACAGCAGGCCCAATTCAGAAAAGTACGAACTTTCTCCCATCGATTGCAGAAGCATTGCACCTTCCCACTATGTTCGTAAAACTCAATTCCTAGATCAGAGATTCAGAAGTCCAGTTGCCCTTGTCTTCAATTCGAACACACTTGAACATCATGTCTTCAACGAATATTCTGGTTTGATCGATGGAAAAATTCCAGAGAGGACAGGAGCAGAAAGTCATGGAGAGCAATTAAGACCAAAGTGTGCAATTTTTCCGATTAGATTAGTTTCAGGAGCTTCACAATGAGGCGTACCAAAAAGGAGCCCAAGAGTTGGAGCAAAATGAACAAAAAGGTTAGCGTCCCTATCCAGTAATCCTAGAAAACAAAAGTCATGAAGCCCCAACTTGACGCCTATCTACGAGAAACGACCGAATTTACATGAGGACAATTGAAAAGACAGTCTCTAAGCCTTCTTGGGAGATTTTGACTCAGAGATCTTATCAGACTCAGAAGTGATTTTCTTTGACAACAGAACTGGGTTGATGTTGGGCAGGACACCACCGCTAGCAACGGTCACACCCTGCAGCAGCTTTCCCAATTCATCATCGTTCCTCACAGCCAGCAGCACATGCCTCGGGTTGATCCTTGTCTTCTTGTTGTCACGTGCCGCATTCCCCGCCAGTTCCAGCACCTTCCACCGGGAAGAAATGCAGCGAATGGTCAACATTGCAAACTCCAATTTACAGAAAATGATCAACAGGAAGCAGAAATCACCAAAAACGTTGTTCACCAGTATGATATGGAATAGTAAAGAAATAGGTGAAATACCTCAGCTGCAAGGTACTCAAGAACAGCAGCAAGATAAATGGGAGCTCCACTCCCGGTTCTCTGAGCATACCGACCCTTCTTAAGGAAACGAGCGACCCGCCCAACGGGGAACTGGAGCCCTGCCTTCACGGATTTGGAGACGGACTTCTTCCTATCGCCTCCATTCCTTCCTCCGGCGCCCTTACCTTCCATTTCCGGCACTCAGAGCTGGGGATGAGATTGACAAAGAGAACGTCAGGTTTTGGAGGGAAGCATCTCAGAGTCTCGCGTAGTCGAAAAGAACGGTGAACGATGAGATCTGACGGCTGGGGACTCGACAAGTTCGCGATCCGAGGGCTCTCTCTCATCCAATTCAAGGAAGCCATGTCGCCTCATCTTTCGTGATATGTAATCGACGGTTGAAAGAGATGCCATGCTGGCAATCCACGTAGTCATCCAACGTCGATTAAAATCACAAAGTAGCGGCTCAGTAGATACGATAGATTACACAATAGTGAGCGTATTTATTCCCATTTTTATATTTTTCTATAAATGATCATTACTTTGAAGCATAGTTTTTAAAACCAGACTGGACCGGGAACCGGTCAAGATATCGGTTCATAGGTTGGACCGGGGTTCAATGGGTTGAACTATATATTTAATATATAATATTCTAATAAATTGATATAATATTATAATTTAATTATGATTTACAATTAAAATCATTAATATAATTATAATGTCAATCTCAAATTCAACATAAAATATAAATATAAGTCTGGTAAAATAAAATAAGTATATTATAATATATTTTTATTTTTAAATTGATCGGTTTTTTTATCGGTTCAATTAGATTTATTGGTTCAAGTGAAAACTAGCCGGTTCAATTAAATTTGACCTTATTTAAATAATATTTAGATTTTTTGGGAGAACCGGACCGGGGGAGTGGCCAGTTCCCTGTCGAACTGGCCGGTCCGGTCCGGTTTTAAAAACTATGCTTTGAAGTTTCAACTGTTATACACGATAAATGCTAAGAAAAAAAAAGGGCAAAAAAAGGAGTATAAGATTGGATGGGAAGGGGGAATATGTAGATCGCATAAACGAATTGGGGCGCTAAGCAAAATGATCAAAACTTAAGGGGTGGAAGCATAAATACGTGAGATGGAAACTTGCGCATCCGGGGAATCGAACCCCGGTCAGTACCGTGGGAGGGTACTATGATACCACTACACCAGATGCGCCTTGCCGGGAAATAGTTCATTTGTCAATTGATGAAACTAGATATCAACGTGTGGTATCGGGTCTGCACACGTCTAACATCTTCCATCGGCGTTTCAGCCTTCCTTGCTTGTGTTTTACGGGCCCATATCTGATGGATTGTGGGCCCGAATAGGCCCATGTTTTGGCCCATTAAGAGCGGTCCACCAAGTGGAGGTTTTTAGGGGTCGATCGTTGGGCGGGAAACCGGACACAGTTTAATTGGTTGGGGAGTCAAGCTGCTTGCAGAGTACGCTAGAGCGGCAGTGATATGAAGTTGTGAACTCCTCCATGGTGCAAATTCTCCATCGACGTAGTTGTGATGGCTTGGAGTTTCGATGTTCTCTCGCATTCTCCCCGGGGCCTCCGTTTGTAGGCTTGTCTGAAGTCCGCACTCTTGGAGCACCAGCATTAACAATTTATCTCCCAATGTCGCTGCTGCTCTCGCACCTGGTGTGGAGTGCCTAGTCCGGGAAATATTCTGGTAACTGTAAAGGCTTCGCAAGATTTGTGTGTCCGTTGCGTGGATAGAAGTTAAATGGTTGTGGAATTTCTAGATTATGATCACAAAGCCTAGATAGAAATTGTGTGTGTTCGCCCTATGGGAAGTGTTATTATTACACCCTTGAAACAGTCGAAGGATGGTTAGTTTTGATCAATCAGTAAATTGGATATGTGGCGGTGGAGAAATGTCGGTGTGAAGTTGAAACGACTCTGAATTTTCCTGTTTGAAGATGTAGGAGACCATCAGATGCATGTGACAGTAAAGGTGAACCGTGCTGACAGCTAAAAGATGTGAATAGTGCTTCCAAATTAAGAATGTGGAGGCAAATTCTTCTTCCATGGAATTTGCCATTTTTATTTTGGGTAATTTAGTCCCAGAGATGAGGTTTAAGTTTTCCTGGAGGAATCTGTTGGGAAACAAGTTAGGTTACCTTCTCATTGATTAATTTTTAAATAGTCGAAATATGGTTGCACTACTAAAGGCTCTCTGTGATTTAAAAGAGTTGCTGGTCATAAGGATCTGTTTTACATTTATGAAAAAGGACATGGAATTCAGAGATGTTATATATTATTAGTTATGGGTCTATTGCATATTGTTAACATCTTTGCTTGTGGGCTTATTTTTTTTCTACATATAATGAAGGTGTGTGGCACTTTTGCCAATACCTCCTCTTGGTACAGTTGTAATTGCACGCTAGCTTGTTATTTAAGGTGTTCAGCCCGCAATTCTAGAAAATCCTCCTGCTGAAGGTATCTCAGTGAAATTGATTTCTGTAGTTTAGTTATGAATAGAGCGCATATATGATAGCTTCATGCTTGTTCATGTGGAGCTGCTGTATGTTTTGACCTTGTTGAAATTGATTCTTACATATGATGTATCTGTTTATCAATGGACATCAGTAATCATCTTATTTTCTAGCTTCCAAGAAGGCTACCAATCATTCCTCTTACTCAATATGTTTACCATTGATCATAAAATCAATATGCAATGAGTGATTCTTATGTTCATATATTTTTCTTCTATAGCACTTAACTCAATCTCAGTATAATTCAGGGAAGATGGTCTTATACTGATCATGTGTGAATTCAAGGAAGATGACCTTATATTGTTCATGTATGAATTCAGGGAAGATGGCCTCCTAGTTGAAATTAAATTGTGCATGAAATATATGATATGTTAGGAGCTTCATGTAAAAGCTTGTGACCTTTTTCATCTCTTTTTTTTTTCCCTTTAATACACATCATTTATCTTCAAAAATGACATTTTTTTTCACCATCTCAGCTTTTCTTATGCAAAATCAGATATCTTTCCCTCAATAAGTTGCAATCCATTCAGTTTGAACAAGAACTCTTAAGCTTGGTCACTGATCAAGACTCCAACCTTTAGTTCCATATTCTGTACAATATATTTTTAATGAGCTTTCTTCTTATCTTTCATTTTCATTTGCCCTTATTAATTTTAGCTTGACAAATATTGTTATTCTTCTTAGGTTTAAGTTACTTCTCTTTCTCTATGCAAGTTCCATGTAATTTAAGTAAGATCCTTGTCCTTTTTTACTTTAAAGTGCATAATCTAAAGCATTACTTCAGAATCCAAACATTCATATAGATCCCTATGTAAGTTATCTTGTTATCTCTTCACCCCACCAATGTTTGCTTTGCTTTGATAGCTAATTCTATATGTCCTCGTCAATCATTTCGCATTGGTTTTGAAAAGTTCATTGGTATGTCAAAAAACAATGTGAAACAATACAAGTTGCCTTTCAAAGTTATCAGCCAGGAACCCAATATGGAATTTAAGGGGATGGGATTAATTGGATTCCAACATCCTTACTCTATGTTTCCAGTCTCTCCTGGTAAAACACTATGACACTTGAAGCAAGAAGTTATTTTCTGTCATACATACATGGATTTTAAAACTATTAAATACAAGAAATACTCTGGTATATTATACTTTTCTCAGTGATTTACCTTAACTATCTTAGTCATGCTCTCTCCATGTGCATTGATTAATGACATCTACATTACGTGTCTTGTTGTAAAAAGGTTGGGAAACTACGTAATTTGGCAACCATTGAGATCTAAGAAACTTAGCAGCAAGTTTAGTTTCTTCAATTTCTAAAAGTTACATTGACCTTCCATTCTCCTATATTTGAATGTCAGTTACAATTTAATAAGAATTATTGATGCAAGAGCCAAATCTGCTTATGTATCATGATCATTTTCAAGTATTCATTACTCATGCATAGCTGTTCAACCAAAAAAAGGGCTAATGTAAGATTGGTAATTTCATGTAAAATACATGGTTTAGCATGTACATGTCCATGCATAATTTTGCTCTTTAATTATTACTATTTGAGGTATTGTTCATGTTTTATATTTATTTTAAGCAGAAATGAAGTGTTCAAACTAAGCTCATGTAAGTCACCTTTTTCTTAAAGATCACTTGCATGTTTATGGATACTGTTGTAGATTTTAGCATGCTTATCATGATCTGCAGGCTTGTGTCATGAAGGCATTTCTTTGTTCATTTTATGACGCAAATAAAGCATTGCCCCAAGAATACAGTGCCAGTCAAGGACTAGCTACTCTTGGATATAGAGATGTTATTAGTCTATTTCCATATACTTTTATGACAACAGTGATGTATCTAATATTATCTTTGCATGGTCATAGAAAATAACATTTTAAATCAAGAATTTACAATTTTTTTAAAGGAAAACTTCTGTATTTCAAACAAAAAATTTTCCATTATTAGAATACTGTAATGGATATGCTCTCATCTATTTCATTGTCATTTCTAGCACAAGCTCACAAACTCTTGTTATGTTAATATTTACAAGTTTGATCTCAGCCATCATTTAAGTTTTCAGTCATTAATGACTTGTATTTAATGTACAATCCTGATTCTACCAAACCTTGAGGCATATTTGCAGCTTACTTAAGCCAAAAATGCAGCTTGGCAATCAACCGAATGAGATGAAGAGGCATGAAGCTTGGCGTCTGTACAAAGGATTGATGGCGAGTAACATTGTTTGGTGTGCTTTTATGCTAAGTCGCTTTGTTATTAGGTTGGTGGACATCTAATAGAATGATTGCTCCTCCTAGTCTGCATCTAGTCTATACGAGTACAGTGGGATGGAGAAATCACTGACTTCGCTCCCTTCTTCTATTCCTTTTGTCTAGAAGATCAACAAGATTGCGCCTGCTACTCCAAGTACGTTTCTTTGACAAACACCACCCCACCCCCATTTTAAGGTATATATTCATCCTCTATCCCTTTTTTAAGTTATATATTCTCATTAGTTCATGTTATGCTTTATTTCAAGAGTGCATGCTTGTGGATGCTTTCATTTCATGCTTGAGGATACTAAACTCTCTCAATATAATGATAAACATTTTAGCGCAGATTTATCATCAATTGGTTCTTGATCATTTAGACAATTTACGTTGAAATATTTGTGGAATCAGAAGTCGAAATCCTTCTGTGGAGATGTTTATATGGTTCAACTTATTTGTCAATCTCTTCCTATTAATTCCACTTATTCATCTTGTCTAGTTTCTTAGGAATTTTTTTAGCTAATGCTTCGTCAACCCTATGTCACTATCACATCTAATGTCTCTTCTCTTCTGCTTTCAAGATAAACAAAGAGGAAGTTTAGATAATTTACACCAGCAACCTCCACCCAAAAAACAGCTCATGGGAAAACGCATTGGGATGCCACCTATGTTCAGGCAATTGGCATTGAGAACATGCGGGGAAGAGGAGGTGGCAGTTAGGTGATTCAATCGCTTAAGCTTCTATGGGAGCATGCTTCCATTCACACCCCCCAAGCCCGAGCTGTTGATGCATGCATGGAATGCCTGACGCATAATATGTGTCGTTTCTTCATTCCTCCGAAGATGATGCTTGATTTGAAATTAGCATCTCACTTCGGACGAAAATTCTTCATTTCTTTTTCTACAGTTTTCATATTTCCCCTCTTTTTCTTTCAAGTATGAGTCTCTTACAAGAGGATTTGGTTGGGAAGTATATAGTATGGGCTGATGAGCTTATAGTAATCCCAAGCTGGGCCCATTTAGACCTAATCAACATGTTCATTTAGCCCAACAGGTGGGCTATGCTGGCCTGTGTGCTCAGAAGTAAATGGGCTTGGATTCTTTGAGCTAGATGGGCGTGGGCCCAGTACTCTAAAGTCCATTTACTGACGACCATGCATGTCTCACCAGGTACTAACATCTCAATCATCCTCAACCCAATTCCTCTACTGGCTGATGCAACATAGTTTGATATGGCCCGTTACAGGCGCATGATAACCCAATTTCAAGCATATACGGAGGCGGGGTCCTCATCAAGCACATGGTTCAAACCACAATTAGGCTCGTAGCTTGACCTAAACTGAATCTTGGGCGCCATCAACTGGTTGATGAGAAGGCCAACCTGTGGCCCAAAGTAGAACCATATAGGACCTCGTCGAGTAGAGTAGCCCATATGCAAGCCCAGCATAAAGCCCAAAATTAAACATAAAGGCACACAATATGGCCCACATTCGGCCTCACCTCAATTCAGGTTCGTGTACAGTTCAGGTTTAAGCCCATAATAGGCCCACATATGCCCACAACTAAGGCCCGCTTAAGGCCCAAAATTTGCCATTTAAAGCCCAAATTTCAGGCCGGCGTACAGCCCAGAGCCAGCCCGCATATTGTCCAAAGTCAGGCAATTTTAAGCCTACGAGGTGCCACTCATCTAATTCAAAGCTGTGGCCTACCCACCTTCAGGCCCTGGGTGACCCACTTGCAGGCCTATGTCTTGCCCATACTCTTCCCATGCCCAGCCCCTTTATGGGCTCATGTTGTGGCCCATATCCAGCTAGTATCTAGTTATGTTTAGGGCCTACATATGACCATTCATCAGACCCAGGCTAGGACCTTTATGTCCATGATATGACCCAACCTCAAGCCCACCACGGGCCCACAATATTCATCACTAGCCCATTATGTTGCCCTCCCACGACGCAGCTAATTTTAATGCCTTCAAGAATCGGTCCTACCCAACCCATTGACATTTTCCACCCATTCCCTAGGTTTGACCATTTTCACGCACTGGCCCTACTCACGCAGGATTTCATATTTTCAATCATACTGCTTTTTAGCACGCTTTTCCTTCAATCTCAGACCATGATCATGACACCGAATGCTACAGAGCTCCTGAGACGAACCCATGAGAACTACATAGCCATAACCAGTATGGTTCATGGGTTATATAATTGAATCGCCACTAGTTACCGTCCCGGCTTCAACAGTTTTGCTGCTAACCTCCCTCGAACAGTGGACTGATCAGACTTCAGCTTCTTCAGCCTCCATCTCCCCTTACGGTTTTTCCCACCCCTATTAGTTCTCTTCCTTTCCAGTCGCTGGCGACGGATCTCGGGATCTGCCCAGCCTTTGCCCCATTCTGAGAAGGTGGAAAATGAGTGGCTTTTCCCGACAGACAGAAGCATATCGGCTTCAGGGAATATGTGGAAATCTTGCTCGTGCTCTGATTCTATAAAATCCATCCCCTTCTTGGTAAGTTCAGGATATTTTATCTGAACATGCACCTGCAAGAGACGCAGAATACCAAAAGGACAAAGGCACAGAAGAATCCAGTATCCACTCTCATTTTTCATGAATACCAGGAACTGCAATTTCGAGACGATAAAAAATCTCGAGATTACTTAAATACTAACCTTGTCATCCCCCTCCTTGATGAACCCTTCATTTTCTAATATTCGAGCAAGGCCACGCCACCATATCGTATTAGTTGCCATATACTTATGATCCTGGCGATGGGCATTTGATTCCATCAGACAATGCTGGCATGCAAACTATAGGAATGGTCTTCAAGGGACAAGTTTTATCCATATCCGCCCCATTTTCAGTAAACTCACCTGCTTAACTATGTTCTGCTAAAACCATTTATATATTATTCAAAAGATTTGGTTTTGCACCAAAATGGAGAACATTTGGGACTACCTGCTCCCTTATTTTACTGACAAGCATCCTGAGGTTGGGCCTGTCCAAACATCTGGACTGTTTGATGCTACTGCTTGTTCCATAGCCATCATATGATCCATCTAAAAACTGTAGATGCCTCTTTAGATCGAAACAGGGAGAAATGTCAGTCTCTAGCATGTTCCTTGTTTTTTTCCTTCTCTATTTTTTTCACAGGGGGAGATATCTAATATTTACAAATGACAGATATAATGAATGCTCTAAGGAGATAGACCTATCTGAAACTAATCAATATAAAAAATGGTGGAAGCGAGCAAATTTTAGAGATGCTTACATGATAAGCAGCAATGACTTGCAAGAATATATTTGCCTCTTCCTTCACATTCACACTTTCTGGAGGTGCTTTCACACATACATCACACCTGCATAAGTGCATATCACTCGTCACTAGAAACAACCATAGTGTAATATGGAAAAGATTGAATTCCCAAGATGGTAGCATATGATCCATCCAAGCATAATAGAAATAAGAATAAGAGGTGTCGTGGGATAGTGGGAAAATACAATTCACATACAAAAGACAATTCCTGCCACTAAAATCCTCCCCAAAGTACTCTACAAGTGTTTTAGCTCGACAACATGAGGTGTTCATCCCATATCTGCAAATGAAGATTTTAGGTAATTCAATGACCCAGCATTTAGTCAAATGGTCAGAGGAAAAAAAAGCTTGGAATAAGCACAACCTATGACAATCCATTAACATCTTATATGCTTGTTTCACCTGATCCTCACTTCTTTGTCTGGGCAAAAGTGTCGGAACTTTTGATAGGTTGGCATATAATACTGCTCAACATAGAAGATTTGTAAAGTCACAAAGGCCGATAGAATCAACAGTACCAAAGTTAAGGCTAATAACAATGAAGATGAATATTACAAAACCAGTGATCTGCTATTTGAAATAAAATAGGACAAAAGACAACCAGGAATACTCACTGCAATCAGCTAGTTTCCCATCTCTTCCAGCACGACCTGCTTCTTGATAGTATGCTTCCAAACTCTGCAATTACATTCATCTTACATGATATAAAGCCCACAGGAAACAGAGATGGCATTTTTCTTGAAGAATAAAGTGGGACAAGCAAGAAAATCTGCAATTAACTTGACATTAAACAAACTCAGAGGATGGACCTGAGGCCACCCATAGTGGATGATTCGCCTGACATTTAACTTGTCAATCCCCATTCCAAAAGCCACTGTTGCGACTACAACCTGAACTTTAGAATACAAAATTTGCAACAGATTGGATAAGTTTTTCAAAGGCAAGAAAATAAAATGCATCCATTGAGGACTAATGAAGTGCAGCTCAATAAAGGTAGAATCCACAAGTGCATTTTACTGAGATTTTTTTTTTTAAGAAGTTTGACCTCAGAATTCTTTTGCAGATTATCAGCAATATCTTTGCCAACATTTATTTTTCATACCTCTAGGTCGTTTTCATGGAACTCCTTGTGAACCCGTCTCAGATGTGATTTTGGCAGCTGCAACTCGAAATAAACTAAAGTTTAGGTGCAAATGAAAGAAACATTTCATGTGTTTAGTTTTGTTGCCAAATCAAGCAACTTGCTTTCAGATATAGGCAACTCTTTCTGCCTATCATCCAAACCAAATTTGTCAAACTCCGTAAACATCACAAACAATAATAAACTATCAGGAAAAATACTTCAAACATAGTTCAGGAAGAAACAACTATGTGGCTACAAAACAAGTGATGCATGAAGCATAATATGACATAATTTATGGTAAAGTATACCCTGGCATTGTAAGCTGCAGCTTTAATCCCAGATTCACACAGAAACCTTGCAATGCTAATTGTTTCTTTCCTTGTTGGAACATATATGATAGTGGGCCCATAGCCTAAAGATTCTGGCTGAAGTTCCACTCTGTCTTCAGGCTTCACTAGTTGATCTAATGTCAGACAATGATCATAGTTCTCACTGTTAGATTGTCCTCTGAACTCTCCACAGGAAACTGCAGGAAATTTTGAAATTTCAATTAAGAGGAACATGGACCTGCAGAATGACTTATCAACCAAAAATGAGAAAGGAAAAGAGATCCATGTTATATGAAGATGGTACCATCCCAGTCATCTACTCCCTGGAAAACATCAGTCTCATCTTCTAGAAATTCAACTGTCAGACCTCTTTCCTTCAGAGAAGCTGATGATATTGGGGTTGAAGTTACTCCACTATTATCTTCATCTACCTCAGATTTACTGCTATCTGAAGAATCATAGGAACTTTCAGATTTACCATCCAGATCTTCGCTGAAGGTAGGCTTCTTATTTTCACCAATCTTTTTTCTTGATAAGTAAGTATTTATCAATTCGAGAAAATCAATTCTGTATGAAGCTGGTGAAGATGTTCTGCTGTGTTTTACCTGCAGCAGTCAACAAGTTTATTGTATCCCTAGGCTCACAAAATTCCAATCAACTAACACATATGCAGGAAAAACCATTATCAATAAATGCTCCATATCTCTTTAAAAGCATGTTCATTGCAATCAGATCCACAAAAAGCTACCATAAATGTGAAAATCAACTCCATACCAAAAGGAAATTATGAGAAACCTAACAGAAAAGCCCACTCACAGCGAAACGTAGATTAGGACGGAAAAATGAGGTGAGCACAATGTTTGTTTCTTTTGACATGCAAACACACTCGATAATGTCTTGCTGGACACACTTGGTGGCTGTAGCAGTCAACGCCATCAGTGGTACGTCGAATTGTAAGAAATTCAAATTACAAGTGTTGAAGTTCTTCCTCAGCACAGACAGTCTCCTGAAACAAGCAAAACCATCCGTCATAGCTTCTTTCTGACCTAAGCGACTAGGCATGCTGACTTTTGATGGCAACAACTAAATGAGTGTAAGGCAAAATCTAGTGTAAAAATGAAATCAAGAAGTATAGCATAACAGTGGACGGAAGGGACTGGTCAGATTTTGCACATGGTAGACAGCAATTGTACAACAAAAAGAAAAAGAATAGAAATATGATCAAATATAAACTGATCAGGATGAGCACATCACTTTCACAAACCTTCTGCATTTACTGCATGTAGTGATATCATTTGATTGTTAAAAGGTCCAAAAACCACGCAGATAACACAGCAATGTCAATTAAAGGGAAAAAATTACCGGTAATCAGGCCGAAAATCATGGCCCCACTTTGAAACACAGTGGACTTCATCAATTGCAAATAATGCAATTCCTCGACCTTCTGCAAGCTTTTGAAGAGGTTCAATAAGTCTGCAAAGACCAGCAGTAAGTCAGTGAGGAATGAAAGAAGAGAACTTGAAAAGTTAAGTCATACATTCCTTGTATCTGCAGACTACCTTATAACTGTTTCTGGGCAAACATATATCAAGTCATACATTCCTTTCATCGCTTTCTGTTCTATAGTATTATCAGGCTGCCCTGAGCCAAGAAAGCAGGCAGACACCCCATGTTTGGCAAGCTTTAGGCACTGATCATGCATCAAGCTTATCAATGGGGAAACAACAACCACAACTTTCCCAGTCAATAGTGCAGGAATCTGAAAACACAGAGACTTACCTACACAAACATAAAAAAAAATTAGCCAACTTGAGAGGACCAATAAGGACCTCANGCACAAACATGAAAAAAAAAATTTAGCCAACTTGAGAGGACCAATAAGGACCTCAATAAACACGAACAGATATATATTACCAGATCCAGTGGCGGCAAGAACAAGGCAGTCTTTCTGGGCTATCCAAGAAGCCAAAGCTTCCTTCTGAAAACTCTTCAGTGAAGAATACCCAAATCGCTTCTGCAGCAGACTCTTAACTGTCTGCTCCCAATCAGGACCAATCTCAATCTCTGCAGGACAGCGAACTGAAGCCAGATCTGATGTGCTTTCAGTGTCCTGGTGCACATTATCAAATACTCCAGGGCATGCCTCCAACGAACATGAAGAACAGTTTGTAACAGATATTGGCATATCNAACCTCCAACGAACGTGAAGAACAGTTTGTAACAGATATTGGCATATCAATAACCACATTAGTCTTGTTTCTTTTAGTCGGAGATTTCAATTGAAAATGATCTAGAATGCTAGACTGCCTCATTTTTTCTGAGGGGTTGGAGAAGGATGATGCTCTTTTTCCTAGGGCCTTCTTATTCACCGTACAGCATTTTGAACCAGTTGCTGCGTCTTGACTGTTTCCACGAGCACCATTCAAGATATAATTGGCTGCCTCACTAATTGATAAACCGACAGTCTGTACAGCTTCTTTTGCTGAAGAATATTCAAACCCCATTTCAACTAGTGTCGCAATGATAATATTGGGAGAGGCCTCTTCCCCATCCATGGTAAAAATCTAACACTGTTTAAAGTGAATGAATTGGTCATCCATTGATAATGAGACTTGCAAAGGGGAAGAACATGTTTGAGTAGTAAGTGGAGCAACCAATAAAGGTAGTTTACAACCCTTTCCAGACCGGGCAATAAGCCTAAATAGATCCAGTTTCAATGTCCCGCTCCAAGCTAAAGAAGCCTATTCATAAGTCCTACGACTACTCCCGACGCATCAAACCCTCCCTCCTCGAATCCTGTCGGGACATTCACAAAAATCATCTCAACAAAACCAAGGCAAAAGAAAACTTCATTGACCTGTTTGCCGGACAAAAATGCGAGATGGAAGCAACATGAGACGCTACCTCCCAGCTTTTCTCCGATTCGGACGCAGATGAGAGCTCAATCGGAGCTGCTGATCTCCTGAATCTTCGCCTGATCGCGGCAACCTGGAAACGAAACTCCAATTTGTCCGAGGGAGGGAAGAGGGGATCAGTTTATATTTACACTGCAATTTGTTCGGTGGGCCGACTAAAACTCTGCGCCTCCATAAATGGGCCACCATTTGGTCCAATCCGGGCCTGGCCCATTAAGTTTGCAGCCGGCCCATATTCGTGGCCCTGTTACTTTATTTTATTCTTAATTAAGACCAGCTTAGGTAAGGAAAAGTTTCGTTAATGATTCAAAGGAAGCCAATTATTTTTAAAAAAATAAAAAATAAAATAAAATCTGTCAACTGTACCCTTTCGTATGCTTTCCTAAAATAGGAGCTCCTAACTAATAAGGAAATAAATCAGAGAACAAAACTTACGAGAAACAAAGGGACTCATATAAACATTCCCAAGCAGCCACTTCCTCCTCCCAACTCTTCACAGCTCATCGTTGACATCTTCATCTTCAGAGCCACCAGAGCTCCCTCCACTCTTCTCATAGACCTGCCTGATCACAGGATTGCACGCCGCCTCGACCTCCTTCAACTTCTCGTCGAAGTCCTCCTTCTCGGCGTCCTGCTTCTCATCCAACCACTCGCTCGCTGCCTTCACCATGCTCTCGATCCTGTCCCTGTCGTCCGGGTCGATCCTGTCAGCGAGCTTGTCCCTGTCGTTTACGGTTGTTCCTAATGTTGTAGAGGTATGTCTCGAGCTTGTTCCTCGCCTCTATTCTCTCCTTGACCTTCCTGTCCTCCTCAGCGTACACCTCGGCCTCCTCCATCTTCTTTTCAATCTCTTCCGGGCTCATACGCCCCTTGTCGTTTGTTATCGTGATCGACTGTGACTTCTTCGCTGCATTATCCTCAGCCTTCACATGTAAGATCCCATTCACGCCAACCTCGAAGGTCACCATGATTTGTGGAATCCCCCTGGAAAAATCGACGTTATTCGGATACGTTGCAGGAGTCATATGGCAATGGCAATAGTGAGAACAGGTTGCTTTACCTTGGTGCAGGTGGGATGCCCGATAGATCGAACCTCCCAAGTTCCTGACAATCCTTTGTTAAAGCCCTTTCACCTTGAAGGACCTGAGATTTCATCAAATGGATTCATTTGAAGCATCTGCTGCCTGAGCGAGGAGAAAAGGGCTGGTTATGAACTCCGGCTCGGTGGTTTTCGAACCATTGGGTACCTTGATGGAAACACTAGTCTGTTGATCTTGGTAAGTCGTGAAGATCTGGGTCTTCTTGGTCGGTATGACGGTGTTCCTTGGGATCAACTTCGTCATCACGCCACCGGCGGTTTCGATACCCAGACTCAGCGGAATGACATCGAGTAGAAGAGTGCCTGCAATGTCAGCAAAAACAAAACACGTCAGCCAGAGGTAGCATAGCGCAAGCCGTGTGAATGTATATGTTCATAGCGGCACACTACGTACGCTTATTACCCTCCTCGCCTTCGCCGCTTAGAACACTGCCTTGGACAGCGGCGCCATAGGCGACTGCTTCGTCGGGATTCACTCCCCTGTGGGGTTCCTTCCCGTCAAAGAAATCCTTCAACAGTTGCTGGATCTTTGGGATCCTTGTGCTCCCACCCACGAGAACGATCTCGTTAACATCGGTCTTCTCAAGGCCAGCGTCCTCAAGGGCCCTCTTGACAGGTCCCATAGTCCTCTTGAATAGGTCCATGTTCAGCTCCTCGAATCTTGCCCGGGTCAATGGCTCTGAGAAGTCAACCCCATCGAACAGAGGCTCGATCTCGACCCCGGACTTGGTGCTGGTTGCTCAGAGCCCTCTTGGCCCTCTAACACTCCCGGCGGAGCTTCCCAAGGGCTTTGTTGTCCTTACCGATGTCCTTGTTGTACTTCCTCTTGATCAGCTTGATGAAGTAGTCCATCACCCTGTGGTCGAAGTCCTCTCCTCCCAAGTGAGTGTCCCCGTTCGTGGCCAAGACCTCGAAGACGCCATTATCAATCGTCAGAATACTGACATCGAAGGTGCCACCACCGAGATCGTAGACGAGGATGTTGCTCTCTCCCCCCTTCTTCTCCAGACCATAGGCTATCGCAGCTGCCGTTGGCTCGTTTATAATCCGAGCAACATTCAGACCCGCTATGGTCCCTGCATCCTTAGTTGCCTGCCTCTGGGCATCATTGAACTAAGCTGCTCGATAGTACGAAACAGCCACATCAATTTAACATAACGACAGAAAGAGAATCGAGAAAACAAGCCTACTAATGAACCTTGTATGGCAAGAACTTTATGTCCTTCTGAACCTCCTCATCATCAAACCTGCCGTTAGACAAACAAAAAGTTGCAAACCGAAGTTCAACCAATGGCGTCGGTTGTTGGGTAATCACTAATCCTTCAATTTGGAAGTCCTGGATGTGCTTACTTTCTCCCTCTGAGGCGCTTAACATCGAATACGGTGCGGTTTGCGTTGAGGGGCGCTTGGTTCTTTGCTGCCTCTCCGATGAGACGCTCCGAGTCCGTGAAAGCGACCCAAGAGGGAGTCGAGTGATCCTGTTCCCTTGGTCGTTCGCGATGATTTCCACATGACCGTTCTTCTAGACTCCAACACACGAGTCGGTCGTTCCGAGGTCGATCCCGATCAATGTCCCGAGTTTCGGGGAGTTACTATCAGTATCAGCCGCCACCGCCAGTCCCGGGAAGAATGCTAGCACGGAAAGCAAAGTCAGTTTAGCAAGAGATCATTGCACAAAAAGCGACAAAACTGTCGGTGCATGGAAACAGACTCAGCACCCGAAACNACCGGGAAGAATGCTAGCACGGAAAGCAAAATCAGTTTAGCAAGAGATCATTGCATAAAAAGCGACAGAACTATCGGTGCATGGAAACAGACTCAGCACCCGAAACAAACCCTAGCAGGAGGAAAGCTGAAACTCCGCGCTTGAACGCCATGGATGATTCTGTTCCCTTCTCCCTTGTATGCAACGATCCCTCGCCAGCCGTCTCTCTCGTTGCCTTGCTCGCAGTCGGAGAACTTCGAGTTGATGATGGGAGACGGTGGAAGGATCGGGCTCTATTTATAGTGCTTCTGATGGAGTAATCTTATGCACTAGAGAGATTTCTTCTTCAGTCTATCGAGACCCCGCGGTTTTTTCGTTTTAGACAACACGTCTGGTGGCCAATGGGAATCCCACACGTCACCATCTGACGCAATTAAACAGACGTGTCGGAGGCCGGATACAAGGTTCATACGACGTCGTTCGCCATGATTTTCCATCTAAAATCTACCGAAGGTTGATTTTATTTTTGGGCGTAGAAGCCAGTGACGTTTGAATTTCGAATTGGCTGTTGCAGTCGCATGAGCTTGTAGATCCCAACAAATGGAGCTGAGTCGCATCAAATCAAAATTTTCCGTGAGTTATACGGACGCTTACCTCTTGAATTTTGAACCAGTATACATGCAGGCAAGGATGGATCCAATCCCGGTGAAACGCACCCATCTAGAAATCAAATTAAAGTGGCGAAATTTAAATTATAGGGACGGAATAATAAAAATGAAATGAAATTAATACGGTTATAATTCATTTATAAATAAAATTAATAAAAAAAATAAAAACAGGAGTAATATACAATATTTTACGGTATTTATTTCCAGCGACGAATCCGACCACCCGCCCGACCTGATTTCACGATGGCTGGGGCCTCGGCCCTTTGGCATCATTACAACCGGGAAGTACGGAAGTCTTTATGGGCCAATGCTATGGAGTATGGACTCCAATACCTCGTAGGAACCTTATTTTTCTGTCCGCTGGACCCGACACCGAGCCCGTCGAAGCCCATAAATTCTAGTAGAGGATATGAATGAGTTATATATATTTATATATATATATATATGTCGATGGAATTGCAAAGAAAATATTATATATTTATTACTTTTTTACTTAAATATTATATATTTGGATTCTAATTTTAATAACTCGCTAATGTGGCATTTAAAGCTGATACATGACATAACATATCGGTATAATTTTTATCACATCAACCAAATTTACAATACCACCATTCCATGTCAGTAACTTAGAGCAATATGCTATTTTAATAATTTATCACCACATTATTTTACCACGCCAATAAGCTAATAAAATTATCATTCAAATATATTACAAAATAAAATATATAAATTTGAAATAAGTATTTTTAAATATATATGATTTAAATAAAATAAATATGTATAATTTAATTATATGTTTATGCATGGAAAGATGCTTACACGTCAAACGAGGGACCTAAGCTTATCATGAACACCACTACTTACTTTCACAAAGATGTTTGGTATGCTTTGAATATCTACTCACCTATCATGACATTACGAGAGAACATGTTTCAAATGAATGCCCCTAGACAAAATGCTACTCCCGATTGGACCGCACGACTTGGTTCACTCTTTGCAGTCTAAGTGCTGTGTCTTTGTAAGAATCGCTTACGAATTATAAGGTAGAGAATCTCATTCACACGGGATGGTCGTTTGTGTAAAACAGTGTATCGCATTCATCTCATATAAGTTCAAAATCACAAAAAGTAACCCAAATGACCCACGGGAGATCGAATATGGCATCCTTGTTGATGTTGAGTTATACGATCCCGATTAAATGAAGAAAATGTTGTGAACTTATAAGAAAGTTTGATATCGTTACCTACCATCTTAAATTTTTAAGTGAAAATGAACTCGATCCCTTATAAATTCACAACGAATTTAACATGGTATCGGAGTCAGTGAGCTTGCACGTCGCCCGACCCAAGTTCAGAAGCCTGAATCGCGGTCAGTTAATATAGCCCGAGTACGAAAAAAAATTGCTCGACTCATGACCAGTTGTTCCATTTGTCCGAGATCAGAAGAAGAATACCCGACTCGTAAACAGTTGTTGATGACGGATATTTAATGACACGTGTCAAAGTGGATCATATTGTTACGTGAGGGCAGGCGTTAAGATATACTATCTTATATTGAATAAAACGTTATGATTTTATAAGGAAGTTGGATACTGCCACCTATCAGCTTAAAGTTTTATGTGAAAATTGGTCCGATCCGTTATGAGATCATAACGAATTTAACGGTCGAGAGTATTCATTATACCCCTGGATAGTATAGTATGAACTAGGAAGTAGTGGCTGGTGGTACAGATGTAGGTCGAGACGGACATGACCCGTGTGACGAGTTTGTTTTCTCGGACCGCGACACATCGTTTCCGTATGATCTCGGGGGAGTCCATGTTTGCAGGCGAAAACTGGGGGCAGAGTCAAACGTCAATATGATTAAAAGAAAGAAGAATGAGACGAACCAAGCAATCAAGTCTAAACCCCCCCACCCACAACCCACCACGGCTTAGAACGAATTAAGCGTTACGGACATGTGCAAATTATTGAAGAGAATGTTCCACGCCGATAGCCTTCAAATTGACTCAGCACTTTCGTGCTCTCTCTCTCAGCATCATGGTGTTAATTTATTGAATAACAAGTACGGAATAATGTTTCATGGCACTATCCGTTTAAGTAAAGTCTCGGTTTAAATATTGTGAATAAAAGAGAATTCGGCTCTAGACTGGCCATGCTTAAATCTGAATTAATTATACGTTAATAGGTTTCTGAATACTATATGGTTCGGGTTAAAAAATAAACGATAAATGGCTAAGATTAATTATGTTTAACGTTTTTAAAATTGATTATTTTAATATAAAATCAATCATTGTATTATACGAAATATGATGATCGGAGAGTGGGCCGAGAAAATAAAATAAAATGAAATGAAACAGCTAAGATTGAAAGTCAATCGATTAATGCATAAGACACGGTTAGACCGTGCTCGACAGCTTTCCAGCAACTCCAGCAAATCAAGGGGGGAAAGATGGAGGCGAAGGTGATGGGTATCCTCAAAAAATTTGACCAAGACACTCGATTTGATAGCGGCAGCCGATAAGTAATGCACTCACCGGTCGTTTGGATTCTCTCTGTGCATCCAGAAACGGAAGAACATGATCGGAGTTTACTCGGCACCTAGGAATAATCCTCAGATGCCGTCGATAGAAAATGGCATCGCTGTCTCCGCCGGATGGGGATAGAGACGTTGAACCGGCTGGGCTGGACGGGAACCGGACCGTCCAGATCCTGAACCGTTCTTATCATATTGAT
>CXYZ01012593.1:1052256-1063332 GCA_900006705.1 Sonneratia caseolaris
AAATTGGTGATGAATCAAACCGGCTCAAACCGTTAATCGGCTCATTTATTAATAATTTCGAATCAATTCATATTGACCTAAATAGTAACCCGTAACTACTGCGATAGGGGAATTTAGCGAGCGTGGTTCACATTACCGCTGGTGATCGGACGACGACGACGACGATGATGCTGATGTGATACTTTGTGCAGACTCCTATTTGATTTGCTTAATACCCTTCTCAACAAGAGCTTGTCCCTGTCTGCTGCCCTCTATCCGGCTTGGTACCAAAATCATTTCCTTCTAGACACATACTACAAATGCTCGATCCACACGCTATCCATCCGGTTTGCAACAGCTCAACGAGCCCCGGTTGATGCAGACCCGACCATGACCTCCCTCACAATGCAATATCAGTTTTTTATTTTTTTAAGCATTTACAAGATTCAAATATAAATCCCTTATTCGATAAACAAATACATTAAAACATCGGAACGGAACCGGCTGATGCAATTTCCTATACCTATGCAGTTGGCACGGAACTTTCAAAGTTAATGGGGGGTTGGTGGAGATTAAAAGAATGCGAATACATATATGTGAGATATGGGTGAGTCGAAAAAGGGGCCACCGCGGCACCCCCCCTTCCCAATATTTTTTCTGTCGTTCCGATTAGAGATCAGAAACCAACGGACTCCGCCCCCCGGTTTCTTACTCTGTCTCCCCTCTTCTCTCATGCATTTTGACTTCTCCCAACCCAACCCAACCACTTCCTAAGCAATCCTCTGCATACGCATATTACATCCACCAAATGCCCTGTTACTTGCGTGCGTATATAAATATATGCTCCCAAGTGTCCCTGTCTCTCTCTCATTATCACATGCAAATTCCCGACNTCTCTCTCTCTCATTATCACATGCAAATTCCCGACACGGTTGAATTTCGGCTCAGACGGGAGCCCCAATATATTTCTCTCACCCACAGCTTCCCTTAGGAGAGCCTGCACTTCAGGGTGAGTTTCCAACTTCGAGCACTTACTTTCTCCTCGGATTTCCGGCCATGCATTGTCCAGTACCCGATTAATTCCTCTTCGGGTCTCGAAAGGGTTCGATAGAAATTAGGTGGGTGAACTTTATTTACAGCGCAGAAGATCGGATCCAACGAACTCATTGTGTTTAGTGTTGTGTCAAAACAGATGTTTAAGTCAGTAAAATTTTGACATCTTGTATTCTCGAGTAATTCCCGTGTCAATTGTCTTCTGCATGCAATGATGTCTTCTTATAGTTTTTTTTCTCTGTGTCGAATTTGGTTTCAGGATAAAGAAGGGTCAGCCTTAGGTGGGGATCACTTTGCTGCCGGTAGACGGAACATGGAGATCCAAGGTATGCCGGACGCACGGCCCGAGAATGCCGCCAGGGGTGGCTCCTACCGATCCGGCCACAGTGGCCCGCTGACCTCCACCGGCATACTTAAAAATGGCCGCGAGAGCAGTGACCGCAAGGCGAGAAGCGCGAGGTTCGAGAACGACGGCAACGGCGAGTACGTGGAAATCACGCTGGACGTCCGCGATGACACCGTCTCGGTCCACGACATCAGGGGAGCTCTCGGGGACCGCCAAGAGACGGCTCTGCTGGCCAGCGGGCTCGAGCTGAAGCCCTCCTCGCTCGGCTCGCTCCTGTCCCTCCGGCGGCTCAGGCATATGTCGCAGGAGCTGAGGCGGATGGCGTCGACCAGCAGCAGCAGGGGGTTCAACCGGATGGACCGGTCCAAGTCTGGGGCTGCACGCGCTCTCCAGGGGCTCCAGTTCATGACGAAGAACGTTGGCACCGGCGAGTGGTCCGAGGTGGAGTCCCGGTTCGACGAGCTGGCGGTCGACGGTGTACTTATCCGATCAAGGTTCGGCCAGTGCATAGGTACGCACAACTATGCTGCACTTTCAATCTCCATGCTCGAAACCTCTTAATCCAGACTACATTATTCATATGTGCTTTTGCGGTTAATCAGGGATGGAGGAATCGACCGAGTTTGCAGGGGAGCTATTCGATGCGCTGGCTCGCCGTCGGGGCATAACGTCAGCCTTGATAACGAAGGCCCAGCTGCGTGACTTCTGGGAGCAGATGATAGACGAGAGCTTCGATGCAAGGCTGCAGACCTTCTTCGACATGGTGGACAAGGATGCAGATGGCCGGATCACTGAGGAGGAAGTGAAAGAGGTGAGAGGAACCGATGGACAGATTAGTAAACAGCCATTGCAGATTAAGAAACTAATAACATGATCACAGACGAACAGATGATGATGATGATGATGGTGTATATTATGTCAATGTGTACAGATTATAGCAATGAGTGCTTCGGCGAACAAGCTGATGAGGATTCAAGAACGTGCTGAGGAATATGCGGCTCTGATCATGGAAGAACTGGATCCCAACGGCCTCGGGTTCATTGAGGTAGCAGTCTTCACCAATCTTTTTATCCCCAATGATTTAATACATTTGCGTGTCATTGTTTTTGAATGTTGCCTCCCTGTTTCAGCTGGAAAATCTTGAGATGTTGCTACTGCGAGCGCCAGGTCAGTCTACCCACCTAGTAACAACAGACAGCCGCATACTGAGCCAGATGCTGAGCCAGAAGCTGATCCCGACCAAGGAGAGGAACCCCATCAAGAAGTGCTACCGCTCGATCACCTACTTCGTCGAGGACAACTGGAAGCGGATGTGGGTGCTGGCGCTGTGGATCTTGATATGCATTGGACTGTTCACCTGGAAGTTCATCCAGTACCGCCGCCGAGCCGTGTTCCACGTGATGGGCTACTGTGTGACGACTGCCAAGGGTGGCGCCGAGACTCTCAAGTTCAACATGGCCTTGATCCTGCTTCCGGTTTGCCGTAATACCATCACATGGCTCAGGAGCAGAACAAGGCTTGGAACTGCCATTCCTTTCAATGACAACATCAACTTCCACAAGGTTACTGGCTCACGTCCGGCGACCCTGTGTTCTTCTTGTGTACCTGCTGTGTCTACTAGGATTTGAGCTTCACGATAAGAGCTCAGAGCTGACTCTTTCTTGTGCATAACACTTCAGGTGATTGCCTTTGGCATAGTGATCGGAACTGGGCTCCACGTCGTGGCTCACCTGACGTGCGACTTCCCGAGGCTTCTGCATGCCACGGATGCTGAGTACGAGCCGATGAAGCAGTTCTTTGGGGATACGAGGCCGAACAACTACTGGTGGTTCGTGAAGGGAACAGAGGGCTGGACAGGAGTTGTCATGCTCGTTCTTATGGTCATTGCATATATCCTGGCTCAGCCCTGGTTCCGCCGCAACAGGCTCAACCTCCCAAAACCGCTGAAAAAGCTCACCGGATTCAATGCCTTCTGGTACTCCCATCACCTCTTCGTGATCGTTTACATCCTCCTAGTCATCCACGGCTACTTCCTGTATCTCACTCGGCAGTGGTACAATAAAACGGTAAGCAACACACAACAATGTGGTGGTGGTGCGCCGCGCCCTTCCGTAAGAGTCTTCATTGCCCTCATAGTTCTGATTTCCTTCTTGGCATTGGCACAGACATGGATGTATCTTGCCTTTCCCATGTTGCTGTATGCGTCGGAGCGCTTGCTTCGGGCATTCAGGTCGGGTTACAAGACAGTTCGGATCTTGAAGGTATAATAAGCCTTTCACTCCATAAACTTCATCTAGAAGATGATTCGTTAGTCGGGTTACAGAGAGACCTCACTGACGCTGGCATGTACATGTCTTGATTTCTCTCGATCAGGTTGCAGTGTATCCAGGGAACGTGATGGCCCTTCACATGTCGAAGCCTCCCGGATTCAAGTACACAAGCGGGCAATACGTCTTTGTTAACTGTGCAGCCGTTTCCCCATTTCAATGGTAACTACTAATTTCGAGTGGTCATTCCCCATTCACTTTCGATATGTAACACCCAATCGGATGACTGTCGGTTAACTCTGAGACTGCTTAGGACCCGGATTCCACTTCCGCCTCCCGGACGGATAGTATTCACCTGATGTTTCTTTGACTAAATTGACAGGCATCCGTTCTCCATTACTTCCGCCCCCGGAGACGACTACTTGAGCATGCATATCCGTACATTGGGCGATTGGACCTCGCAGCTCAAAGCCGTTTTCTCCAAGGTTCACATTAGTTTCTCCATCCCTCAGGGCGACGGTTCCATCAAGTGTTTTAACTCAAGATATTTGTTAATTTGACATCTGAAAAGTGTTTTGATTGCTCCTCAAAATAGGTCTGCCAGCCTCCGTCAAGTGATCAAAGCGGTCTCCTGAGGGCAGACATTGGATCTGGGGTAAACAAGCCCAGGTATACCAATGCCGTACACATGTGGTGGTTGTCGGAAATTAACATTATGCGTATGATCAATCTGCTAAGTTCAAGAAAATGCTCTTCTTCTTCTTCTTCTTCTTCTTTTCGTGTTTTGTATATGCGTAAGTAAGTAGATTCGCCCGTTTACCTTCTTGAAGCTTGATGACAAGGCTTCAGCTTGGTTCTACTTCTAACTTGTGTGTGGCTGAAACAACAGGATACCGAGGCTGCTGATCGACGGTCCCTATGGTGCCCCAGCACAGGACTACAAGAAATATGACGTCCTCCTCTTGGTCGGGCTCGGGATCGGGGCCACTCCTCTGATAAGCATCGTGAAGGACGTGCTCAACAACATCAAGCAGCAGAAGGAGATTGAGGAGACAGGGCTGGTCGAGAGCGGCGCAAAGGGCAACAGGAGGAAGCCCTTCGCCACGAGACGGGCCTACTTCTATTGGGTCACCAGAGAGGAGGGCTCCTTCGAGTGGTTCGGAGGAGTGATGAATGAGGTCGCTGAGAACGACCGCGACGGGGTGATCGAGCTCCACAACTACTGCACGAGTGTGTACGAGGAAGGAGATGCCCGGTCGGCCCTGATCGCCATGCTACAGTCGCTGCACCACGCCAAGAACGGAGTGGACATTGTGTCGGGTACCCGCATCAGGACACATTTCGCCCGACCGAACTGGAGGGATGTCTTCAAGCACGTCGCAGTTAACCACCCGAACGAGAGAGTCGGTAAGCGGATCACATACTTCAAAAACAGCTTTAAAAGGTCGAAATATTACCCATCTTCTTTGGCTGAGCGATGTGTAAATGCTGCAGGAGTGTTCTACTGTGGCTTACAAGGGGTGGTAGGAGACCTGAGGAGGCTGGCCCAGGACTTCTCCCACAAGACCACCACCAAGTTCGATTTCCACAAAGAGAACTTCTGAGTTCTAATCTTCCTCTCTGATTCATGGATTAGTTTCCCATAGTACGTATAGAAAAAAGAAAAAAAGCATCACATTCACATGCATGTATACGACATATAGCATCATGGCGGCCGAATCAGTTCGTGCCCCATGGACAGAAGATGGGCCTCAAGATTTCATATGTTAAGTGGTACAGTTTTCGGGTTTCTATTCCATTTGTAAGGTAATCTGTGCGATCCAAACGATGTACTAAATGAAGTGATAGTGCAGTCTTCTTTGATTGTTTTTCACGAAGATTGTGAAGTGAAAACGGACAGAATCAACTGAGTTTGAGTAATCGGGATGAATAAGTTCACTTGGTCGTTATGCCAAATCCATTTACTGATGAGGAAAAGAGCGGACCAAAAGTGTTTGGAATACAAATGTGAATTGGCCGAGTGACAGGTGCCAAGAATCAATGAAAATTAAAGAAATCGGAAAGGCGGGGCTTTTGTTATTAGGCAAAGAAGCAGCACCTCGAAGCACAAATGCTGAAACTGACAGGTTCCCCTCCATCCATGAAATGGAACGAGTTTCCAAAAGTTCCGTTTTTTGCTTATGGCAGCGGAGCACCACCATAGCTCTCATCTCCCATCCTCACTCTCCGAGCCCTAGCTTCTCCGTGGGTGTCACTGTTCCATATTCTTTGCTCTGACCCCTTGCTTTGCTTCTTTCTGTATCTCAAGCGCAGAACTTTCGTCAAGCCCGGCTTCAGAGATCAATGGCGAATAACGGTAATTCTGCAGACGTCAAGCCAGAGGCAACTAAAGAGGTTGAAGAATTTACCACCGAGCCTCTCAAGTACAAGGTATAACTTAGCATTTAGCCGAGCAGGCAGAGCAACTCTCTCTCTCTCTCTCTCTCTCTCTCTCTTGCCTCCACCTCCTCTGACATCTTCCTCTCTTCACCACAGACGTCGGTTTTGAAAGTCTCTGTCCATTGCGAGGGCTGCAAGCGGAAAGTCAAGAGGGTTCTACATAGCATAGAAGGTAAAAAAAAAAAAAAAGAAGAAGAAGAAGATCGAAGGAAAAAGCTTGTTATTCTTCTCACCATCTTTGTTGGTCATTGGTAATCTCTCAAAGGTTGCTCCTTTCTTCCATGCTCTGTTGTTCAGGTGGTGAAGATCTTTGTTTTTTCTTCCCTGTTTGTCTGTCGCCTCGTATTTCACTCCTGGATGGCCCCAATTCAGCTCAATTCTCTCATCTTCCTTCTTTCTTTGATTTTCAGTTCTAATGAAATTGGCCACCTCAAAAAAGATGTTGCTTTGCTTAAATTTCTTTCAGAGCTTTCTTCTCATCTGTGTATCTTCCGTTTCTCCTTCATTTTTTTCCTTTTTTTTTTTGGGTTTCTGCTTATGTAGATCTGCACTGCCTTCATATAGACTGTAGAGCGCCATGCGAGGGTTAATATTTAAACTCTTCTTCTACTCTTTCATTCGAAAATTTCGTATGCTTCCCAGAAAAGTTGCTTAACATTTTTATTTTTCCTGTTTTCCTTCGTCTTGGAAAACACAAAACAGAGAGTTGCCTATCTCTAGGCCAAAGGACGTTATCTCGCATGAACAAATAGAACCTTGTGTTGATGTTCTTTATAATTTTAGCGGACAGAGTTACCGAGACTTTTGTTAACCAAATCTTCTGTCAAGTAATTCATCTTTTTCCCAGGCGTTTACACGACGGAAATCGATCTGAGGCAGCAAAAAGTGACGGTGATCGGTAATGTGGAGGCGGAGACTCTGATCAAGAAGCTCGTAAAGACAGGGAAGCACGCAGAGCTATGGCCTGTGAAAGCAAGCAAGAAGCAGAGCAAGTCCAAGAACAAGAAAAAGAACAACGACACCGAGAACTGTGAAGAGCCCGATCAAAAGAAGAGCGAGGAGATCGCCAATGAAGCTACGGAAGAGGAGAACACCATCGAGAACTGCGGCGGGGCGCCACCGAAGGGCGGTGCCGTGACAGTTGATGTCAAGCAGGGGATGTCGGCGCAGGCACTGGAGAAGGGGGTGGTCTTTGAAGGCCAGGGTGGCGCCGGCAGCGGTGGCGGGGGCTCAGGTGGTGGTAAAAAGAAGAAAAAGAAAAAAAGGAATAACGCCAACAGCAATAACGCTGGCAACAGCAACGACGATGGTGAGCAGCAGCAGCAACCTTATCAAGGTCAAGTTCCAGGTCGCGGGCCGATGCTCACTCCTGCCAATCACACCCCGTCACTTCATCTTCCCCACCAGTTCCCTCCCACCCCGACCCCGCATTACAACGCTCTCCCAGCGTACGGCGTCAGCCACTACGCAGCCCATCCCACGTCGAGCTACGCCGGGTCCTACTACGGGCCGCAGCCCACTTCACATTCACGCAATTGCTATCACGATTCGATGTACCTGGCCGAGGAGGGCGAGCGATCTCTGCCGTCCGACCTGGAGTCGTACTCGCCACACCGCTCGAGCACCTTCGAGCTTTTCAGTGACGAGAACCCGAATGCCTGCTCGGTCATGTGAGTACGCAGCATCCATCAGGTAATGCCGCGGTAGCTTGCCGATGGAAGAACAAAATGCTCTACCGGTTATGGGAAGAACCTTTTGGACTCAGACTATGGGTTGGATTACGAGTCTGTTGGGGGTGGGCTTAGTTGTGGAAATCACAAGTTACTAGTTTTTCGATATCCTAATGTGTGAATGTCACGTCGAAGCCATAGATTTTGGTCAAAATGTCGGGGTTGGAGACTCTGATGGAGATGGATCGTTACTGGTTTCGAGTATTTCGACAATATCACCCGATGAGCTTGGCTTGGCTTGGCTTGGCTTGGCTTGNTCGCCCGATAAGCTTGGCTTGGCTTGGCTTGACCAGGCCAATGCTTTGGGGTCGATAGAAGAGTTTTAAGACTATCAGCTCAACAGGCACTTCAAATTTTCCATCGACTGACTATATGCACGGACATATTATCTCCTCCGGAGATTCGATAACGTTATCGCGATGGAATTGACGAGACGCTGATGACGGCCAAAAGATCCGCCAAAGAATATGTTCCTCCAAGATGAGAGAGCAGACCGCATCGTCCTGGGTGGGGGAGCACAGCCAATACGATCATTCCGACTTTTTTTAATTTCGAAATGACGCCGTCCCTCAATTATCTTCTTCTTCAGTGGGATGCCCTTTCTCGAACCAGTGGGAATAAGCCTGTGACCCTCGGTGATACCGCTAGTCGGGTCGGCTACTCTGTGCTCGAAGGTTATTATGAGATCACCTCAATAATTTCTAAGCTCGTAATACTCCTCAGTAAGGGGACGCACTACTGGTGGAGACCATTTATCGATTCTTACTGTCGGACTTTCGAGCTCTGACGTACGAGGAGCCTCTGCTACATGAATATATTCGGATTCCCTGTTTGATGTGAGGTGAGGTGAGGTGAGGCGAGGCGAGGCGACCCAGGTGCTGCACATATCGACACATCTCCTCTTTTTGTCCTGAGGATAATAGGTAATCAGAAATTCAGAGTTGAGTCTTCCTGTCTCAATAATAAGTTCTTTTCACTCCCAAAAAGTCCCGAGGTGCCCAAGGCAACGATGCCTCTTCCTATAGTCATTAAAAGTTCACAAAAGAGACAACAGTAGGGGAGATAATAAGGATCCGATAACCTGTGGATAGTTGACCCGATCCTAATACATCTTAGTCAGTGTGATACCATCATAACAAAAGGGGACAGTTTACTGGGCTTTCCTAGGACTAAGAGCATAGCTTCGATTGTGAATGGCCATGACCATGGCCATGCCCTTGGAAGGCATATAATATGTAGGGCACTTTGAATCGGTCGTCGATTCAGAAGACATGTCAGACCACTACATTGACTCACAATCCCTGTAGCACTAAGTGCAGCAGCATAATTGTTTTCCTGCTAGAGTTAGAAGTTGCTTCTAGCCTCGTGGACCACACAAAACGTCTAGCCTTTAGAGGGAAGGTTCTCTTCAGTGAGTGAGTCCTTTCATGGGTCTCGAAAATCCTGAGAGTCCCATCAATCAAATCCAACCGTTGAGTCCTCTCATGACTCTGATTTTACGGACTCCAAAAGTGTTCAACAGCATGCGCAGGCGTAATTAGTCTCTCTAACAATAGTTATGACTGAACCCAAGGAGTTGAGGGAAAAGAGAGGCCCATCCAACCTAACCAACCCATCATGTTGTTTGGGTATTTAAANAAGGGAAAAGAGAGGTCAATCCAACCTTAACCAACCCATCATGTTGTTTGGGTATTTAAACCATCATTTTTGCTGCTATTGGTTGCTTGCTCTTACAGCAACTCTTTATTCTTTTACATAAAGTTAGGGTTTGGTTGCCTTTCAGGTCAAATCCCCTAAGGGAGCTAGAGAACACATAACTGAACCATATAACAGACCATGTCAATGGTTCGTTTAACTTTTTGTTTCAAGGAGAACACATTGTGTAGATTGAATTGGCACCACAACAGAGAGAAGCAGCTATCCATACTCGATTTGATTCATAAACATTGAAATTGAAAAATAAATCATTCGCTAACCATCCCTGTGGACAAATATGATTAGGCCCATAAAAATCCTTTTCTCCACCAAAGAAAGAAATCACTGTCGGAGCTCAGTCTTCTTCTTCTGCCAAAGCCTGTCAAGGGCACTGTCAGCATCACCCTGCAAAATACGTCACAAACTTATCAGCACCGATCTAACCATGGAGCTCCAGTCTCCAGTGAAGGCTGATTAAATATAAGGATAACGTTTTAAAACCCAAAGAGACAATGGAATGACACCACTTTCGGTATGTTCGAATTTCCATTTACCAGATGTCTAAGAATTAGTTTAAGAGACGTCAGAAAACATAATGAAGTAGTTTCGTTTTCCAGATCAGGCTACGTACGAATTAGGCATAACCTCTGATAACAAGTCTCGTCATGATGATAGAAGTTTACCATGCACATGAACATCAGCAAAGAGAACAAGCACTCAGATTTTAATTCTACATTCTTTTTTCTCCGATATCAATCAATCTATTATCAGAAGAAAACCTGAGAGCGGATGAAACCACACAACGCAAATGTGGTGTACTGGTTGGTGTAAACACCATCCGGACCTAAGTGCCCGATGTTAATCTGGACAGAGGCATGATCCTTCGAAGTGATGAGTCTGTTCGTGGCAGAACTGTATTTAAACAAGAAGAAAGCTCGCATTGAAAACATGGAACTTGTTAATCAAAGATTTTTACTGTTAAAAGAAACGGAGCCTTACCATTTCCTGGGAATGTAAAGATCCATGTTCTGGCCCTCCTCGTTCTGCATCTTGGCTAACTCTCTGATAGCCTCCAATTTACTAAAGCACCTGATTGACAACCATCTGAATCAGAACCTTGGGACGACAATCCTTAAAAATGAAAGAGACAGGAAAGAGCAGTGTGACACCAACTGACACTTCAGCTCTTACATAGTAAAGGAGACAAACGACAGCACTCCCATGTTCATCACACAATCATCAATCCATTAACGAGTAGCATGCATTTTAGAGCAAAGAGCAGAAGGCAGCATTGCATACAGGGAAGAGGAGAGAGAGATAATCTTACTCAGCAGCAGGAGTGAGACCCTTAAGCGGCGAGGGCTTGGGAGGAAGGAGGAGCTCGTACGTTTACAGATGAGTCAGTTCAGAAACCCTAGTCCCCGCGCAGAACGTACGATCGGACGGAAATACCCTTACATGGTTAAAGGAATCTTCAATGGACTCGGGGCCCGAGCTACTCCGCAAGGAGCCCGGCCCATGAAATGGGTAGACGTGGCCCGTCACCTCTTGGGCCTACAAAATCTTC
>CXYZ01012593.1:1066678-1077471 GCA_900006705.1 Sonneratia caseolaris
TTAACTGAGTTTTTTTGTTCGGTTTAATTTTAAAAATTATAATAAAAGTAAGAAAGTTAATGGAAGAAAGAAGAAGATGAAGAAGATATGAATGCAAAATTTTTTAAGGATTAAATGTAATTTTTTTCTCAAATAAATTAATAGGAAGGAAAAGATTTGAGAAAGGGAAAACAGCTGGCATTTCTTATTTATTTATTTGTTTGGTCGAGCTGGGTAAACTCGGCCTTAGGTAGGGGGGGGGGGACGCACGGGGTCAGAGAGCACCGACGCGGCGATGTAACCAACTCGGTGGCCCCCGGAATCTGAACACGTCACGCAATCTCTCGGGGAGCCCCGTCTAACTAAACGCCGTTTGCCCCGCCGTCCGGGCTTCGGGCCTCCCCCAATTTCCGCTCCCCGTTGCAGGTAGCCGTTGGCATCTCCCCACATATTAATCTCTCTCTCTTTCAGTTGAATATTTTAAGAATTATTGTTATTCTAACGGTTCGGTTTTCCCTCTCTTCCATCCGATGAACATCGTGCAGGCCATAAACATGGCCCGGACTGCTATCGGATGGTACCGATCCGTATCGTTTCGTGGAGAATGTACAGTAACGCTCGGTTCGATCGGCTAAGATTTTGACCGGTTCTCGGATGACATGGCAACAGATGAATGTTTAGGTTTGGAAAAGCTTGATGCCCCCCTTGCCCTTATTTTTGTTAATAGATGTCATTCTCGTCTTTGGTCTGATTCTGATACTGTTTTGTACTTTACTTTTTATTGAACTGAATTTTAGATGGTGTGTAATGAGAAAATACTATTGAAATGGATGGATATGGAGTCGGTCAAAGTCGTCATAGCCGGTTAATTGTTATTTTATCTATTTATTCATTCATTAAAATTGATATTTGAAAATCGGAAAAATTTCTCCTGTTTTTGTGCAGTCTCTACGCCAATGATAGAACAGGAACATGAGAACGAGACAACCGGTCAACTTTTATGATGCTACACTAGGATTACGAAGTTGCCCCTGTCCGTCAATCATAATTACGCGGTCTTGTCTGCCGTGAGACCCAGCCCGGGGGCCACTCGACGGTTTGACCCGGTTGCGCCAACTAAATTGGTAACGAAACGCGCAGGTGGGTGTCAAATAGTCCGTGCAATGGTTGCGATTATTGTTAATTAAAGTAAATTCTCCAGTCGATTTTCTCATCGTGTCATTGTAATCCGATATTGGTCGATTTCCATGGCTTCATATAGGAAGGATCGCGGAACATTAGGAGAAAGTCGAGACTCGCCCGTTCTGTTGTTCTCGGCGGCTTTCTGCATTCGACGTCGTGGGTACGACCCATTTTGTTAGATTTGACCTGACCCATAGCTGTAGCCCACATTTGCCATCTGGACTACTCGGTTGCTTCTCCGTCTGAGCAAAGCCGACTTCCTTAGCCATCGAGCCGTTTTAGTCCATTGACTTCTCCTAATATCGACATGTTAGCAATTGGGCCACCAACCGGCACAAACTGTGACGGTCACGGTCCTGAATTTCTGATGTGCACCGCGCCTGAGTCAGGCATTATTCAAGGGGGGAAAGGAGTACACNTCTCCCTCTCTCTTTTTTAATTATGGGTTTTTTTAATGAAAAAACTCCAATTTATTCTGATTTTTTCTAGTGGGCGCAAGCACAAAGATTAAATGAAAAAGAAAAAAAGAAAAAAATATATCTGGAAAAAAACAACTTTCCAAATTGTGTATCGTCAGCAAGAGCGTGGGAGCTACGTGAAAATGTCCACACGATGGCAGTCTCGTAAATATTACCTGCTCACAAGGATGAGCATGTCCACTCACCTAATCCTTCATTATAAGATTCCTCAACCTGAACCACTCTGTCTCCCCTCTCTTTCAGGCCTGATTGCTCGACAGCGGAGAAAAGGAAGGAAGGAAGGAAGGAAGGAAGGAAGGAAGTGAGAAGAAGGACGGCTAAGCAGAGATTCTACCGAGAAGGCTCTCTGCAATGGCGAGTCGCTCCCCACCGTCCCCGTCCCTCCTCGCGATCTGCGCCGCCGTCGCGGCCCTGGCGTTGCTCTCCATCTCCGCCGCGGAGGCCGGCGTCCTCCACGACGGGCAGCTGGGGTGGGCCCGAGCGGCGGGATCGCGGTGCAGCGGGTCGATAGCGGAGTGCCTGGGAGCCGAGGAGGAGTTCGAGATGGACTCGGAGTCGAACCGGAGGATACTGGCGACGAGCAACTACATAAGCTACGGGGCGCTGCAGAGGAACACGGTCCCCTGCTCCCGCCGCGGCTCCTCCTACTACAACTGCCAGCCCGGGGCTCAGTCCAACCCCTACTCTCGCGGCTGCAGCACCATCACCAGGTGCCGCGGTTAATAAAATAAGAGAATGCATTTTCAATTCTAAATATTTATCTTATTGCTTTCGAGATTTTTGCTATACACGGTGAGGATTGTTGACGTCTCCTCTCCTCCTTCTCCTCGTCGTCGTCGTCGTCGTCCTGCTGGGGAATACGATGTTTCTTGTTTCTTGTAATTGGATGCACCTGTACCATGTTTTCCATGGCGGCCTCCCTGTGACCATACGTACGCATATGCTTTGTAAAATTATCCTATTAATTTAAGAATTTAAGTTAAATATGCGTCTATAACTCTGATAGACAGACACATGATGAAAATTGGAATTCCGGCCTCTTTTCCGGCGTGGTGCAGCGATGCCGGACTGCGGCACTACTGTCGAAATTTTAAGCCCTCCGCACGAAGTCCAGTTACCGAGTTCGGAATTGAACGGTGTGTGGCCACGGGACGGTAATGGAATCTCTCAGCTCTTACTGTTCAATTCTTTTCGCTTCTGTGGGGTCGTAGTTGTTAAGTTCCAACCGATTGATGATGGTGGGGCCCATCTAAACTGTCCCGTAATTAATGGCCCAATAATTGATGGGATCTTTCAAGCTCCTGTCACTGACCTTTTCCCTCTAAATCCAAACATGTTTAAGGAGTACGTGGCGGAATGTCATTGACTCCCCTAACTTGATTAGCTAAGATCTAATAATGTCTTAATATCGGTTGATTTATTAGAAAAAAGAAATATTACGATTAAACATGATTGTCTCGGCATGGAAATATGCGGCTCTTTGGAATTATTCTCCGATTCACATTCAAATAAATGGGTCCAAGATAATCATATCCCCTTCCTCAGGATTCTTTGGGTGTCATAAGGGGTCGGTGGCTCGGACCACCACCCCGAGGCTGCCGCCGGAGAACAATCGTGGCAGCAGAGGCGAAAACTAGGCCCGTCAAACTTTGGCCCGGCCCAAAAATCATGACTGAGCCAGATTTCGGGCTACTTAAGTTATTAGGCTATATCGGCATGAAAACACGAAAACAATTTATACAATGGAATGAAAATTATGGGAAAATTTTAGATTAAACATTCAATTATATTATCAAAAAAATTATTTTTGGAATGCAAAATTATTCAAATTCATTTTGAAAATATAATTATTTTTGTGTGATTCGGACCAGATTTTTCGGGTCGTCCGAGAAGATGAATTCGTCAGCCCAGCTCAAATAGATAGGCCCAAGCGAAAAACCTTGCTCATATGGGGCGGACGTGGAGACCGTGCTCGAGTGGTCCCCGAGGGCCGAGAGAGGCAGAGGCCATTACTGTCGCAATTAAGAGCATTCTTGCCAATGACAAGATTTAGGAACCCCCCATTTGCCGTTGGGGGTACGTTGTCTTGTCTGCACTCTTCATTCTTCACTCAGTAAAGATGGTCCCGAGCAGATTCTCGATTTTGAAAATGGTCTGATCGATCTGTTTCATTATGCCTCCTTAGATCTCGGTCGAAGGGGAAGACTGGCGGCCATACACGAGCTTTAGCTCGGATCCATTTAACTGCTAATCCCCATATGGCATCTCATGTGCACCAACACTTCCGGCGAAAAATACGACAATGACCATTACCTCCTCCGATCGGAATGTATAGCCCGACCCACTCGATCAAGTCTAATGTAGCAAGCCCGCGAAGGTCTGTTTGTTTACACACGAGATAAGATGTGGGAGTAAGTGAGAGATCGCACTTGGGCCGGGCACAATCACGGCCCAAATGGCCCGTGATGGGTTTTGTGATCCTCACCGGGTCAAGAATCCTCGCTGCTGGGAGCGCCTCTGACCGTCCTCTCCTGCTAAGCTAAGCTCTGGAGCTGGCCGGAGAAGAGCCATGGTGTCCTCCGCTCTGCAGGTGACGATGAGCTCTCTATCTCCGTCTTCTCCTTCACCTGCCATCAGAAGAAGAGGTCTCTGCCGCGCTCTCAGTTCTCAGGGTGCCGCTAAGATTCCGATTCCTCCGATAAACCCCAAGGACCCCTTCCTTTCGAAGCTAGCATCGGTCGCGGCGACCTCCCCGGAGACGTTACTCAACCGTCCCGTGAGCTCGGATATGCCACCGTACCTGGACCTCTTTGAGTCGCCGAAGCTCATGGCGACTCCTGCTCAAGTATGCGTCTTCCTCCATATCTCGAGTTCTGGGCCTCTAACCCAACAGCTGAGAGTTTATATTGATGAAATCATCCGTAGTTTTAGTTTCCAGTTTGCAACGTTCGGCACGGTCAGAGGGAAGCCTATCTTCGTAACCCAAGAACTCATCACTAATTAATTTTTTTTTTTTTATCTTTTACTAAATCTTTTGATGCATATTGGGCCACGAGTGTTCTTCAGTGGAAGATAGCTAATAGCTGGAACCTCAGTTTAAGAAGTATGGTTAGCTCTTGTTTGATTTGGTTCTAAGAACACGTATTGCTCGAACCAGGTGGAAAGGTCTGTTTCTTATAATGAGCACAGGCCAAGGCGGCCTCCGCCAGACTTACCTTCACTGCTTCTTCATGGGAGAATTGTGTACGTTGGGATGCCTGTAAGTCCCTGAGTTGATTCCGAAGGTGTTGTGGGGTGTTTTATGTAGCGTTCTTGGTTTACCTTATTCAAATTCTCGGGCATGATTAATCTTTTGTTGTGTCTCAGTTGGTGCCTGCGGTCACAGAGCTTGTAATTGCAGAGCTTATGTACCTGCAGTGGATGGACCCAAAAGAGCCCATTTATCTGTATATAAATTCTACGGGAACAACTAGAGATGATGGTGAAACAGTGAGTAGTCCTGTCCCTGCTACCGATTTGTGATGTAACTCAAGACATCTTTATACATAATGAATGGGCTGGTTTGGATAAACTCTAATGGCTGTTATTGCTGGTTCTAGAATTGCTAATTCTATGTCATAGGTAATAGTAAACCTTTTGACTGAATCTCACTATGCAAGAGGTTAAGTACATGATACAACTGCCTTTAATGAGGTTTTGGTAGCCAATCAACCTGAGCATCTAACATGCATTACTTAGTTGAAACTTTCTTTGTTTAGCATTTTTTCCCTGATTACTACTCCTAATATCTGATCATCTTATTCATGAATTTTGGGTATTGTCCTCAGGTTGGGATGGAGACAGAAGGTTTTGCCATTTATGATGCACTGATGCAACTGAAAAACGAGGTAATACACTTCAAAGATGTTTTCTTCTCCCATCTGTAGTGAGATAGTGGAAGTTTGTTGTAGTGTATGCCTGCAGGGCGCAACTTTAACAATCCTAAGACAGTGTGATCAATCCGATCAGTATCTTTTGAAGAATCTTCTGTGATGATGCTGATGTGCTTACTCTCCCTTGTTGACGGAGGTAGATACATACAGTTGCTGTGGGTGCTGCCACTGGGCATGCTTGTCTATTACTTGCTTCTGGAACTAAGGGCAAAAGATTCATGATGCCTCATGCCAAAGGTATGCTGTAATTGGCTATTGTCTGCAACATATCTTATGCTTTCTCTCATGTATAATGTCTATTAGCTGTCAAATTTATTTTTCAACAGCCATGATCCAGCAACCTCGAGTTCCTTCGTCTGGGTTGATGCCTGCAAGTGATGTTCTTATCCGTGCTAAAGAGGTAAAAGTAGTGTTAGTATTCTTATGGATTCTGGACTGAACCTACTAATAGGAAAGGTGATTGTCTAGTCTTGTCTCTTTTCTATGTTATAAGGAAAACATATCTGCTTGTATTAATTTCCAAATTGTTTTTCACCATTAAAGTTATAAATAGAGGAGTCAATGATGCACCAGAACTCCTTTCTGTGCTTGCATTCAGTTCAAAACATGCAAGAGAGGGTTTTGAGTTTCTGAATTTATTGGGCATGTCTGTCCTTAGAGGCTATGATACCCCTTCTCTGGATCTCTCTTCCTATCTCTTGCAAAAAGTACACCCTACCTTTTTGGTTATAGAAGAGGATTTACAAGTATGTTTGTTGAAATAGTCGCATGACTTGAATTATCTTTGCAGGTCATAACGAACAGGGATACCCTAGTAAAACTCATAGCTAAACACACTGGGAATGTATGTTCTCTCTCTCACACACACATACATGCATATGCAAGCATATACAAAAACACACCCTACCATTTTCTTTTGATAATTATACAGATGCAAACGCAGACTTACATGCATGGGAATTGGAATTAGCTAACTAAAAACTAATTTTGTTTCTATATCATCAGTCAGAAGAGACTGTGGCCACAGTCATGAGGAGACCATTCTATATGGATTCCATGAAAGCTAAGGAGTTCGGTGTCATTGACAAGGTGACCTTATAGTGTTCATGGAGTTTGTGTATTTATCGTGGTATACTTGGAGTTAAACAATCTAAGATAAGTTTTCTGGAAGCAGATTCTTTGGCGTGGTCAGGAGAAAATCATGGCTGATGCTGCTTCTCCGGAGGATTGGGACCGTAATGCTGGCATCAAAGTTGTAGATGGGTTCTAGCTTTACCATATCAAATGTACCTGTAAGTTTGCTCTATCTATTATAGCAAATCAGGTATACCATGATTTCTCAATTAGAAATTGCACTTGAAATTACGTGGTTGATGGATTCCATTGGGAGGACCTTGATATCTCTTCTTAACCTGGTATTCTACTTTTGAAGAGGTGGTTTCTTTTTGTAGAAGTTATTTGGTGGCGTCTTTTATAGTGAGATTATTTTCAGGGGCAAAATTCTTTTTTTTTTGTCCGTGCCTTCCAACACATTAGTGCTCCTCCGGACAGTATTTTTTTGCCAATGAAAGGAATCAAATGTTATTAAGTATAGGCCCCAGAATGGTCTCCCATTTTCCTTTTCTTTAAAAACAATGAAATCAGTGTCTTCTGTGCACTGCGGATGATTAGGTGTGGGGACCATCGATGCATAAACTGTTGGGGAAAATAAGGAGCACGCGAATGTAGGAGGTAATTGTGCTTGCACGAGCCAGTGGACAGCCTTGTTTAGCACAACAGCTATACTGTGAAGGAGAACAAATGCTGAAACTAAATAGCTATTTATCTGTGCATTGTCTTCTCTGGGTAATTGAAGATTGAATCTCTTATGATGTTATTGTACAATTAGTTCTCCTGATGTACTGATTTTCGTCATGTCCATTCTTTCTAGTCCTCTACTCTATTACGCTGATGATCTTCATTTTGATTAAAAATTGGCATTTTGGAATGGGCTGCTGATCGCCTCGAACAGTTCTTATTGTCTGTCCGGTCAGTTCTCCTGATGTGCTGCTCTAGGCCAGGTCCATTCTTTCTAGACCTACCCTGTCACACCGACGATGTTCCTTTGTCAAAAATCGGCATTTTGGAGTCCATCGTGTTGTAGATCCATTGAATCTCAACCTGCAGATTGCGGGTTTCATGAATGCAGTACTCAGCTACCGTCGTTTGTTTTAACGCTTCTAATCGTGTCCGGTTCTGAGAGAAGGCTCAGCAATGCGAAGAAATGCTCATTCCTGAGACTTTTGTATTGTAACCTTTCACTCCCACGGTCTGCCACCCTCTCCACCGTCACCGGTCGAGATGACTGACCCCTTATTTATAGCCCCTTACCACACCCATCAAATCCCCTCTTCCTCCTCCTCCTCTCGATCTGTTACCGGTTCTGTGATGCGGCCGCGGTGGTCTCTTGGTTTCTATTGAAGTGTCTAAATGCATTGGAACATCAATGTAGTCACTGTCAAAACCTCCGAACAGGTAAGGCTCAAACGTAGCAGGTTGTCTCGACTCTCGTTTACCGCCTCCACACCTCCTCGTACGTCCTAAATTTAGTATCTCTCCTGTAGTGTTGTTTACGGTTGCCGTTTGACGTCACGTCCAATGAAAATGAACCTTAAAAGGAGGGGGAAAATTATGGACTGCGAGTGATTCAGTAAGATCATGTACCGGTTAGGCTCTTAACACTACAGTTATTTAACGTCTAGTAATAATTTAAATTGAAATTCGCTCGTCTTGAATTTTTCTCTTGTTTATTATCATTAATTATTAATAAGATTGCTCAAAAAGTTGGATTGGGCCCATGGTTATCCAGTAGGTCGCGAGCAAGGGCATGGTATGATTGCGTACAGGTGGGTCGTCGGAATGGACGGCCATGATCTGAGGAGCCGAGTTCTTGATCCCCCGCGGATCAGCCTTTGATTAAAATACAAGCAACTGTTTGTCGCGAGACCACATGTCTCTAACAAACAGGGGAGCAGAATCCTTCTTGCTCCTCCTCCAGCATTCCCTGCAGCTTCTGCTTCCCATATCCATGGCATTCTCTCTCTGAGGTGCGCGAGGTCGAGCCGGCGGGAGGCAAATGGCGGACGAGGAGGAAGCTCAGGAGGCGGAGCAGCTCAGCGACAAGCAAAAGAAGGAGATCGCCAAGTGGTTTCTCCTCAATTCCCCTGCTGGAGAAATCCAATAGCTCGCCAAAGGTTCCCCTTCCTCTCTCTCTGCCTCTCTCTCTCTCTCTCTCTCTCTCTCTGCCTGTCTATATCAGGTAGTGTAATGCTTATGCTTATGCTTATGCTGTTTCTTCCTTTTTGGTGTGATTCGAGCTGAGTGCCGTCCCATATGAGTGGATTTTGCAGATGTGCGGTCTGTTTTGGACGACGATCGAGTGTTCAACGAGGCTGCGGCGGAGGCATTCCCCGTCTACAACAAATCTCACATGATTTGCCTGGAGATGCCCCTGCGAGCTGGAGATGTAGGTCCCAAGATCACTTTGCTTGAGCTTGATTTAACTTCCTAGCGTGTCTTTTTTTTATTTTTATTTTTTATTTTGGGATAACGATTCAAGTGCTCGTTCGTCTTATCCCGCTGGATTGGTGCAATCTCTGAGCATGTTAGTGTTGTGATTTCGCTTGAGCTTGATTGAATGGCATGCAGTGGTTTTTCTTCCTCTTCTGCAAAATAGAGTTGATGCCTTTGGCTATTCCTCATCGTGGGCTCTTACGATCATCTAGAAATTTCCTTTTATGGGCTTCAACGGTGCTTTTCAAGCTGATGCTAGAGTCTAATCATCTATTGGTAGCAAAAGGTTGTCGTGGACTTGGCAACTGGGTTTCAGAGCAGACAGATATTTAATTCAATTTGCTTGTGAATTTTGGGTAATAGACTAAGCTGGAATCTTTCCTAAATGAGTAAGCATATGAATCTATGGAAAGGACTTCCTTTTTTATTTCACGTAGCATTTCTTGATTTCATTGGACTTCACCTCTTAAGAAAGAAATTATGCAAGGATTCACAATTATCATGTATTTATCAAAGGATAGAACTTGACCAGAATTTGCGATATAATTTTTTCTCAGGTGCTGATTACATCATTTGGGGAGCTTGAGGAAAATGAGTTTCTAGATCCAAGGACTGCTCAAGTTGCTATTGTTGACCATGTAAAACAAGTAAGTTTTTAAATGCATATTCTATTGTCTTCCAAAATAGGTATTTGACACAGTATATTCATGGAACAATTTTTGGAAGTGAATCCAACAGTGAGATACATAGATATATTTGACAGTTGTTAGATGGCTGCCTAAGTTAAACTGATTGTCATACTTCAGTGATCCATGAAGATATTTTATATGCATTTATTGGCTTCTTTGTGCTTTTGAAAATTGCCTTTCTAACTAATGCAAATCATTTGACATGCTAAATTGGTCCAGGCTTGTATAGACGTGAGACCTGCAACAGATGAAGAGCTACCATCTCCATATATTGAGGAATTTAGGTATGTCAGCGTACTTTTGTTCTATCATCAGACAGATCTGACAACATATCTGCTGATAGAGGTTCTCAATAGTTAATATGCTCATCTCCGTAAATTAAATCTTCTTACTCAGTGTTCCATCTTATCTGTTGATTAGTTACATGTTTCTGGCATATTTTCATTTGATGATTTAGTACATGGGCATCGGATGAAATCTTTACATGACTTTGAGTAGCACACCATTTTCTGTTCTGGCAGTCAAATGCATTTATTCCAATAACTATGTTTACTTTTATTTTCTCTATTGAGCCAAAAAAAATGTTTACTTTCTCATCAAAAACTTACATAGATATGTATTGAGTACTCTATCATTATTCTGTCAGGTGTGCCCTGGATGCAGAGATACTTAAATACGTTGGTGAAACTTATCCAAAAGGCATCTGTTCTGTTTACTGTAGTAAGGGAAAAGATGTGGAAGGACCAGGGACAGACTTTGAGCTTGTTGTAGTGATTTCTGCTGCGAGAAATAGCCCACAGAATTTCTGGTCGGTAAAATCAGTAGTTATCACTTCTTTCCTTTTGCCTTGCTGCTCAATAAGGCCAGAGAATATGTTCACCGTAACTGCTGGTTGTGCAGCTTCTTGCCATGAATCGTTTGCACTACATTTTGAAGTAAATAGCTCATAAAAAATTTTAAGATCCAAACAGATGCATGTC
>CXYZ01012593.1:1078117-1130377 GCA_900006705.1 Sonneratia caseolaris
AAAAACTTACATAGATATGTATTGAGTACTCTATCATTATTCTGTCAGGTGTGCCCTGGATGCAGAGATACTTAAATACGTTGGTGAAACTTATCCAAAAGGCATCTGTTCTGTTTACTGTAGTAAGGGAAAAGATGTGGAAGGACCAGGGACAGACTTTGAGCTTGTTGTAGTGATTTCTGCTGCGAGAAATAGCCCACAGAATTTCTGGTCGGTAAAATCAGTAGTTATCACTTCTTTCCTTTTGCCTTGCTGCTCAATAAGGCCAGAGAATATGTTCACCGTAACTGCTGGTTGTGCAGCTTCTTGCCATGAATCGTTTGCACTACATTTTGAAGTAAATAGCTCATAAAAAATTTTAAGATCCAAACAGATGCATGTCTGTCATTTCTCTTGAGATTGTGAGCTTCTTTTGCAGTAATGGAAGTTGGCGCTCTGTTTGGAACATTGAATTTAGGGATGATATCCAAATTCTTGAACTACAAGGGAAATTGCAGGTATTTTCTTCTTAGCTGAATGGTCGACTTATTTGTCACTTTGTTTTGGTGACATTTTTATTGAAATCATTCCAGCATTCATTAAATGTTTAAAAATGTCACTTCCAGGTGGGTGCTCATTATTTTGAAGAAGGAAATGTCCAACTAGATGCAAAACATGAATGCAAGGATTCGACAATCTTTCAGGTTATCAACTGTTGTACCTCATTCTCTAGTTTGTGGTTGGGACTGCTACTTTTACAATATCAGTTTTAAAATATGCACATTTCCCTTTCTTTTCCTGCTGAATCTATAGGCAGAACCAAGTACCTAAGATGGATAGTTGGGCAGTTTGTGTTAAAAAAATAAAAACTCTAATTCCCGAACAGTTCAGCTGAAAAGAATTTGGATTAAGGGCTTTAAGCATCCATTGCATGTACATAACTGGCTTGAAATAGATTTATCAGAAAAGTGGCTTGAAATGGGAATGTGGCCATGAAGAAAGAACTCTGTTTCTTTCATAAACTCAAAATTGTAGTGTGTGACGAGGAAAGGTTAACTTAAGATTTTGGGGGTCATTTGTTATATTCTTAAGTAGAAATATGTTATTTATCCAGGCCCCGGAAGATTCTGCACTATCAATAGCTAATATCATTCGTCATCATGAGACAGAGTATTTGACTTCTCTCGAGGTATCGAACAGTTCCCTTTGCACCACTAGCAATTTTTGAGTTTCACAGAAAAATTTCTGAATCTCGTTCTTTTGACAGGCATGCTATACCAATTTACCTGATACCACTTTCAAGGTACCTTATTTTTTTGTTGAAAATTGGTCATTTGCAGAAGAACCCACTTTTGGAAGAAGAATATCAAATTGATTCTCTATCCAATCATGATGCTATTGGCCCAAACTTGATAGGGTTAGACTGTAAAGTGACTTTGATCCTATCAGGATAAAGTGGGGGGAAAAAACTAGGTGTGATAAGGAGCCAAGCATTAATTGTAAGATGCAGCAGGTTTGTAAATAACTGGTCTTGGTTTCAAACTTACAGCGGATATTATTTTTTTCCCTGTATGTGAAGGTACTACTATATAGTCAATGTGGTTCCTAAAGACAGGCTCTAGCGCCATCTATCTACTCTGATATAGCATTTCAAATTTTGTAAACCCATTATCAATACAGCAAACTTTCTCATGGTGTCTGATATCTTGCTGCGATTGTTTTTCTCCTGTCTCTTGGCTCCTTCTTTTGCGCAACAAAATTCAGGATCTTCGGAGAAAGCTTCCTGTTACTCGCACTCTTTTCCCCTGGCACAACACGTTGCAGTTTAGCCTGACAAGAGACATCACCAAGGAGCTCGGAATCGGGAAATGACATCTCAGTGGGAGACCTCCGACTACATTCGTGAGTTCTTTTCTACTAGAAGTTTCTGCAGCTGCTTGCACTTACTTGGTCGGTTATACAGCTTGTCCTTCCCTTCGTGAGAGCTCTCGGTTTTTGCGGTTTGTGCTGTTGATCCATCTCCAATTCTTTTTCTACATGTGACCTGTATATAGAGATCTGCTGATGGTTTCACTTGGCATCAAGTTTAAAGTATTGACAGAGAGTGACTGTTAGTCTACTGCATTCCATGAAATAGTTCGTAGTAGTGGGCGGTCGAGTAGTTGATGTCATCCCTTCTGTTGTTCCATAACTGGACGAATGATTTCATCAGAGCTTAGGGTTGGATTGCTCCATGTCCTTTGCCTTCCTTTGATTTTGCCGATTGAGGAATTGTCATGCATGAGAAATGCGCGGTTTGGCAGAATAGGTCGGTGAATTGACTTATCTGAACCATTATTTTGGTTATAAAAGGGGATTCGGGTTCTCGTGCTTAAGGAGACACGGAGCAGGAAATGAAACGGGACGCAGGATCCTGAAAATGTCATCCACTCAATTCGAAAGTATTTACTGAAGCAGAACTGTCTGCTCTCATCAGAGAAGACCCAAACACTAGATTGGCCTATGGAGGAGGACGGGATGATGGCACGGACCCAAAACAGGACCACTGACCCGATACCCGACCAGGACACTGAGCAAGGTTGACTATGGAGGCAGCGTCCCGGTGGATGTATAAAAACTAATGCGTTATCTCGTTCTCACTCATTCTCCCACTTCTCGAGCTTGGGCAGCGTGTTCTTGGTGATGTCCTCTGCTAGCGCCGCTTCAGTTGGGTGGATCGAATCCCAGAGGAACACGTGAAGGGATCCATATGTTGAGATGTAATATTTTATAATCAAATGAAGAAAATATTATGAATTTATAAGAATGTTGGGTACTGGTACTTATCCGCTTGAACTTGTAAGTGAAAACGATTTCGATCCCTTATGAGTTCATGATAAATTTAATACTATCTCGGCACCCAACTCTGCAGCATCCCCCGGTTGACACGTCAAATCCTACCTTCAATCGTTAAAGCACAGCACTCGTTAGGGAGTTGAATATACGCAATATCATATCAGTTATATATATCAAACTGGATTGGGATAATATATATATATATATGTATGTGCATGCCGGCTAGATCACATCTAATGGATCCATTTAGGTCCGTTGCTTCTCTGATAGATTTACTTGCACGCTGTCTATCCCTCCGTCGAGGTTACGTCTCACTGATCATAATTCTGTTAACACCAATTAATACCATTTTCTCGAACGAAATCAACCGGGGAGTAGGGTCGCACAAAAATAATTAAATAACTATTTCGAACAGTGCATTAAACTGAATTAAGCCTAAACAAATAGTTTAGTTTGGAATGAACTGATACTCGTACGGTACGATTTTTTTAATGTTAAGCAATGCGATTAATTATTAAGTTCAAATGGTTCGAATCGCATAACTAGATTTTTTAAACAATATATAAAATGGTGTAGATATATTAAAAATAAAACATAAAGTATATTAGAAAATATTTTTTAAAGAATTTAAAAATAGTTACCTATAAATTCTTTTACCATTGTATAGCATATTTTTTTTTCTATAATTTCATACCAAGTTTTATTCTAGATAGGTCTATCGGCCTTACTTTTATATATTTAATTTACTTTTAATTGAAATTTTTTATGGTTTTAATGTTTTTCATTTTGCTGTTTTCTATTTTTTTTTCAATTGGTTCAATTCAAATTGTTAATTTTTTTATTATTTTCTTAAAAACGGTTTGAACTTGTCAACCAAACCATAGAACCGGTTCTAAACTATTTGATTCAATAAGTATGTAATGGTTATGATTTAGGGGTATGGTGCATGAACTGAACCGAACCATGAGCAACCCTAACCGGGAGTAAATGTATGGCCCGGTTTGGTTTGAAATATTAGGGCCGAACCATATCAGATGCAATTGTTGATTCAATTTTGGATCAAGTGAATCGAATTGTTAAAAAAAATTACATAAATGACGAAGTTTATAATATCAAGAAGCGAGATTTACTAAGCCAACCATATTAAGCAATTAATCGAATATGTTCTTAATGAAAAGTCCAACCATCTTAGAGAATCGGTTTGAATGGTTCGGTTTGGAAGTTTCAACGGAACGGTTCGGTTCGATTCTCTGGTTTTTGTGAACACAAATGCGGCTAGGGCTTTTTTTAGTCTCTTTCAAGGCCCGACCCGTTTAACTACGCAAAGCCCACAAAGTCTCGTCTTTCTTCTTCGACAAGTTCACTCGCGAGCTAACGTCTCAAGTCCGTTCCCCCATCGTTCCATCTCTGCAGCTCCTTTCGGTGGAAACTAACCCTAGGCAACCGGAGAGGCTTCGTTAGAACTTAGACTTGATTGGTTTCTGGTGCGGATCGCTATGGCGACGCCCATGGTTGAAGATACGAACTTCGAGGATGACCAGTTGGTTTCCATGACAACCGATGATATCATCAGGGCCACCCGTCTTCTCGACAATGAGATTCGTATCGTCAAGGTTCGGCTGCTCCTTTCTATGTCCGTCTCTCTAGGTGTATATGCGTGCTATGCTTCTCCAGTTGTCAGTTTGCAGCTGACGCTACGGAGGAAATGCTCGGACTTGCCTGGTTCTGCTGCTACAATGCTTGTTGATTCGGGCGATTTATTGGTCTATATGATCTGTGAGGCCTTTAACTTTATCCTGAATGGTTTTTGATCTGGAATTTTGTGGGGACAGGACGAGTTGCAGAGAACCAATCTCGAGCTAGATTCGTACAAGGAGAAAATAAAGGAGAACCAGGAAAAGATTAAGCTTAACAAGCAATTGCCTTACTTGGTCGGAAATATTGTTGAGGTAGCAAGCTTTCGATTTTCTGTTCCCTTTGATTCTGCCATTCCTTTTATTATGTATCAGGTGTTTGGTCATCCAAGATGTTTCATTGCTGAAAAATGAACAGCTCCATTTGTTAGGGAATTTCTGTTCATTGTCTTAGAAAATGGTTGCCAAATTGCCTGCTTAGATCCTACAAACTTGTCAAATGATGAGATAAAATATGTGAGGTGTAACAAAATGGCAACTGTCATGTTGCTTAGTTGAGTTCTTTGCAGCTGGCAAGGATTGAGGTATCTAAATTTCTAATTTTTCAGTGCCCTAAGTTCAGTTCTATACTGTTTTAGATCCTGGAGATGAATCCTGAGGATGAAGCTGAAGAAGATGGTGCTAATATTGATCTAGATTCTCAGAGGAAGGGGAAATGTGTTGTTCTGAAGACATCAACACGCCAGGTCAGCTACTTTAACTTAAAAGAGTGTCCTTTGTTGAAACAGCAGAATGCTGATGCTAGCGTGTATTTTGGTTAAATATGAAATTTTTTTTGCTTATTTCTTGTCAAAGGATCATAGTTCCATATTCCTTAAGTTCTCACTCATTTGATTGGTTCTGGGGAGGAGAGGATTGTGAATTGTCAATAGTATAATAGTCCATATAGTTGTTCCTATTCCTTGCAATGGTTTGGGTGGAAAAAAACAGTAACCAGAGGATCACTTGTTTCAGACCATTTTTTTGCCAGTTGTGGGGCTTGTTGACCCTGATAAGTTGAAGCCTGGTGATTTGGTCGGTGTAAACAAGGACAGTTACTTGATTTTGGATACATTGCCCTCTGAATATGACTCACGAGTAAAAGCTATGGAGGTTGATGAAAAACCAACAGAAGACTACAGTGATATTGGGGGGCTTGAGAAGCAGGCAAGTTTAACTATTTGTGAGCACTACGGAGAGGTTCTGTAGTACTTCTGAATTGCAAAATATTTAAGAATTTATGCTCCTGAAACAGATTCAAGAACTTGTGGAAGCCATTGTTTTGCCAATGACCCACAAGGAACGGTTTCAGACGTTAGGAGTTCGTCCTCCCAAAGGTGTACTCTTGTACGGACCTCCTGGAACTGGGAAAACTTTGATGGCTCGTGCTTGTGCTGCTCAGACAAATGCCACTTTCTTGAAGCTTGCAGGTCCTCAGCTTGTCCAGGTACGACACTTTGCGTCTTGCTTATCTGGCTCTAGTATTATCAAAACTCTAGTTACTTCACCCACCGCACAAGCTTAATCTTTAATCATTTTTTGATAGAGATGTTCGGATTTGGAAAGGGACCACTTGTTTTTGCTTTCTTTCATGTATATTTTTGATGGAAGTGAAGGTTCTTTGTGGACTTTTCTCTCATATCATCCATTTCTCGTCACATAAAGAACTGTTTTTGCTTAGTATAAAAGGCAATTAGAGGTCCTTGATAATGGACCTGGTTGCTTGTAGATGTTCATCGGAGATGGAGCGAAACTTGTTCGTGATGCTTTCCAGCTTGCCAAAGAAAAATCTCCTTGCATCATTTTCATTGATGAGATTGATGCTATCGGTACAAAGCGGTTTGACAGGTATGTACTTCAATCTATCAAGCACCAATTATTCTGTTTCATGTCATCCAGATTCTCTTATCAACAGTTCTTATGCTTGCTACTAGATGTCTCAGTCATAACTCTTATTTATTCAGCTATCAGAAACAGACATCTATGAACTCTGTTTATGATTAAATGAGAATATTGAATAAAATTCTGAAGGTTATGTAATTGCGTTATTGACTGCAGTGAAGTGAGTGGAGATAGGGAGGTGCAGCGGACTATGTTAGAGTTACTTAATCAGCTTGATGGGTTTAGTAGTGATGATCGGATTAAGGTTTGTTTTGCATTTTTATAATATATATCTGTAGGTAACTTTGTTCCTTCCGGCAGTACTCGTAAGGTCGAGCATATATCTGCATCCTATTTGTCATGTCTCAGAATATCCTACAGTGAATAATCACACGATGCTATTCTCTCTCTTGTAAACTCAATTGTGCAGTAATATCAATAACTTGGGTGTATTTTAGTTCACTGAGTTATCTACTTTACATCAAAATTTATAATTTCAGGTGATAGCTGCAACTAACCGAGCTGACATCCTGGACCCTGCCCTTATGCGTTCAGGCCGACTGGATCGTAAGATCGAGTTTCCACATCCCACTGAAGATGCGAGAGCCCGAATTCTGCAGATCCACTCAAGGAAGATGAATGTTCACCAAGATGTGAACTTTGAGGAGCTGGCTCGATCCACAGATGATTTCAATGGGGCTCAGCTGAAAGCTGTGTGTGTAGAGGCTGGAATGCTAGCACTCCGGCGAGATGCCACCGAGGTTAAGAACCCTGTTCAATTCCCAATAGAATCACAGTGACTTGGTTGCAGGTTTAGGTTTTGCTTAGAGGATATCTTGTTGCTGTAATTGTAGGTTAATCACGAGGACTTCAACGAGGGCATCATTCAGGTGCAGGCCAAGAAGAAAGCGAGCTTGAACTACTATGCCTAGTCGGAGTTGTGTCCAGGGCTGGGGAAACCCTGTAAGGCGCTGTCTGTAGGCTGGAGATTAAGCGGATCTTTCTATTTTGTGATCTCGACTGCCGTGCCAGGGGTTTCACAAAACCTGGCTTCGGTCACAGGTTGCTCAAGTGACCTTCTGTTGGTGTTTGGTTAAAGTTACTGCTGTTTATGGCTCGGGGGGCTATTCAAGTTATACCTGCATGAATCTCTTTCATATCTGGCCTTCATCTCTGCTCATATTACAGGTGACTTGTGTTGAGACATTTTCGGAACAAAACGTACACAGAAATCGACCTATCAATTAAGCACACCATCTCCCCCCTTTCAGGTGAGGAGTAGAAATCATGAATTTAATAACTGAAGGGTAAGGGGCCTTTGGTGCGTGCGGTCTTTAGACGGGCGCGGCTGCTGCATGCGCGGCGTTGCCTGTCAATCGAGGTGGAGAACCAGATCGAACCTTTTTTTTCGCGTGCGAGTGTGTGTTAAATGAGCTAGTATCCGATCCATAGACTAGTCATGAATTTTCTCTTCTTTCAAACCTACACTGCGGCCTCGCTTGGTTATGTCAACGGTCAACGTACATTGTGTCAAAGGGCTATATAATGTCAACCGCCCGTTAGTCCGAACGGTCGGCGGCTTTGGAAGGGTTTGACCCTCTGACTCATTAAATTCAAGTAAGCCCTCTCCAGACCGGGACACGGTAAGTTTTACCGAGTTTGGTGCCCTGACTCGTTGTCTCGGTGATCTGCTTGCGAGCAAGAATATGTTATCTTATTATTTCGCAAAAAAGCTAAGAGACAGCTAAGGGGGAGCACTGATAGGGGGCTGGCCATGAAACGGTACACGAAGAAAGTGGGTGCGATGAATAATTGTGGGGATATTCCCAACCCCAATCATGATCTGTAGGGAGGGTGCAGCTTTGGCTTGGCTGGCCATTCACCTCGTCGGGAGCACACGTGGAGGGCACGCATTGGCCCGTTCTACGGGACAGAAGAACGTACACTTGTGATGTCGGCTCGAGTGGTGCCGAGACTTCGCCCACTTCCTTGAAGTCTCGTGTTGGAGAGGTCATAGAAGGCTTTTATTCCAAAGGGTGAATGTGCTTAGCTTTGACTGACCCGACCCCGGGGAAGGATTAGGCTGGACTAGTGAATTTATATATGGCCCTTGTAATTTTCTTATATTTGTAGGATTTATTTTTATTTAATGGAAAATAGTGCCCCCAAAGGGGAAAAATAAAAAAAAATAAAATTCACGCAAGACATGAGGATGTCATCTGGATCTCTCACCGTCCATCATTCTCTCCCGCGGTTTGGACAACCGCTTCTGTCCACCCTTGACAACCTAATCCAACGGCCACGTTCCACCAAACATCCNTTTATTTTTATTTAATGGAAAATAGTGCCCCCAAAGGGGAAAAATAAAAAAAAATAAAATTCACGCAAGACATGAGGATGTCATCTGGATCTCTCACCGTCCATCATTCTCTCCCGCGGTTTGGACAACCGCTTCTGTCCACTCTTGACAACCTAATCCAACGGCCACGTTCCACCAAACATCCACAGATAGAGACTAGAGAAGAGAAGAGAAGTGAAGGGAAGAGAGAGAAGCAAAATAAGCCACCCAATCATCGTAGAAAGAGGGAGAGAGAGAGAGAGAGAAGAATTCATCATTTTCACGGACCCTTACTCGCTGTTCGATTCACCTCCCCCAGCTCTCCTTCTCCCTCTCCTCTTATCTTCTCCGTTGAACAAAAAGCGTCGTCATCGTCATCATCATCATCGCTTGTGGGACTTCTTCACCATTCACCTGATCTGCTTGGAGCTCCTTCCTGTTCCCTCTCCTTTACCTTCTCTCTTTTGGATTCTACTTGCTAATTAGCTACAGGGCCCCGATGATGCTGGTTGATTCGTGTGGTGGGGCCGGATCTTTCTGAGCTGAGGTCGTGTTTCCGTGAGCTTTGATGGGGCTGAAGGGTGAGGACGGCGTTGACGTGGCATTCCATGACGCAGGCAATTGCGTCTCCTGCTCCATCTGCCTCGAGGTCGTCTCTGACAATGGTGATCGCTCCTGGGCCAAGCTTCAATGCGGTCATCAATTTCATCTGGGTAGGCTCCGAGCGGGGAAAATCTTCTGTTTTAATTGTGGTTGGTTTTGAGTTGGTGGTTTAGTCGAGCCCGTTAGCATTCATTTCTAGGATCTGCTTCTTAATTTCGCTCGTGGGCTCAGCTCATTTTTCATCTGCAATCGTTTAATTTAATTGTGATGGAACTTGACTGTTGATGTCTTGCTTTGTTGAAGATGTTTTGTTGTGGAACGAAAACATGGAGTTCGAAAATTGAGATTTGACCGGTGGATCAGGCGTTTGTCTGATGATTGATTCAGCTGAAAAGCACCGAGCTTGTTGGCTAAACCCAATGAAGCTTGAGTTTTTCTCTTACCCCAGCTGTTAGCTATGAAGCTAAAAACTGAATTTGGCTATCTCAACTTGAATTGGGCTTACTTATCCCAAAAAAAACTTGAATTGGGCTTAAAGAGCTGAAGGGGATGTGATCAGAGACACTTGCTATCTAGCGTGTCTTATAGTTAACAGTTTCCATTCCTTTAACCTTGTATGCTGCTTCCAGCTCTTAATGATTTCCCCACTTCTTCTTTACTATCTCTCTCGTACGTGGACCCCCACAGATTGCATTGGTTCAGCATTCAACGTGAAGGGCTCCATGCAATGCCCAAACTGTCGGAAGATTGAGAAAGGGCAATGGCGTTATGCGAATGGTTGCCGTACATTTCCAGAATTCAGCATGGATGACTGGACACCTGATGAGGATGTTTATGACTTAAGCTACTCTGAAATGGTAAGTGAATGGAGATTCACTTTAGTGATTGTAGTTTGTTTTGGTTGTCAATCTTTTAGCTTGAAGAGGTTTTGCCCTGCGTTAATGGAATGGCCGAAAATCATGACAACTGTTCATCATCTCAAGTTAACTGCTGGACGTCAAATTGAATAGTGTTAGGTAAGAATTTTCAGATACAGGTAATTAAGCCAACAAGCTAAATATAGAAGGGAAGACAATGCAATACACTTTTTGGGCTCTGTGTCTTGTAGTTGCTTATGCGAAAATGTCAATACTGCTGATTTAACTGAGAAGGATAGAAATCAAGTTCTTTAGCCCTGGATTGGGTTGTACTACTACTGAAGTTATGATACCCACATTTGTGGATGGTAAAATCTTGTTAATCCAAACCACCTTTGCCCCGAGAAACTGCCTCTTGAACTCCCAAAATGAGTGATTTTTTTCCATGACTCATAGATCCCAGGGGACCTGATTGAAAAATTTACCGCAAGAATTTTGATATCTTGATCCTACTATTATGTCACGTCCAATTTGGTTGCCAAGATTGTGCATTTTTATCACTTTGTATGGTTCCCAAGGTGCACTATTACAGATTTGCAATTCATTAACAAACTAATGTGCAGTACCTGTTCTTAGCAATAATACTTCTCTTTTTAACACTTTAATGTTGTTGGAGTTACAATAGCACAGGAACTTCCATATGCTGACCCTCTCTTAATTAGAGGGCTTCGTTTCTTTGCATATTTGGTTTCTTTGCTTATTAGTATTTTACGTTGTGTGAAAAGCTGAATTAAGTATCCTATATCTACTTTATCTCCAAAGCCAGCTACCACCAAGTTTTAGAAAGACAGAGCGTGCTACACCTTTCTAGATTTTTCTCTGGGCTCTTTATACAGCCAACCAGTGTTTTGCGGATTAGTCGCTGTGTAGGCATCTGTAACAAGAATGCCATGAGGCTGCATATTGCCTTCCATCTCAAGTTTCTTCCTCTTTCTGACTGGTTCTTGCAGTCCTTTGGTGTCCATTGGTGCCCTTTTGGTCATCTAGCAAGGCTTCCTTCATTTTTCGAGTAAGTTTGATCCTACATCTTAGTATCATTTAGACATTTCTTTTCTGCTGCAGTTTCAATGGTAGAACTCTGAGGCTGTTGGTTGATTTTCTTGTTCTGTCTCGAGGTCAAAATCTAACTCTTCATAATTTAAATGGCACCATGGATTCTGAAAACATTATAATTTTGCTTGGGCTGTTCAATTGTTAGTTGCCTATCAATTGAAAACCTGAAAAGACAATGAGATGTTGTCATCTATACCGTTCTGTGCCATTGACTGTAGAACAAATTTGATTCTTACTCCTTTCAGAAGCACCCCAGAAAAAAAAAATCTAGAATTCTTTCATTGTGCTGCCTTTTTACATGCTGAATTGGATTTTATCTTTTTAGCAAGATCATCCAATTATTACACCTGTTGTATTGTGGTATCTCAGAGATGCTCTCTCTCCCTGCTCATGCTTTTCTCCTCAAGTCTACTGGCCTTGAATTTTCCTCAGATCCTTTGTTGAGCAATGTTAATTCATTTTCCTTTGAATTCTTTCTCTGTTAATTTCATTTTCTTTTGAATTTTTCTCTCTGACATGTTTTTCTTCACTCCTGCAGGGACAGTGAATTCACTTCAACTGCATGTGAGATCCTCTGGGCATCTGTACTGGTTTTATGATTTTGAGTTTTAGTGGAGGATCTATCGCTGATCAATCTCATAATGCAGATCATGATCCTCTGGGACAACATGCTCCATTTGCTGAACATTCAGCTATTCCATCGGCTGCTCATACTTGCCCTTATATTGCATACTTTGGACCAATTCATCCATCAGCATCAACTCCAAATGGTAGTGTGTCTGATGCTTCTAGTGTTAATATTAACTGGAATGGCCCATCAGCACAGAGTCAAGTTCCGAGCTCTTATGCTTTTCCTCCCGTTGATCTCCATTACCATAGCTGGGAGAACCATTCCCCTCCTTTCTCTATAGGCCGTGGTCGTTCTGGAGGTTCTGATCCTCCATCAATTGCTTCTAATGCTCAAATGTCTGCAAGGACCAATCCTGATCTTGCCCATTCAGGATCTTTCTTGCATCCATATGTTGGTCACAGGTACTTCTCGAGCATTAGATAGATCAATTTACATGGCATTTTTTTGAATCAATGTCTCTGGGCAATGAAATGAAAAGCAATCTAGCTCTTCTCATTAAATTTTTAAGCTCCCTCAGGCACCCATACATCTATTATGAGGCACTCTTGTGCCTTCTCATATCATGCTCTTTTTTGAAATATGTGCCTTACTGACAAGTTCAACTGCTTGAGCTGGGAACGGGAAGATTCTCCTGCTGGGTGTATCCTTGAGGGGAAAGACTGAAAGATCCTTGTAGAACTGCCTAAGCTGAATATTTAATTGCTAGTGACTGATCTGCTTTCCATAAAATTAGTTTCTTTTATTTAAACTAGAAATCACTTCAAAGAAAGAACTATGTTTGAAATGCTCAATTCATGATCTGGAGGATGCACCGCACAAATTTTCACCTAGCCTTGTTGTATCTATATTTTTGTTGAGCCCACAACCAATTGCAGTTCCTACTGTTGTAGTTCCAGGGCTAGAGCAGGAAACTCAGTTGCAACGTCCCTGATTCCCCCTTACCCAGGAAGCAATGCTCGGAATCGGGATAGGGTCCAAGCTCTCCAAGCTTACTATCAACAGCAAAGGCTAAGTCATCCTTTATCATCACGAGGACCCAGCATCGCTGTCAACCGAAGATCTCTAAACCACAGAGGAATGACCCCAGTAGCCATATCATCCGACCAGTCAAGCGGGTTCTACTTCTTGCCGGCAGGTTCTTCGAGTCATCCCTTCCAAGAACCTGATAGTTTACTGTCTACTCGCTTTCACTCATGGGAAAGAGACTACCTGCCCTCCCTCTTGTTAGACCAGGCCGATAGATTCTGCCCGGGAAGGATTTTGGGAGATGCCAGGCGGTTCTGAGCCAGGAGTCAGACACGGAAGCTTGCAGCTAAGGCACGGGTTTGAGAGGATAGCATTGAACAATCAATCGTTCATGAGTTTCCTCTTATCCAAGTCCCCCTCTATTGTTATTCCTATGGTGAACCTGTGAATGGACGATAATGTTCTGTGATTGAGAAACAAACATTGTACGCAACTCTTGCAGTACCGTCTCTCGACGGGCTCAAGACTCGGTGGTGCCCCCCCCATAAACATTCTTTCGGGCAACCGCTTGGCTGTGTGGTGATGGACTTCAATGGCGTTTGATCAGCTTGCCTTTCGGGTTCTTATGAAAATGAACGGAAGCTTTAGGGCCAATGATTGTACGAGGTTTTACTTCCCTTGCAATGACAAAGGATGACTTGGCATACATAAACCCACACCAGCAGTCACAGGCATGTTGACAAGAGAAATTCCTCCTGCATTCAGTTCCGTTGAAAGGCAAAGATAGACGATGGCCTTTCTTGCTTTAATTGTCAAAGACTCAAAATGACATCGAATTTGATCTAAAGGAGTCGGACAAATTCATATACGCTTCTGATTTCGAATTAAAAAAAAAGGGAGAAACAAAAAATGTTCTGGTTTTTTTCTCCGCCTGATTTGTGTCGGGAACCCAACTTTGCCGTGTGCTGTTTCCCCCTTATTTCCACCAAGTCGGCAGGCAAACAAGGTTAGGCTAGCCAGAGTATTCAATGCTATCTGTGCATCACAAATATTAAATTCGAATATTATAAAAATAAAAAAAATAAATGATAATTATAAGAAATTGTCATGGGTCAACGAATTGTTCGGTCCTTAATCATGATTAAATTAAACAGAAAAGCAGAAATTTTCTAATAGAAGAGCCCGCGGTTTGAGAGGTTGACAAATTAGAGTTTGTATCCTCCTCTTCCCTGCGCCCATTAAATACAAAATTCAAAGACGAAACCTTTAGCCTGCGAAGACCACTTTTCATTTGCACCTCTTGCGAATCTTTCCTTGTTCTCTGTTCACAGCTCTCTCTCTCTCTCTCTCTCTCTCTCTGTGCAATGGCGGAAGCTAAGACCACCATGGAATCTCTTCGGGAGTGGGTCGTCGAGCACAAGCTCAGAACCGTCGGTAATGATCCTCGCCGACCTTATCATACCATTTCTTGCCTCCTCTTTCTTTTTTTATTTTTAAAGCTTTCATCTTTCTCAGCGTGTTCCTGACTTGTGTTTTTTCCCTTTTCGTTTTTGGTTGATGTTTGGTGAAAAGGGTGTCTCTGGCTCAGTGGCATTGCTGGGTCGATCGCTTACAACTGGTCACAACCGGCCATGAAGACCAGCGTCAAGATCATTCATGCCAGGTAATTCTCCACTGGTTTCTCGGATCTGCTTAGTCAACGCTGGCGTCTATGCGGTGTACGTTCATGTTATGTTATTATTCGTGGGATGATCAGAAATCAACTTGGATTTCGTTTGTTTGCTAGCTTTGCTGGGGAGATACATAGATACATCATGTCTTTTTTTGGGTTGCCCGGCTGGCAAAAATCTGATTGCTACGTAGAAGATGCTATAATTTGCATTGATTCAGGTCTGATGTTAAGAGTTTAATGAAATGCAATTTCGTCAGTTCAAAATATTGTCGAAACACGTCAATTGTAGACGCTTCTGCACTCGTGCTCGCTTGCATTTTATTGTCTGTATCTGATTGTAAAGATTGGATTTTTGCTTCTCCACATGATTGTCTTTTAGCATTGGGCCTACGGGTGAGCTTGGATTTAGATTGAATCATCAGTTCTGGAATTCCTGTATTGGTCGATAACGAAGCTGATGGGTAATGCCGATTTCATTAGTCAAGTAGTTGCCTAGGTTTGTGCCTAATCATGCTAATGGGGTTGCCGAGATCATGATTCATATTCAAACTCCATCAATTTGTGATGGCTGTTGGTGGTTCTAAATCCGATAACGCAGCTATTGTTTGTCCTTGAACTGCCATTTACTACTAACTTTTTCATAGATAATCATCTAGAGTTATAGTAGATATTTTCCACATAAAGTCGTGTTTTTTTATTTTCCTTCTGGGGAAAGCAGATCTTTTCTGAAAACTTCCTTTATTCTGGTGTCGAAGCAGAAGCAGGGTTTTATATTGTGTGGTTGCAATATGACTCCAATCATATTTGTCCATGGTCGTTGTTATCTGGAGACTGATCATTGCTAAATCATTGTTGTGAGAAAAAAACCTTGTCTTTGCTCAAGAGCAAGCTTATACCTCTGAGGCTACAACAGTTGTAGTTCTGGGATGATGCTGTTTCATGAATGCCAGAGTCTTTTCTGTTTTTAACTTTCTGCAAGAAGGGTTTTATTCCTTACGACAAGTCCATTTCTCTCCTGTTTAGGTTGCACGCACAGGCTCTCACTCTAGCTGCGTTAGCCGGGGCAGCTGCGGTTGAGTACTACGACCATAAAACTGGAGCGAAGACCGACCAGTACTCGAAGTACCTTCCAATGGATACCTTCTCGCATAAGGATTAAAATGTGACCGTGTTCCCCGTACTACGCTACTCACTCGCAATAAACCTTCAAGATGTCAATTTGTTTTTGACATCTACAGCTTTTGGAGGTGTATTTATGTATGTATTTGTATAACCTAAGTCAAAGATATATATCTTCCTTTTTTAAGTTATGAAATGGACGAACAGAACAGGCGCGAGCCCGAAGTATTGGCTGAACATAATTCATTTGTTTGCGAGGATTTCGAGTTGCTGCCTGCCTGCCTGTCTGCCTCCTCGTTCCTCGGACTGGATTTATCCTCTGTTTTGTGTCAAGGTTGTCAAGAATGGAGGACGCTTTATGTTCTCGTGCAGTCTGCTGGATTCGAACATTCTTGTGAGGACTTCGGGCGTTGGATTCTAACTCGGCACAGGCTNGGACTTCGGGCGTTGGATTCTAACTCGGCACATGGGTTTGCAGACAAATTATGGCTTGGTTAGATGGGATTTGATGCCCCGGACAAATTGGGGTCTAAGGTTTTCACGATCTCATTGCCATGGCCCATGACGGTGTTCTGCTCCGTGCTTAAATCGTTCAAGTAGAGGCGGTTGTGTGCCCATGAGTCACCGTGTTCTCGTCATCTCTTGGTCGAACTTGTTGGCTCTAGTTTTGACAGAATTGATCAACTAGGCTCAATCTTGGATTGCACACAAGCAACCCCTCGGTTAATTTGTGCCAAGGCTGTGTCCCCCCCGTGGAGAGATTCTTGTATTATGGGCTCTCGAGGAGGAGGAGGAAAACATGGCCCGCCGACCAAACAACAAAGCCGAAAAAAGTCTTTACATGCGGTCACAGATAGGGTGGATTCTAACGGGTCGAGATTACAGAGGGAGGCAGCTAGCTAATCACAAGTTGAATTCTGTCAGGCGTAGGATTTACACTAAACAACTGTTCAGTGATTGATCCACCAAGAAAGCGTACTCGAATTGCATAATTTATATCAAAGAACAATTATAACGGAGAAAGAATTTTTGAAGGATACATACATGCGTCCGTTATGTATATGTGCATATAAGCGATTGCGTGTGGGGAAGTTGCATAGGATAGTAATAGTCCAACAGCCTGTACATGGGATGGATGAATGATTGCTTGCTTGCAGATTAACGTTCCCCAATTTTGGGACTATTCATCTTTGAGTTTTCACCCAGAATTGCAATTTCCAACAGTATAAAATCTGTCTGACACAGAGACGCAGAGAGAGAGAGAGAGAGAGAGAGAGAAGACAGATAGAGAGAGAAGACAGAAGGCTCTGAAGTCGCCCCCGCGTTCTTAGGTGAAATAATACATTATTAGACCGCCTGCCGCACTCCCTCCTCTGCTCTGCTCTGTTCTGACGATCGTATAGATCTTCACTGTCACTCTCACATCTCCACGGTCACTCTCACCGTTTTACTGTTCCATTTTTACATATGTATGCGGGTGAGTTCGTCTGCTTTTTACAGTTTTTTACTCTATCCACACCATCAATTCAAAGATGTCAAACGTCATCACTCTTGTCCTTAGGGCATTACATGACATTATATTACATTAACACGTCCCTGTAAACTCACTGTTCATCTTGCTCGGATTTAGTCTCACAAACAGCGTCACCGCAGTTTCAAAGGAGAGAATCCCGACCAACGGTCTCTGATGCTTTGATGGATTCGCATTATCTCCTCAACCATTTGTCACATTCCGAGGAATCTGGAGGGCTCGGAGATGCTATATATGATTTACATGCATCTGCTCAAATACATGTTGATATATAACAGTAACTGCTGGTTTCCAAAAATGCTCATTCAAATCTCTGATGGTTCGGCCATAATCAGCTTGCTGATGGGCGTTCACTCTCGACTTCAAATTTGAAATACCGCCATGTCAACTCTGCTGTAGAATTCCCTTGTGTGTACACGTACCCACTGACCTTAAATTGCATGCAGTCGAACCCTCTGCAGACAAGTATATACACGTAAATCACTATCACGAACAAAAGAGGTCAACCCAACCATAGAATTCACCCTGCACGCATATAACAAAACCAAGTCGTAAATGCAAGCTGCGATGAGGATCATATTGTATGTATCACTATCAATCGATGGAAGAACGGAACACGAAGTGAAAATCAGCCCTCGAGAGAGCGAGCTAAGGACGAACGCCGACGGGCGCATGGTAGACCGACAAGGTGAGGAGTCCATGTTGGAGAAGGGGAGCACGTGCAGAGCTGAGAGGTAGAGAGCTTGCACGTGCCCTGCTTCTCCAACAAGACCTGCTCACCCTCTCCTCAGCTTCTCAGTGCCACCCTTTCAACTGGCATGCATGGATGATGCAGCAGTATATATACATAGAGAGAAAGAGGGGGTGTGTGAGGGTGGGGAGACTGATATCGATCAGCGCAGTGAGCAGGAGCTCGAAATAATGGCTTCGAGCTGTTCAGAGCTTCAGCTCATGTGTTTATATACAGAAATATCTCAGAGAGAGAGAGAGAGAGAGAGAGAGAGATTGAGTCTTGGAATTGGGCAAAGCTGTAAGGACCAAGGAGCCCAAGATGGCCATTTATATGCGGCTGGCAGAAGAAGAATTATGGAGAGCCAATGCAAGTCTACGCTCTTACATGACTCCTTTACGTGGGATGGCAAGAAAAGTGAAACGATTTCAAATCAAAATAATGGTGTACAGATTCTTCCCTTTCTTCTTCTCCTCCAGAAGAAGGTGGGTAGCCCTTAGGTCAGGTGAAAGGAAAGGTTTCACTTAACAGAGTTAAAAACGGAAGCTTTATCGGTACCCATCGAAGTTAATTTACCCAATAGCAAAACCAGATCTCTTCCTCTGTTTTTTTTCCCCATTCATTCATTATACACAGTTTTAAATCTAAAAATTGGATGAATTCAGACATTCTATTTTTAAAAACTTATCTATTCCAGTGAAAGAATTAGTTCAACAATGCAATTTTTATTAACGAACATTTAATTAGCTCAGGGCATGAAATAATCTTGTCGTCGGAGGAGGAGGAGGCGAGGACCGGAAGCGGAGTGACAGCGAGTGGGTCCCGCTGAATCTTATTCTTGCCGGAGGGAGAGACAGAGACAGGTTTTCTTGATTAAGGACTTCCATTACGTAATGCCTCAAACCTCTCGTAACTGTCTGCCGTCACTTACAAGGATTTTTCTGCAGCCATTCTTGGGAGTGAACAAAGAATTATATGCTCCTCCACCACATTTCTCATCAACTCCATCAATCATTCTTTAACTGGGGAAAAAATTTCTCTACGTGCCATTTCCAAAGTATGTCAATCCTGCCAGACATGGCATGAATGCAGGAGGGGGACAAAAGGCACAGGCGGGGGCAGTAAGAGAGAGAGGGAACGTCGAGATTGAAAGGAAGGTTGCGTGCAGTAAGAGGAGTAATAGTTTCGATCTGAAAAGGCAGTGATATATATATATGCGTGTGTATATCTAGAGAAGGAGAGGAGGTAGAAGTGAAGTTAAAGTTGTGCTGGGTAAGGGGAGAGAGCAGAGCTGAGGTAAAGGCGATGACATGATTCCCCATGTTTGGTATCAGTACAGTCACATCTTCTTGGTTCTGATAATAAATTTAATTTTAATATGTCAAAAAAATTCATATATATATATATATTTTTTATCTTACTCTTTCTGCTGTTCACGAATGCCCTTTCTGAACCGAAGTTAGGAGTGGAGGTGGCCCTTTTTTGTTCTGTTCCCTGGCCCAGTGTTTACCGTCTGCCCTGCCCTGCTCTGCTCTGCTCTGCCCTGCTCTGCTCTGTCCTGCAAATGCTCAGTTTTCAACTCTCTTACTTCCTCCTGATACATCTACTCCGCACTGCGACATCATCCCCCATATTTCATGGTGGGCGAAGCCATCTTTTGGGTTCCTTGTGAGCTAACCCTTCTTTCTTCCTTTGACGTGCATTCCGGTCAAATCCCCACACTCAAATTTCGAGAAAAAAAGAGAGTCAAAAAATCCTTTTTCACCCCCAGGGCAAATTCCCAGATAAGATACTGCTCGAGTTGCTTAATCCGACTCGGATTCATCCTGCTTTCCCATATTTAATTATAATTTTTAAAATTATATCAAATTAAAAATCGGTTCATGAATTAATTTATTAGTTTATGAGATAAATTAGATATTTAATAATAATACTATATATATTAAATAAATAATAATATAAAAATTATTAATATAACTATTATATTAAATAAAAATTTAATATAAAATATAAATATAAATATATTAAAATAAAATAAATACATTATTATAATATATTTTAAAAAAAATTAAATAGTTCGATTTTCTCACAAATTCAATTGAGTTTACCGGTCCGATCGAAAACTAATCGGTTTAACTAGAATTCACCTCATTTAAAGTGCAATTGACTTTTTTCTAAGATCAGGCCCAGTGAATGACCAATTTTCAGTTAAACCAGTCATTTCGGTTTAATTTTTAAAACTATGTATATAATGTTATATCTCATGAATAGGCTCGAATGGGCGTGGGGTTCATTGGACTTATCTGTAATACGCGACTGAAGATAAAAATCTTCCTCAAGTCATACAATTAACATGTGGTTAAAAACCCATCTCGAAGTTTCATGGTCAAACATGTTTTGTGGAGCTGCATCGTCTTTGAACTAATATATTATAATTTCGATTCTTGTTATAAAATTCTTTATGCCCCTTCATCCCGATTTTCCTCGGTCCCTTTTTTTAGCTCATATGCCTTATATATATACACACACACACATATATATAATTGAAGAAAAAAGAAACTCCTTTCGGTCAAGAATTCCCCTTCCGGGAAAGCCGTGGGCTTGTCCGAGATAAGGCCCACAAAACATTGGCCCATCGTATTCTGGGCTGGGCCACTACGTTTTCCTCGGCCCATATTATCCCAGAAACGGGCCGATGGATCGGGTCATCTCTCGGGTGGGGGAAAAAAATCACGTGGATCAATCAGTGCACTGCGCCTGCACCCTTGTCGTTCACCTCAACTTGCCGGATTTTCGGTTGGACGTACACGTTGATAAAGACATAGTAACCCACCGTGTGCGTGTGATCGAGTGGTTTAATACTTATTATCCCAGTGGAAAGACTCGAGTTCGAATCTCACTTACGACGGGGAGCTCTTAATCCCTTAATTGGGCCCCTTAAATGAGCCGATCCGGGGCGATCCGGATTAATTAGCTATACAAGGTGTAACTGAATAAGGAGGTTTATATTATAAAAAAAAAAAGATAAAGACATAGTCAATCAGTGCCCCCCACATGTCCAAGCTCCTTCCTCATCCATCCTCCGTATCTCTCTCGGTTAAAAGGACAAAAAAAAAAGCAACTTCGGATAAGGATGGGGGCGTCGTGGTCCGCCATTATTATGCTAGTCGTACGACTTTAGCATTTTTATCGGCTACGCCGGTCGCTCGGTGCGACTAGTCTAGCGATAGTGGAGCAATCGACAATGTCTCACAGCTAGCGCTATGGCCGAATGCACGCGATCGGAGTTGAAGCCCACCATGGATGAGGCTAGGCATGGTCATGCTTGATGATGCTAGAGAATGCATTTCCTTAATGTAAAAAGAAATCCGTGAATTTAGGAATATTAATCAATGATAAGTGATTGTAAATGGGTTAGTTTAGCACCAAACCATAATCTGCCCAAAAACTATTGTGAATTGGTCCTGACCTTGGTCGAACCGGCAAATACCTTATAACCAATAATCAATTTTTTTTACATTTAATTTTAAAATTTTTTTAAAAAAAGAACATTGTTAAAGTTTCAAACTACCCTGGTGGTAATAAAAAACGAGCCCACTTATGCCCGATTCTTTGCTGATTTCATGAATTTTTTAACCTTGATATGTAACTGAGCTAACATTATATACATAATATATTATATCGTGATAAGGACAAAACTGACCCAAATTGCGTATTTAACATATTTGACAATGACCAGGAAAATGCAGCCAAGCGTTCGGTTCGGATAAGGTGGGGGGTATTTTCGTGAATTAGCTTCACGCTGGAGGACCGTTTCACGTGTCACGAGATATAGCCAAATTATCTATCACCGAGTCGCCGGGGCCCACGTGTCACTCCAATCTTATCCCTTCTGTCCAGTTGCCAGTTCACCTCTGATCACCACCACCGATCGACGGCTGCAGATCCAACGGCCCCAGAAGCCCCGCCCCACGTCTATAAACCTCTCCTCCCGGACTGGCACTTCTCCTCCTCCTCTTTTCTGGGACAGTCTGGCGATCTCGGCGTGTATGTAACGCTCCATCATGGGCCTACTCGACAAGCTCTGGGACGACACTGTCGCCGGTCCCCCGCCGGAGACCGGCCTCGGGAAGCTCCGCAAACTCAAAAGTTTGGGCTCCGGATCCAACTCCGCCAAGGGTATACTGGTGTCTGAGCTAGATTCGGTGCCTTAACAATGAGATTGAACTGAAATTGATAGAGAAACGAAACGATGCTGATGATTTTTCTCTCGTGATTAAAGGAATACACGAGTTTCTCCACAACAAAAGCTGCTCAAACATTATTATGGCCGTTTGTAACCTTGAAACGATCGGCTCTACCATGGCTCTTAATCTTTCTCTGCGTTCTCGATTGCAACCGCATCAACGACAAATTCTTTCCTGAGACGAACGTATTTTACAGAAACTCGAAGCTCACTTCACTGATGATTTTGATATTGCTGGTGTTGATCAGAATCCAGTGGAAATATGAGGGCGTACGGTGATCAACCAGCCAATGAACCCGTGAAGGTCACACGTAGCATAACCATCGTTAAACCGCCGGGATACCAGCTCAGTTCACCTCCGGCCTCTCCTGCTGGGTCGACTCCTCCGGTGTCCCCTTTCTCTGGTAAGCTTCCAAATGTCTTCTTCCTAGAACTTCTGATGAGATTGACGCGTGCATATAATTTATGACAAGTTAATAACTATACTTTATTCTAAAGTCGGAGAAATATCGATCAAAAGTACGTATATTGCTGTCCTATCACGTCAAATGCACCATGATCCAGCTGTATTGTCTTAGATTTGTGCTTGTTAACATGTATTTCCGCTCTGTAGATGCTGGAGAACACGCTGTGGTCATAGAAGCAGAGTCAGTCAGATAAATTTGAAGTTTTTTTCATTTGGTGCATCAAAGAGGGCAAAACACATCCCCATTTTTAATTACCTCATCGTCTTTGTTCTTTGTCGCCCATTACCTCTGAAGTCAACAAGAGCAGAGGTGAGGAAGCCTTTGGAAGAGTAGATGAGTGATCTCTTGATTATCTTTTGGTGAAATAAACATTGGTACTTCACCAATCGTTGTCTCAATCAGCTAAAAGTCTGACCATAGCGGGAGGCATCAGGCAGTTGATTATGGATTTCGAATTGGCAGTTCTGTATTTATGAAGCTGCTTGGATCTCTATTAGCTTTTGTGTTTGTCACTTTGTTTCAATACTGGACGTGGATAACGATAACGAAAGCATCAGCCCTACAGTACGTAGCGCATCCGCCCTGACTGTCTAGCTAGCTTGATAATGTTTCAAATCAAATTGCATACCATTATGTGACCGAGATCATTCTCCAAAGATGTGTATAGGCCAGAGAGATCTTTTACAATTTCGTCGAACTAGTTCATTCGTATTGATCTTATTCTATCTACTTTTGAATGCTCATACTTGTTTGGGTATTTTGGATGAGCTGCTCTCTCTACTGCATGCTGATTGTCTCACTGAACTCCTAATTGACCGTCACTGTTGATTGCCGTGGAAAGGTTCCGGCAGCTTGACCCGGTTCCGCAGGAGATCAACCTCAGATGCGTACGAGAAGACTAGGGAGTTCATCCCGAGGAGTCCTTTCGACATATGAGAGATGAGACGAGAGATCTTAACACCCTTGCCAGCTAAAAGAACTTCCAGGATCTCTCCCCCCTTCCCCCCCCCCGGTGGGACTGTGTTGTGACGGTGTGTCTTCTCATGGCTGCAGGCTAGTTTAGTATGTAGGCCAGTGACCGGACTGTGTGTGTGCTACCATAGATCATCAGGGGGGTTGGTGTCATGTGTAAATGTGTTCTGTATGTAAAGTAGGCCTGAGGTTGTAACCTCGTAATTGTTTGGTGTTCGGGCTGTGTACTGTAGCTTCTCTGCTCCTTCTCATGTGTGTCGCATCTCTGGCTCTTCTTATGTTCCCCGTTTCTGTTTCTGCCTTGGCTGAGCTGTGGCTTGTTACTACTGTTATTATATATTGTTACTTGGGGTGTCTAAATGGGATGTGTTTTAAAATAATTTTTTAATATTATATATTTAAATTTAAATTTTAATGATTTATTAATATGATATAATGATATGTTATATAAATTGTTCATAGGTGTGTGATGATATAGTGAAATTTTTGTTGAATGTGTATGATATGTAATGTCATTAAATATTACATTAATAAAGTAAATTATAAAATATNGATATGTTATATAAATTGTTCATAGGTGTGTGTTGATATAGTGAAATTTTTGTTGAATGTGTTATGTTATGTAATGTTATTAAATATTATTGAAGTAAATTATAAATTATATATATATAATTGAAAGATATATTCTAAAATATATATAATTTAACGGTAACCTCGATGTTTACTAATCTGCGAAGCTAATGAAAGATAAATCTCGTACGCTTCTGATCCGTCAACTCCCAGTGAGCGGAGTCTCCAAGTCATTGCAGGAGATAAAGAAGCAGGCACAAAGTGAATGTCGTTCACATCATTGGGCTCTCACAGTTGTTATTGTTGGGCAGGCCTACCGAGCCAGCCCATCTATTCACTTTGACTTTCGGATCCGCTCCATGAGTCCGCAGTGCGCTGCAGCCGGGCTTCGAGGGAGTTGTGGGGGGTGGTTTCCGAAGCTCGAAGCGACGGTTCAGCATCTGCTCCGCTNCGAAGCTCGAAGCGACGGTTCAGCATCTGCTCTGCTTCTTTCTTGCCGCCGAGCAATGATTATCCCTCTCCCGCGGGGCAGGAGAATGGAGGGATCCACTAGGGGGAGTCTCCGGGTCGCATCACTCTGGCTTGTGATAAGTCTGCTGCTTCTCTTCTCTCATGGTAAGTATTCAATTCATCCGTGCTTTCTTGGGCAGTCGTTTCAGCTTCGTGTTGCTACGGGTAAATTTGTTTTCGATTCAATTGGTTCCGGTTTTGTTCGGGAACCCCGGGGTTGAGTAGCTTCTTGATTCTTGCTGACGAATCCGATCAAATCTTTGGACCTTTTCACTGACGGACAGTTGGAGGATTAGAATTCGCGAAGTAAGAGTTATCAATGTCCTTTGATTAATAAGGGGCCTCCGCCGTGATCTTTGATCACCCGCCCATGTTTGTGCACTTGATCCTCCGCTAACAAAGCCTCTGCTAGAATCTTTCTTTACCCTCTCTGGAGCATTACTAGTCTTATTCCGTGAAACATGAAGCATCTTCTCTTGGAATAGTCCGAGTAAATGGTGGGCTGCTGGCCCAGGTCGGTTAATTGCTTTGGCGATTGAGGAATTTGAATGATTGGCTTTTACATGTAATGCAGTGCTGTCTCTGACATCGACATCTGTTACTCTTCGTTAATTTATTATGGTTTCGTTTTGAATCCAGTGAAAGCTGAAGAAGTATGTATTTCGAAAGGGGGTAAGTTCGTACCATACTCATCCGAAGGAAAACCTCCTAGAAAGGTAAGCAAAGGGCCCAAAGACTTGACCCTTTGCAGGGTGTTCCGCAGAAAGACCTGTTGTGATGTAGCACAGACTCATCCTGCTTTAATAACCACCAGAAGGCTTGCATTAACGGGAGAAGCCTCTGAAGAGTGCGTGCAATTGTGGGAGTTGTTAGAATGCTCGATCTGCGACCCTCGTGTTGGGGTTCAGCCCGGGCCTCCTCTCATTTGTGCCTCCTTCTGTGATAGAGTTTTCAAGGCTTGCTCTTCTGCTTATTTCTCTATGGATGCCATATCTCAGGTGAGCTGCGCATTTTCTTTGCTTTGTTCTTAGCTATTATTAGCCTGTGATCTATTATCCAGAGTTTTAAATGAGCCAGCCAAAGTTAGGAGGGTAAATGAAGGGAGAACAATCGAAAGTCAGGAAGTAACCTTTTAAAATGTTAGTTGAATTCAGGCTTTAATGAAAACTTTTGGAGATCAGCATTCATAAATTTATGAGAATCTGCCCTGTGTGGTTGTGTTGCCATCCGATTGAACATTCAGGGTGGCCACTGTATGTCTGTTTTCCTCATCGCATGCACCACATGTAGCATCAGGCTAACTACCGAATGGCATGGACAAAGGAGAATAATCATCTACACTTTAAATTTTCCATTTTTCATCCCTGTTTTTTCAATCCAACATTTGATTTTTGGAAACTATTGGAGTATAAGAGGAGGATCACATGCATTTCTCTTCTAAGCATGACGATAATTAAATCTTTTATTTGTATGACTAGGTTCTGACACCGTGTGGGACAAATGAAATAATATGTGCAAGGGCATCAAAATGGGTTTCGAATGGCACTGAACTGTGTAAGGCTGCGGGTTTTTCTGTCAGAGAGTCGCTGTATGTTGGCGAGGAAGAGTCTTCTTGCTATGGTGGTAAAGCTAGTCTAGACTCAATAGCTGATTCATGGAGTTCTGGTTCTGATATTCTTGAAAACCCAGAGAAAGAGGAAGCTACAGGAAACTTCATACAGCAGGTGAAGGAGATGCCATTGGCCAAAAAGGTTTTCTGGGCAGTTGGAGGAATGGTTCTTACTGCAGGACTACTGGTCATAAGGTGAGTCCAAGTACACTGGCTTCTTAGTTTGCATTTGCTGGTTTGGATTTGAAGAGCCAGACTCCATTTTGATGATTTTGGTATTTAGGTTCCTTTGTAAGCAGCTATCTCATCCAAAAGTACATTCACTCAGTCTATCATGTTACAGTGATATAGAGCTTCAGTAAGACAAGAGATAGATCCCTGAGTAAATGTGATGCTAAACATCTTATGGGGTGTCATGGACTAATTTTCTTATCACAGCACTACAAATTTTACCTTCTAGAATGTGAAAAGGCTGTACAACAATCTTATTATCGTGGTAGGATACCTTACACCAATTCCATTCAATTTTAAATTGCTTTTATCTGGGAGGGCTTTGGTGATTTACTTTAAGATTGGATTATGTATATTTCTTCAGGAAAGTGGAATTTCATATGATGCCTTTTGGGTTTTTGCCATGCTTGAGAGGACTAAGAATTTGTTAATTTTTCTGGACTTCCATTTAATTGGACCTCATTCTTTGTTGGACTCCTGGTTCATGAAATGTGCAGCAAAAGAAAGAGCTATAGCCAGCGCAAGAAATTGGCAGCTATTCAACATGCTGCAAGAAGGATAGAAGCCCAGAAATCTGGCAGTTCAACAAAATGGAAAGGCAAAGGAAGGCGTCTGTCTGATTAACTTCTTGTACATCATCCAACTATTTGGTTTCATTTAGAGGTGAGAGATCTCAGCTTAGTGTCTCATGGTTGTCACAAGACATCAATCACTGAACTTTCACCCAGGCAGCATGTGTGAAGGTCTATAATATGCTTGAGGGGTCCTGTTTCCCTCCTATATTGAAATTCAGGCACTAGAATTTTCTAGTACTATAATTTCTCTCAAGACTATAGTCATTCCTTTTTGTTTAATCTGCTCCCATTCTTAAAATTTCAGGGATAGAGCTGGTCGTGGAATGCTGATAAGAGAGAGACATTGTAAGTCTGAACACGTGGAGCTGCAACTCATTTCCAAGGGAAAGTAGTATAGTTTTTCTTGACACCAGCTGCTAAGAGGGACACCCTGTTAGTGTCAACATATGTGGAACTGTAACTCGTTTCTGAGGGGAAAACAGGTATTGATCTTTTGGTACCTCTGTCCTACTATTTCTCTGGGGAAGGGTCAAGTGTACTATTGCAAGTGAAACAGCTCTCATAGGTAGAATTGAAACCGTATCTTGACTTTTTGAAAAAAATATTGAGAAGTACGGTGATCAAATACATTGCACGTTCATGTGGAAAAGCTCTGATTCACTATACTCCTACAGATTGTCCTTGAGTCGGTCCTAGAGGAAGTTGGAGGATGTGATGAGAAAGTTTTATAATGCTTCTGAAATGGCTGCCTTGTGCTGACTGGTCTTCCATTTATCAAAAGCTGACAATGTTTGAGAAGTGAAAGATGTTCTCTCCTGGTCGAGATGGAAAGAAAAGTTCTGTGCAGTCTCAGTAGAAATTAGCAAGATTGTCCAATTTTATGCCGGGTCAGCAAGTTTCAGCAATTTCCCCAGTCTTATTTGACAAAAGCGAGTTTCGGGATTGCTTTGCACAAGACGATAGTCTTTGTGTTCGTTGGACACAAGACAATGGAATGCTATCTCCAGTGTTTTTCCTTTTTGGTTGGGTAAGGTTGAGTGAGCTTCTCAATCAACTGCTTGCGAGGTTCCTTTCTTCTTTTCACCCTTTTATCTTGGGATTCCACCAAAGCAAGGGTTCCTTACTTTTCAGTAAAAAGTAAGAATTACCATCAACAAGGCCGATTTAAGAGATATAGATTCTAGAAGCTAAAAAAGGGTATCCTGAGCAATTGCAATAATCGGGTTCATTGAGATTCCTGGTAGGCGGAGATCCGGAGAGAATGATAAATGGGCCCCCTCGTGTAAAATGAAGGAATTCCGATTCTCGTTTGCGGAACCCTTTGCTCCCACAGCATAGCTCTTCAGGAGGGAATACGCCCATGGGAATCCAATTGTCAGCATACGGAAGAAGCAAATTATGACAGAACTTGTAGACGAGGAAGTCAAGTTTACTAAACCCATAGAATCGTAAATACGGTGGATGAGTGCCCGCCGACCTTTCTCCATCAACCTAACTCAGCTAAAAGTCAATGCCCTGAGCTTCAGAGCAGACAGGGAAAGACACCCAAGGAAATTTTGGTGGGTTAGCCTCTTCTGACGAGCAGCTCTTCTCAGGAAAGAAAGCAGAGTCCACTCTTCGGCTTGTCGCTTAACCTATGCAGACAAACTCGTATGGAAGGGAGCTCAAAGCATGTGGCATCACACACGAGCCATGGGCAGAACTCACATCTAGATTGTGAACAGATTGCTTATCAGGTAAACGTTTTCAGAAGAGTAGTTCCAATCATCTCCATCCCAATTCTTGGTCATCAAAGGCACGAGTTCAACGATCCAGTTTTAACCTTCATGCAATCACAGGATGACAACAATGGGCAGAAGTCCGAATCGTTTCCCCAAAGCAACAAATTGGAAGGGATTTATGAAAGCTGACATGGAGCACATCAATGAACAATCACTCTGGATTGTTTCAGAACCGTCGAAGGTCCTAACCTGATAATCACTTTCACTGGGGTCTTACGCAGTGAGGAAACCCATGACAAATGGGAAATATAAACGGCATAATGTTAGTCAACAAGTCCATCCAAGCATGTTTTATGTACAGCAGGAGGAACATTTCAGGATCAGGAGTCCATCATATGATCATGCTCCTATTTCTACATGACGGGCGAAAAGATTAACTCTCTTCCACTGAAATGATTTATCAATCTGAACAATTTGGCTGCACCAAGATGCTGTGATCAGCGGTAGAGAGATTCCCATAGCCTAGAGTGGGTCGTAGATAAGCATGCGTAACAAATGAAAGCATTTGCAACATAATTACAGAATTAACTCGGGAGAGGGAAACCAGATCATCGCATCAGAATACCAATATTGAGAGGTGCAATCCGGCTTTTTTTCAACCATTCCTATTCTCGAGCATGCATCTTCACAGAGAATCTCGACATCCAGAAGCCTAATTTGCCTCTCATGTAATTTTATATATTCTGCTATCTAAAGAAATCTATGCAAGATGCAAGTAACAACACGTTAAAGCATCATCAGAACAAGAAAATGTCATTCACGTCCACATGCAATTACTTTGATGCCATTCATCCTGATTAAGTGCAATGTTCTGGTGTTTCCGGCAGATATTCCAGCCACTCATGAAGAGAGCAATCATTAAAAAAAAAGAAAAAAACTGTACCAGACAGAAGCAGCAGATCAAAGAACAAATGACACGCCTAATCACGAACCAATACCTTTACTTAATCACAGTTAAACAGCACAAGTCTCGATCTCGAAAAATCCCCAACAAAACATCCAATCAAGAGGAAGAAACAAAAGGGCTCCTCGTCCTCCTAATCCTGCCCACCTTCTCACCGTTACAGTTCAGCCCACACCCGCACTGAGGGCATTCCTCGAAGTTATCAATGGGGAAATCAGCGCCAGCAATCCCCACCGAGAACTCGAGGTTGTCCCCGTTCCGAATGACCTCGATGATGTCGATCCACATGAACCAGAGCTTCACCTTCACGCCCTGCAGGCCCGTGAGCTTGTTCTTAGATATGATCCCTTTAATGGTGGATTTGTACTGGAGCTGATACGAGCCCTCGAGGGAGAAGCTGCAGGTCTTGTTGAAGTAGGCAGAAAACTTGCCCGTGGAGGACTCGAGATCGTAGTCTTGGACCCCGATGGGGAGGATTCCGATGGGGAAGTTGTAATCCTCTATGAGGTCGTAGGCTGATCGCTTCGATTGTGCAGCTGTGATCAGAGCGAGGCAGAGGATAGCTGGCAGAATTGCAGACCTCAGAACGAAGATCGAAGCCATCGTCTTCCCTCCCTGTCTGTCCCTCTCTCTCTCTCTCTCTCTCTCAGTCGCCCTCAAAGGATGAATTTTTAGCCTATTCTCAGAGGAAAAGGTGCGATCTTGTCATGAGGCTCAACTGTGCATGCTCGTGGAAATTGGAATGGTAGTTGAAGGCGCAAGGAAAGTTTTTGATGGTCAACTCTCATTGCAGTCCTTAACGTTTTATTTTTTAAAATACTAGTCCCTGATGTTTCGATCAATCATCAATCTGTCCCTCACAATTTGAGATCCATTAAACGAGCCCCTGTCAAGTTCTGCTGGGAGGGGTCGGACCTTTCAGACGACTGAAAATAAACGTCGGGAGTCTCTCGGGATCTCAGCTTATTGCCTTGGAAAATCTTCCGTCACTTTGCCTAAGTTGGTTCTGTCACGGAAATTGGGCTGGGCTTGACTCATGGGCCGGGCTTTCTGAAATGCCTATTGGGCTTGAAAGAAAGTAGAAACGAAGCTCATATGACCTCCTAGCTGTACGGATAAATTGCTCACTATGATTCATGCTACAAATTTGTGTCGTGTCGTGTCGTCGTGTTATATCTAAATGATCCGCATAAAAATACCCTTAACCGATAAGGTACATGTTTGACCTATATAAACTAAATGCATTCAAATGTGTTAATTATGTATATATATGATTAACACATTTGATACAATAATAATAACAATCTCATTAAAATATTTACTATATGATTATAATAATGAGTTATTATAATAAAATATAACAAATAAATTTTAGAGCCCTTTATATATATAACAAATTAAATTAATAATACGCACCGTTCAACAAGTAAAATATGTTAATATATTCAATATATATTTAAATATATTTAATTAGATAAAATTTACCGTATCTTATCAAAATACACATATTTATCATGATTTAACTTGAATCCATTTAACCTATGCCGTGTCGTGTCATGTTAGAAATTACGGACCCCGCCAATGTTCTTATAATTTGGACGAAGTGCCTGCTCGATGGATCCCATGTGTTGTTCTTATGGACTGATCTCGTATTAGAGAACATGTGATGAGTGTCGAGGACAGATTTGTCGATGCAGAAGTCTATTCGATTGGACGGAATCCGAGAAGTTAAGCTATTGGTGGATTCAAAGCTGACAATCAGGATCAAGAAAGATGAGGAGGAGATAATTCAACATGTCTTGTTTGGATCATTCCAAACCCTTAAAATGTTAAAGATGTATAATTTTATATTAATAAAAAAAATTATAAATTTATAAGAATGTTAGATATTATCATATATATATATATATTTGATTTTTAAGTGAAAATAGATCTGATTTTTTAATATTTTACAATGAGTTCAATATGGTACCAAAATCGATGGACTCACACTTCATCGTACTCAAGTCTAAAATTCAGCTCATTGCAAGCTAATATTTAACTTAAACATGGAAGAAAATTACTTGATTTGTGGACAATTGTCCCCATGTTTGATACTTAAAAAAAAGATAATTGTCTTATAAACGGTTATTGAAGGTGAGTATTTGATGTCATATTATAAAGTGAATCGCATTAAGATAGAATATCTCATATCGACTAGATAAAGAGAAAATTATAAGAAAATTAGATTTCATCACCTATTAATTTATTATTTTAGATGAAAACAGATATGATCCCTTATTTATCCACGACGAATTCAATATAATATAGATTATATGCGGACTTAGGTCAGGTTTCTTTCCAGATGACTCCAAGTCGATCGGTTATCTTTCAGTCCTTTATCTCCCTCGGCTGCATGGTGGATAGAATCCCCCTGGTCTATCTTAACCACTCGGTGTGACTTGCTAGCCAAAGCTAGCTACTGAGGTGCGTGCTGTCTGCAGAAGCAAGGGCACGTTCATCTCGAGCTTCATAAGAATCTCTCCGTCAGGTCGAGCTAATAGCATCCGTCGGGACTGTCCGTCTTACTTGTGGCACCCACGATTCCTACCTCCGAATCGCTCGGTTTAAGCCACGTGCGTTTGCTCGACCATCTTAATAACCCGATCTCGTATAATTTCATTCTCTTCTTCCCAACTTTCGGTTTCATGTACCAAAATGGGAAGGGGGAGAGATTACAAGAATTTACGTGCCCGAGGATTTAAACCGAACGCTCCCTACTCGATGTTCATTGCTTTCATGTGTCTCATCTGTCACTCTCAGTTCCAAACTTGAGACGAGCGACCGACTCCCCACCATTTTAATCATGCATCCCAATCTGGGAAACCCCAATTAGGCGCTGTACCGGAAATCGTAAGGAAGCATCCAATAATTTCACTGGCAGAAAGCTCACCGTCGACATCCGCTAGGGTCGTGTCGCANTGTCTCATCTGTCACTCTCAGTTCCAAACTTGAGACGAGCGACCGACTCCCCACCATTTTAATCATGCATCCCAATCTGGGAAACCCCAATTAGGCGCTGTACCGGAAATCGTAAGGAAGCATCCAATAATTTCACTGGCAGAAAGCTCACCGTCGACATCCGCTAGGGTCGTGTCGCATTCAAGCTCTTCAGTTGCGAAAGAGAGAGAAGAACAAAGGTATCTATGTCAAGAGAGACCATAGACTCAACGATGATGTCGACAATATGACAGATGCCGGTCCCTCCCTCCGGTTAAAGGGCTTGAGAGATTTAGAACATCCCGAGCTTTTCGAGACACCGGCATTTTCACGAATAACTTTGCTGCCGATCGAATATGTGTCGGACTACTTCAGGGTTGATGGTGATAGTGATTGAATGCACTGAGAATTCGATATCATTCATTTTCACTGACAATTCTACAGTGACGGGGAAAAAATGTGGAGTCCATTCTTGATCAGTGGACGTGGGATATCTATCGGGTACGGAGCATTATCCTCATGGATCGATCTTCTCTTGGTTCGGATTCGAAGTCGGGGAAGAGAGGAGAGGTTCATGGACTTGTAGCTGGTGTCGTCCGTCTTCCAAGTCGTCTCCTGCTGCGGGCCCGCTGGTCGACACCTTCTTAGGCTTGTAGTAGTACATCGCATACAGAATCAGCTGAAGTGCTCCGAGACAGAATCCGGTCACATTTGGAATCTGCACACAGCCACGTTCCATTAATATCCCGAAGGAGAAGCATTTTTTGAACATACCAATGAAATTACCAAAAATCTTTCACGATATTTGATGAAGTGTGCCCATCAAATCATCCCATTTGCACTGTTAACACATGCTAGCTGGAGTTACAGCAAAGGTTTTATGCGATAGCATGGCTATTGAGTTGGGATCCTTGGCTATTAGCACATGTTAGGTGGGTATCTTTCATTTTTCTTTCTTTTTTTGGGGATTATTTTTGTTTATTTAAAGAACCCACTTCAATATAAGAATTATATATATATATATGTGAATTATATTGAATATCTTGATGAACCTACCCCAACGAAGATGTCCCTGGTGAGGATGGCGTAGACGGTCCACACTCCCCCATTTACGAAGAGGACGAACGAGAGCAGGAACGGCATGTACTCCACGCTCTCAGTAGCCACCACCGTTTTCTGCCAAACCCCACCAAACAAAAAAGGTGAAAAAAAAATGCTACCTTGGTAATACGCAATTTACTTAATCCGGAAAAGGGTATACAATTCTCCGATTTTCGAACGAGATGAGGATCGAAAATCCAGAGATTATGACGATGAGGGTGATCAAAGATCGAGCAGAATGTATCCATCACTTCCTCGGCTACAAAGTTCACGTATTATATCCCAAATGAATTTGTGCTCGAGGGATTCCTTTTACTGGTACGACGATCGTGCTTGAGTCTCTCGACTCGATTGTCGTCTCACGGTGAATTACAAAATGAGGGGTTTAGGGTCGAGAGTAACTGTATGCGATATAGTTTTACCATGGCGGAGAGGGGCGAGCCGTAGGCGACCGTGCTGAAGATGGCACTTAGAAGGCCCGCGGTGCTGATTTGAGTCTCCCGATCGAGCGTGAGCTCCGACGACAATATGGCCGCCGGCGGGAAAACTATGTCGAACGTCGCTGCTAGTACTGCCGTCCTGGTCTGTATACACATTGAAAAAAAAGGGGGGACAACAGATTAAAAAAAATTGATATGATAATTTCTCCCCCGAGTGTGACCGACCCACCAAGTCGTTAGGCTCTTGATTTTACAAAAACTTGAATTAATTACCATATGATAAGCAATTTCGAATCAATTCAGCAAATTCATATAATATCTCATGTTTTCTTTGTTCCAACTTCGAATGCTAACCCCTTCTCTCTTAAATTGCAACACTCACGTCTAGGAAGAAGTTCAATGAGATAATCTGAACAGATTTATAAGATTTGAATATGAGATGTTACTTAAGAGAGGTAAATCGTATGAATTATGTCAGACTAATTTCACTTACATTTGTGGCCGATCAATGGATTTAATAGGAGAGGAATAATGAGATGCCAGTATTTTCATCGACGAAGGATCGTAATTAGCAATCGTTCAAGATTTCCATACACGAGTGAAGGACAAGCACTCAAGTAGCAGGAAGGAGAATGAGGATGAGAGCTTACTCTCATCTTTGGAGGGGCGAAGAGGAGAAATATGACGACGTAGGTGCTCATCAGGACGACCCCGAAACCATTGATGGTGGCCACGATGACGCTGTTCGGCTTCACGATCCCGTAGTAAGTCCAGAAGTACGCGTTGAGGAGCTTTGAGTACGTAGGGGATGCTCTCGAACTCCTCCGTCGACCTCTTCCTCACGACATGCCAAAACGTTTTCCTGAAAATCAAGACCGCCCAGACCCCATTTTTACGATATCTGTGTGATACACAGAGGTCTGATATATACGCCCGAAGAGATTAAAACCGATAGTTCAAACTCAATACGTAAATAGGCAGTAAACTGGAACTGTGCGTGCATGGGAGCGAGGTAGACTAGCCCGGTCGTGGCGTTGCCTGCAAAAGCAAGGAAACAATTTTCCGAAGAAGCTCATTGCCGCGGATCTTTGGAGGGGGAGTTTTTTCAGATTCGGAAGAAGAAGAGTACATGGTATCATCATCATCATCATCATCTGATGTACAAGGAAGGACTCCATTTTTATTACCTACGACTCCGAAGATGAAGCTCAGCATCATGCTCGCTGAAGGCAGGATCTGATCTGCTTCTGTTGCAGATGGAGGGAGGGAGGGAGGGAAAGAGACGACTGACAGAGAGGATTGCACGGCTTCGTCTCACCCACATTAACACACACACACACACACATGTATGTATAGGGGNTACAGCTTCGTCTCACCCACGTTAACACACACACACACATGTATGTATAGGGGAAGGGAGGATGAGAAGGTTGAGTAATAAAAATATATATATGATAAGTATTATTATAGTATTATCTTTCTCCATCTCCATCTGACATGGATTATGTAATTTATTTCCACTTTTTTCACTGATGAGGCTTCATCTGGCATTCGTTCGCATGCATTTATCCTCTACATAGACTCATATGTATCTCATTTATAATCGAAAGAATTAAGAGATTCTTCACTGACCGAGAGCTTCATGTGTCTTCCATAACTTCCTGGATAACTATGCGGATCCAATTACAGAATCCGATAAGATGCTGCTGTTAACATACACATCTCGGAGAATCCAGGAAGATATCGAAACATATATCCTATCAGATTTCACCTCCGAGAGGTGGAGTTCGTCACAAGCTTATATAGATTTTAACCAAGAACAAAGGGATTCTGAATAAGATTATCATTCAGACGGCTGGAATTTGTTATGCCCTTTATTACTTTCTCGCCGCTCACTGGTGATCCCTACAGCCTATCTTATCTTATAACGAAGAGTTCACTAACCGTCGTAGGATCATACGATCTTCAAGATGATTAATAATTCAACGGTGTACTTTGCAATTCCGTGAACGGACAAAGAGACCAAGGAACAGGCGCGCGTGGGATCGAGTAACTGGCTCTGTTCCACCACATCACTTTGGAATATTCTTGTGTGAAGGATTGAGCAATGGGATCCAGACGACCCTGCGAGTGGAAGCAAGTAGACTTAGATTGTTATACATATTCGGGCCACTTGATTCGCCTTGTGCCTGCGTAAATTGATTATGAATGAGTACAACTACAAGGGTGGCTGCTTGTCACAATCATGGGCAAGTGGATCGTCCATGTTCGTGCGAGGACAGCTCTGTGCTTATGTGGCTGTGACGAAGTCATTCATTTTGAGGGGCTGCCATGATACCCTGATTGTCGGATGAGACAACTGACTCGAGCCCGTAAAAGAACCAAGACTGCAGTTGGCGTCATATTGATTCATCTCAAATTCAGATTTCGTCATTGAAATTGCCTCAATACTTTATTTCTGTCTTTTCCTTCTCTTCTAAAACTCACGGATGCTCCTTGTGACCCACAGAGAAACGCCGGTTTTTGGAGCGTTGATTTGATTCCGGCGGTCATAATCGACGTAAATCATGGGAATACAAAGGAGTAAAGATTTCAGGATTGATTTCGTTGAACAGATAAAATTTAGATTCGTTGTTAAAGTATGATAAATATGAAGCACTTTCGATATGATTAATGTTAAATTTGTTTACAGAGAATCCGACATTTAAGAGGAATTCTGATCCCAAAAGGGTCGTGTACGGTGCAGCAATTTAGTTCGAAAGGCAATATTGAACCAAATCCGATCATCAAAGTTTTCATATTTGGTTGATCGGATTCGGAGGAATAACAGCAAGCTGGATCCACAAGAACTCCCATGGTTCAGATTTTGCTTACAGCTTAGGATCCTCCATTTTTCCTGCCACCGAGATCGCCGTTACGGCCGTCCTCTTCCTCGCGGGACCTTTCCGATTGCAGATCGTACGGGCTCATGGAGAGCGCCTTGACGAGCTTCCTCATGCTGTACTGCCTGATGATCTCTGGCTTCGGGAGGCTGCTGCCTTTACTCAGCATCCGGTGGTTCTTGGAGTCGGACCTACCGTTGCCGTCCTCCTCCTCGTAAACTGTCATATATATGTCTCCCTTCACACGGTGGGCTGACCGTTCCTCCTCTTCTTTCTTGGTGTCTTCCTCGGACTCTTCCTTGCCCGACTTGCTCTTGTAGATCGAGTAGAGTATCAGCTGGGCAGAACCCAGTACGAATCCGATAGCGTTTGGCACCTGCGTGTAGCTAGTGAAGAAGGTCAAGGGCTAGGGAGATACTGGTTCAAGATAATCACGGGACATGAATAAAAAAATGAATCCTGTCTACTGCATTCTCAGTGAATATGCTGGTTTGAATAATTTCCTTTTGAACTTGGACAGCAAACCGAGAAGTTGTACACCGGAAAAAGATCAAAGAAAGGAGGAGTTCTCATGCTCCGCTCGATTTTGGGATTCATATGGTTGAAGCGCTTTCAAACTGCTGATAGTAAAGGACAATCTCCAGGCAGATGATTGAAGTCCCTTTGCAGCTCTACTTTGGCGCAGTCCGGTGCAGTTGGGCTTTGAAAATGAACATGAAGCTTTTTACAGAACAAAGAAATAGTCGATAGTGTCACAACTTTTCTGAAGCTTTCGATGAGCACCACTCAATCGCAACTGCCCAGGGTGCCAGAGTAGAGGTGCATTGGAACCCGTTTCCCACATGGTGGATCAAGACAAGGCCTAGAAGTAAAGTTGAGCCGGAGATCTTGGACATTTATTGCCCACAACATAAGATCCATTTTGCGGTAAGAAACTTACTCCGATGTAGATGTCCTTGACAAGCACCGCATAAGTAGACCAGACACTGGCATTGAGGAATAAGAAAAACGAGAGCAGGAACGGCATGTACCTCACGCTTTTCGTCCTGATCACAGTCCTCTGCAACCGGGGGGAAAAAAGAGTTAAAATTGAGAAGTTGGTTGCTCATATGCTCCACTGAGCACTTCAGAGCCAATATGTTTTAAATTCAGTGGCTTCATACATGACAATAGATTCCATGGTTGAAGAGCCATACCATTACTGCTAGAGGAGACGCATACATCCCAACTGTTAAACCCGAGCAGATGATCCCAACCAGGATAAGTCTCAACTTTTCATGGAGAACAAGAAGAGTCACCACGATTACCGACCCTAAGAATCCGACATCCAGTAATGCCACCAACTTCATCAACATTATCTGTTCACATCAACCACAGCAGTAAATCAACTTCCTGTTATATAGATTTGCAAGATGATTTTCAATCAATGCAAGTGGCACCTTCTTGTCCTTTGGAGCATAGATGAGGAAGAGGATGACATAGCTAAGCTGCAAGGCAGCACCAGCCCCATTAACTGTCATGACCAACAGACCGCCAGGCTTTAGTATGCCGTAGAATGTCCAGAGGCTCGTGCTCAGCAGGGTTGTTATGTATGGAACTCCTTCGTAGTTTTCAGTCGACTTCTTCTTCACAACTTGGGCAAAAGTTTTACTGCAGCAATCCATATTTACGGTCAGTTCTCGTGCCTTTTGACAGAATGGCAATTGAGTGGTGCAGCCTTGCATAATAATAGTGCTATAGTATCGTCCTAGCCAAAGACAAAGGTCCTGGGTTCGACTGTCGTCTTTTCATGCCCCTTATTCGCTCAATTTACACCGCACAATCAAAAATAAGGTTCTAATATGCCATAGAGCATTCTCCCGAAAATTCAGCAGTGTATGTAGAAACTAGGCCACCTTGCCTTTTGAAAGGCAATAAACAACAGAAGTAAAACTTTTTTTGTTGCTGTTCAGGTTGGTTAACGTTGTTAACTGAGCTAGATGTCATGAATCGAAAGTATGGGTGCTTAGACCTCAAAATCAGAAACAAGAGGCTCAGCAGACATTTCTACTTACACGGGAGAAGCAAAGACCATTATAGAGATAACATTGCCTGCAAATGACGTGACAAGACAGATGAAACAAACGGACAACTGTTAGCAGAGATCAATGAAAGAAGAGCAAGACCCAGCCGGGTCACTTGTGGGAAGTAGTTGGAACTTTCTGAACTGACAACAGACTGACCGATGATACCAATGATGAAGCTGAGACTCGCCATTGAAGACAGAGATACAAAGAAAGGCTGCGAGAGATAGAGAGAGGTGAGGCAGAGAAGAGAATGGAGCTGAATTGTTGAGAGGGAGGGACAGAGGAATGTGCGTGTGTGAGGTGGGAGAGTGAAGCAATTATTCATATGGATCCCGATCGTACCTTCGATCAAATATTGGACTGAGAATTGTCCCGTCCTCCAATTTTCTCTTCCGTGTCGGATGCTTGCCACGTTTTCACACGTTTTTTTTTTCCCTTGAAGATCATTTTGGGGCACGTGGATAATTCATATTCTTCCCACATTCTTGTCGTTTACATTTTTTGTTTAGGTAGCGGGCAGCCAAACTAGGGTCCAATGTCAGGAAGTAACCGGCACTTACCCATCGTTATGAAGTCAAAAGAGGTCACACAGTTTCACTTTCGTTTATCGGGTCCTCACTGCCTCTTCATCCCATGATCTTCCACGTAATCCTCCTCCATTTTCATTTTCATGAGCCGAGTGTGTAGCCTCTGATCGGATTCGTTTGCCTGTCTACTCTTAGGGCGATCCTTTTCATTTCCTCCCAGCAAGTTTGCTGTGCTCGATAGCTCTCAACCCGACTGTCTTCCATCTTCGTTCACGCCCACCAGAGGGCGGCAAATCTTCATGCGAGACGGGATGTACTGTTGTGAATACTGATCCCAACACTGCTCGTAGAAATGGGTCCTCAGTCTCATAGCTACAGTTTGAAATGGAGGTTTTACTCTTTGCTCTAGTGGGGTCAACCCCCCGCCACTCCCATCTTCTGCTCGGCACAAAAGCTGGCTCCCTCGACTTGACTCCACATGCTCTTGCTTATTCGGTCGGAGTTCATCGTACGTGCATGTTCCCCGCGGGCCCATGCACGCGGTGGAATGAGAGCTGAGACCATTGATTGGATCTTTAGGTATGTGGATGTGAGAACGAACTCCCATCTCAATCGAAACCTAACCTGTCAAACTGATATGAGCTGCTAGAAATTATTCGGGATCTGCGGTCATAATCATGGACCCGCATGGTTAGAGCTGCCTAACACCAAGAGGACAATAAAAACCGGGCCCATGGCTACTTCGATGTTGGTTCGAAGATCTCGCAGAAAGGCACGGGCATTTTCCTGCAGGGGTCTCCCCGATTGCAGTTTGTGTCATAGGATCGATGCATATTATAAAAGAGACGATCAATCTGAGTCAACATAGATTGATTGGATTGATTTGGCACTTCTTCCCATTAAATAAGATTTACATTTGAGTCTAGTAAATTAATACAATTTATGATTAGGATTAGGAGACTCGGGGGGTGGAATGTGGATATGAATTCTGGATATGATGTGATTGGATAGGGAGAAAAATATATGGAGGGGAGTTGAGCATGGTTTATTCAAGTGAGCCATAGCCCGAACTTTATCTTATGGGCCACAGGCCCGAATAAATGGCTCCTGACCCGAAACAAAGTGGACCAATTCGGGCTGCCAGAGACCGAACCGGAGAAAAAATGCCCGGCCGGAAGCGCGCCGTGTGCTGGTTCCGCCGAGTAGTTCAGTTCAGTTCAGGGCGATATGAACTGAAAAGCTTGAGAACGACGTGGAGGGGTTTAAGTTAATCTGGAGATCGGAGCCATCGATCCCCTAGCTTGCCATTAGCCTCATCCATCGACGATGTTCAAGGAGTGAGCCCCCTTTCCCCGAGTTTTTCTGTGCACACGTTCATGTGATGGTCTGATCAGCCGATGTTTGGTGTGATTCGTCGTAGTTTGAGCTCGGGGATTGAGCATGGTTGAAGGATTCTCAGTGTGATGGATGCGTGAGATTTTCTTGCTTTGCCGAACTCGATCGACTGTTCGATAAATGGCTCTGTAGACGCTTGAATGTGTTCTGAGATGGAGAAATTGAACAACTTTTGCTGTTGGGACTCTTCCATCATTTTGGAGGTTGTATGCGGTGCAGTTATGAGTTATTTGACTGTCATGTTTACCGGCGAGTGCTGAAGATTTGCACCATCTTATGATTTCCTGAGATGGTGATTGCGAGAGCTTCCTCTGGAAATCTATATGATTATAGTAGTTCATACTGTGATGGAAGAACAAGTCCGTTTATGCTTGGTGATATGTGGCAGTGCCATCTTACATGTGCTGCGGAAATTTATTATACGATGACTTATACTTTTAGCAAGAGAAAGAGGGTTGATATGATAAATTTTGCCTCCTGGAAAATTTACATGTTGAATGAGGCTGCTTCAATTTTATAGTGTCCGCCATGCTGTGTCAGACATAGTTTGGAGTAGCCACTCTATAAAATTCCAAAGGATCTCTGAACACCACCAACTTGCAATGGCCGGTGAGCTTGATGGATTTTTCATAATAATGAGGAGCAGCTTGTTCTTCCTCCTCTCGAATTATTACCTTGCAGGGAAATAGATTTTTCCTACTTGTCAAGAAAAAATTTATTCATCAGTGCACAATATTTTCCATGGTAGGTTTCCCTCTGAAGACGTATCTGCACAAAATCAAGTCAAGGCATCTGTGCAGCGTAAAATTCGGCAGAGTATTGCAGAAGAAGTCTGATTATCAGCCTATTAATTTCTTGTTCTTTTCTCTGAATGAAGTTTGTAATGAAGAGGTTCCCTCTTATTGTTGCCAAATAGTCTGTGCTGGTCTCCCTTGCCTGTTTCCTCTTGACAGCCATTCTTGCTCTTATATATGAAGATCTTTAGCATCATCTGACCACTTTGTTACTTCTCCTCCAGTCGGAGCCATTTGAATCTGGTTATGGTGAACAATGTGCCACTCTTTTTCAACATCCGTGATGGACCATACATGCCGACATTATGACTGCTCCATCAGTGTTAAGTATCCCACATAAATGTTATTCATTGTTTTTTTTCCCCCTGAATGATAATGATGATGAAGTAATATCTACAGAGCTGTAAGCATCTTCTTTATATAGGGGCGCCTTTAAGGATGTCTGCTTTTTTATTGCTATTTGTTACACGACGAGTTCTGATGCTTAATCTCTATAATTGCCACAGATCCAAACAAAATGGAAAAACTACAAGTGGACAGGGGTGCTATTAAATTTGTTCTTGCAGGGGCAAACATAATGTGTCCTGGTCTCACATCTCCTGACGGCGCTTTGGATGATGGAGTTGAAACAGAAGCTCCTGTGTTGAGGATGGTTATTTGTTTTTTTTTTAGTAGTCAATAAAGAAAATTCATTAATATCGCATCAAGAAAATGTGTAAAACCATATGTAAAAATTTTAGCTAAAGAAACATAAGCCTACTGATATCATCACTCATGAATAAATAGTATTGAGAACCCGTATACATTTGACTATACCAAAAATGTATATCTCATGTCCACCTCTCCATAAACTTAAAGAACTTTGTTTCTAAACCTCAAATGCCTTCTTGTTTCTCTCCTTCAACACATACCAAAAGATGGAGAGTGGTATTAATCTAATAAATTTATTTTCCTCTTTTTTACCACAAACCCCAAACCATGCTCTAAGTTGTTGATTAATTGTCCTTGATGAAACCCAATGTACTCCTATTTGCCAAAGGGTTATCACCCACACTCTACAAGTCTTTTGCAATGGAGAAGCAAATGATTAGTTGATTCCTCCTCTTCTTTGCATAAGAAACATCTATTAATCATAATCTTTCCTCACCGTCTCAAATTGTCAATGGTTAACACCCTACCTCATGCCGTCTCCCAAGCAAAAAAACATGCCTTTATGGGGGCTGTTTTATGCTATGCATTTTTCAGTGGCAGTGGTCTTGACATTTGTTTTGAGGACCTCATATCTATTTGCATGTGTTGTAGTCTATAATGGCTGAAGGAAAGCAACATGCCCTTGCTATAGGTTTCACAAAAGTGTCAGCTAAAGACATGTAAGATAACTCAGATACCTATTATTTCCTTTTCATATATTATGCCACCAATGGCATGGCGCTGATGAGGTGGGGAATTTGTGATCGTGGTATTGAAATATATAGTGCGTTGATTGACATAAATATAAATCATGGCTACATCAGTGCGACCAACTTTCAATGACTACAAATCCCTTGAAGTGAGCTTTCACTTCCTATTTGACCTCCATATATACAGAAACCAGATGTTGATAATTTTCAGATTGTAGGTTTTACTTGACTGTTCTTTCCATAGAAGTTATAGTGCTAACTTTAGCTTACCAACAATGGCATGTCGAGTGGATTATGGCATTAATAATAGTACATGCCGGCTCTTGATTTTACATCTATCATGGAGCTTCATTTTGTTAGCGCTTAATTTGTTAATTAAGTGATACCCATTTGTATGTCATTCAGTCGGGCAGTCAACAAGAGCATTGGTGTCGACAACATGCATTACCTTAACGATGGCCTTTGGAAGGTATCCCACCATCTATTAACTCTGATACGTTCAATGTCAAGATACTGTACACAGTTGGATTAACTACTGTATCTGGAGTATAACCACAGGACTTCTAATTCTCCTCACAGATGGAACGTCTTGATTGATATGTTAGAGGCACTAGTTGCAGAAGCCATCCCCATTTCCTGTAAGCTGGAGGATTTTCCCTTCACCGACCCCGAGCATCTTAATTATATACTTTTGGTGGTTTCATCAGCTGAAGGCATTTGTGGAAACGACTCCTAAAGGGCTTCTCTACACTCGTATGCAGTTACGAACTTCCTTGGGATTATGTAGGCAAATTCTGAACTTGGATCATCTTTTGCTACTCTGGAAACTAGATTCTCCTTTTGCTTCTTCTACTTTTGGAGCTGAAGTTGGTAGGCTATTAGATGGTCTAAATGATGTTGTAAATCTTCATACTTCTTAATCTCTATGACAATAGAGCAGATGAAGTAAAGGAGATGTTAACTCATTATTCTCATTGATCCTGAGGCATCGCAGACAATTCCATATCTTGGCATGATTATTAGGATCAAAAATATTTTAGCATGTAGACATAAAGGCTAGCCCAAGAAATGAGGAAACCGAGCAAACTCAATATCTCGATTAGGAACAAGGTGTCAGGCTGTCAGCCCAACTTAATCCATTGAGTTCTTCGATATCACTTAGCTTGAAAAACATTGAGACTTTTGGATTTCTAGAGCTGGACACTGATAAAAGAAGAGCTTTCTGGTTTCTGCTCACTCGGGGGTCCAATATGCAAAAAGTTCAAAACTTTAAGGCCTGGAGGCCAATATGTTAAAAGTTGAGGCCTCGAATGAAGATGCACGGCAGCCTTCCATTGATAAAAGGCTCCTAAAACCCTAGCCGCCACCGCCGACTCCTCCTCCCCTCCGCATCAGCATCTTCGCGGGGTAGCGGTGACGAAGAGCGGTGCTCGTCGAGGAAGCAGAAATGGTATCCCCTCCACACCTCCCACCCCAACAATCATCTCTCTGAGTTTCTGCTGTTTCATTTAAGCTGATTCTTCGCATGTGTTCGAGATCACAGGGCATTGATCTGAAAGCCGGAGGTAAGAGCAAGAAGACCAAGAGAACGGCTCCTAAATCGGATGATATATACCTCAAGCTCCTCGTCAAGGTATGCCTGCCCTAATCTTCCTTCTTGCTCAGTGCATCGCGCATGCTGTTCTTGCCGAACATTCCACCGTGATGCGCAGACGAGTCTCTGTCAATTCTGTTCTTTGGATCCTGATGAAATGGAATAGTGATTAGACGAGGCTCTGTAACAGCTGTATCGGTTCCTTGTCCGGAGGACCGGGTGCAAGTTCAATGCCGTGATCTTGAAGCGCTTGTTCATGAGCAAGGTCAACAAGCCACCGCTCTCGCTCTCCAGGCTCATCCGCTTCATGGAGGGAAAGGTTTTTGTCCTTGCTTTCTCCGCTTACTGCCAAACTGATTTCAGATTTTCTTGTTCGGTGCGCAAGTTCCTCGATGTACGTAAGGGTTACGTTTGTGCTCTTCGGGCAGGAGGATAAGATTGCTGTGGTGGTGGGCACCGTGACCGATGATATCAGGGTCTACGAAGTGCCGGCTTTGAAGGTCACCGCCCTGAGGTTCACGGAAACTGCCAGGGCGAGAATCGAGAAAGCCGGTGGTGAATGCCTGACATTCGACCAGCTAGCTCTGCTTGCTCCTCTTGGGCAGAACACGGTGCGTAGTTGTTTCTTGTTACGCTACTATCCCAGTTGAATGCCGATGCCTCTTGTCTGTGTATGTAATAGTTGGTCAGATAGAGTTGAATCGTTGGTTGGTGCATTCTATTGATCATATGGTATATCGTCAAATCCGTTCTTGGTTCAATGTGGGCTTCTCACTGCGGTGTGGTCTGCCATGCTATTTGAAAAACGCACTTTCGACCCCGGAAGTGCTTCAACTCTAACAGCGGCTCTTGCCATATTGCTTCCGCAACTGCATTGCAAAGATCCTTCTTCCCCTGTTGGCAAAATCGGACTCCTTTCAAGGTAGTCTGATCGGTGCACATATGCAGGTCCTTCTCAGAGGCCCGAAGAATGCCCGTGAAGCCGTGAAGCACTTTGGTCCCGCCCCTGGCGTACCCCACAGCCACACCAAGCCCTACGTCCGATCAAAGGGGAGGAAGTTCGAGAGGGCAAGAGGCAAGAGAAACAGCAGGGGATTCAGAGTCTAAGTTGGTTTATTTTCGCACTTTTTTAGGAGGCAGATCACATGATCTCCTCCGAGAACAATCCGAAATTTGTCATTGGAATTTCCCGTATGTTCTCGATTTCATTACGGTGTTTTTTTACTGAGTAAGAGTCTCGCGCAATGCTAGCTTGAATGACAATCTTTGATCTCTTGGAAGCACTTTGGACTGACATTGTTGTCTTAGCAATGTCGGGCCTGTTACTTAGAGATGTTAAAAGGGGCAGTCCGAGTCTGGGCTGGGCCCAATATTTTGAGCCCAGGAACAAACCCACCTAAGCATACCACGTGCGGTAGCTCGACGATAGCCCCAACTCTTGGCACCGTCCATGTAACCAACCCTTCTTCAAGTCCCAGCAAGTTTTGGCACCAAGGCTTCAGCCATTTTCCTTCCGCCATAAAGTCCACCTTATGATCAATCTATCCTGGGTTGAGATGGACAATTTTCGACCAGCAATGGCCATTTTCAGGTCCATTTCATTTCCCATCCCACCCACGGCTAGGTAGTACGAGGTCTGGTTGGGGGGCCAGTCCGAGCTCCAACTTGGATAACAGGAAACGTTGGAGCCAGGAGAAACAGATCAGCTCTATACACGACGCAAGCACAGGACCTTAAAATAGAGATAGTGTCATCCAGTAACATTGGAGCACAGCCCCACTGAGCTCAGAATTGCCTAAGGGGAAGGCTCAAGCTATGTGCATTTCTTAACCCAAACAAGCAGATACCAAAGTCTTCAACACGAGAGCGTGCTGTAAGTGATGTTATCCAAAACTAAGGCAAGCGGGGGAGCACAGATCTAAGAGGCAGTACATGTCGAACAACAGCTCAGAGGCTCCAATGCAACAGCATTCATGTCTGGTCATCGTTAATGTATATAACAAAAAGGATGACCTTTGATGATTTCATGCAAAGATAGGAGCAAGCATATCCAAAAAATTGGCGGAGGATAGACCACTTAAAATGCATACCATCACAACCCACTCTTTATGAATATCTGGACTAAGATGCCTGCTATGCACTTGCACCGAGTGATGTTTGAAGCAGTAGGATATTAATGGTTTTACATGCACTATTTCAGCCATATAGACCATCATGTGATTAAATGCAATAATTGCAGCGCAGAAACGCGAAATTGCTAATCTCATATCACACTCAGATTATCAGAAGAACGAAGCAGACACACCAAGCTTTCTCAAGGCAAGAGCCAAAAGAGTTCTTTCATATCCTGCATCCTCAAAATAACCATTGCAACTGTCTCATGAGTAGATGAAACCTTGAAGCATAAGACTTTTTTTTTTTAGTATCTTGAAGCTTAAGAAAAATTGAGCAGCAAGCATTTCCCGAGTAGAAGAAGGAAGATTTCACCAACCAAAGGACAAACAGGCCATAGCTAAGCACCTGTGAACCAAGTGGATCAGCTAGACTTCGATCTTAAGTTGGTCCTCACCCTCCAGAATCAATCAAAACTAGCATTTAAGAACTTTAGCAGTTCACTTCTTTTACTTTCTTCCAGTTTGTCCTCCTTTGTCTTCTCAACTTTCAAAAGAATCTACGGCACAGAAAGAGGCATTACAAATCAAATTGAAATTCATGAATCACAATTAGAAGAGAATATGTGCTACTACAAATAGAATGCCCTACCTTTTTCCCAGAAACAGCACTACGACGACCACCATCATCTTTGTCCCGTCCCAGGAACTGTATAAAATTCATCAAATTAGAACTAATATAAAAACTAAAATGGAATATCAATCACAAAGCAGCAACATAAAGTGCATGCAGAGTACCTTAGAAAGCTGAACAGGGCCACTACTTCCTTCATCCTGCTGGTTCTGCATATGGCTCACATTGCCAGGACAACCCCAGAGAAATATGCAGGCAAACCAATCAAGTGCCCAGCCATCGTGTCACAGCACCCAGCTCCAAATTCAAAGAGCCAGAAAGGCAGAGAGTATCATAAGCACCTCAATAGTGAAATTAGACCAGGTACAGGTTATATCTAGAGATAGACAGGCCAGTGGATACAGCAATGTAGAGAAACCATAACTGAACATGAAACAGAATAGGATAAAATTTAGGCTGCTAAGAAGCTAGCTAGCATATAAAACAGATACCAGACCGACAAAGAAGCCACATTTAACCTGATATCACGTGCAGCCAGTCCAAGAACAACAAAAGAACAGTGGATTATACTGTAAATCATCTACGTACCTCTTTGGCTTTGCGCTTGTCATGTTTGTGGTGCCGACTTTTGCTTCTATCTTTCTCTTTGTGCTGGTTCACAATACAGGCTACCCGTCAAAACAGATGAAAAGTAGAGGTCCATATCCACAAGGTATTAAGGTTTCAAAGCATTTACCTTCTTTGACCTATCATGCTTCCTGCGCTTCATTGCACGAGCTTCATGCCCACTTTCAGATGTGTCACTACAAAATGATAACATGTAAACTCAGAGGGAAAGGGAGCAATCACAGCACAGACATCATTAAAATTCGTCCTAAATGACTGGCCTCAGAAATCCTCAGGCAGTGTGCCTCCGCCTATCGTTCTAACGAGTATATTCATAACGCTAACGAGCTTGGAATCAATAGAAAACAGCTAGAACACACCACCAAGCAATACAGACCTCACATTTGACGAAATCTGATGTCACCAGCTATGCAAACAACTATTTCTAACAGGATACCTGGAATAGTCCGGCGAAGACTGAGAATCAGAAGAGGAGTGGCGGCGTCGGTGACTGCGGCGTCTTTTGCCAATCGAGCGGTGTTTCTTCCGGGTCTTCAGGGCGTCATCCTTATCCCGGTCACGACGGCCACGGTGACGCCGGCGGCGGTGGCGGCGGGACGACGAATCAGAAGAAGATGAGTCGTAGGAGGACGAAGACGAAGCTGAGCTCGCCATGGATCGATCTCGAGAGAGGATTCCGATGAGAACAGGGGAGCTGCGGGTAAGCGTGAGAAGCTAAGGGAGCTCTTTCATCTATTAGAAGGAATAGAAAATAATAATTTTCAATCCAGCCCCTATATTTATTAATGTGTCTGAATCAGTCCCGGTATGTCCGATAGTTCTAGTTCTTTTCACTCCGGTCCCTAATGTTCCTTATGTTGCTGAATCAGTCCCTCCATGTCCCAAGTGTCTCTTTTTTTTTTTACATTAATTTTCACGAACTTTTCAATGTCAGGTTACAGTTTTCAGAGGATGAAAGGAAAATTATCAAAAGATCGAAAAACTCCATGAACCATCTCCTCGTGACGAAATCGAGGACATCATCATCGTACAAATCCAAACCTCGGAGACAAAAGCTGTAAACTTTAAGCATGGAACATCCCAGCAGTGTACGGCACTCTGGTCTGAGGAATCCAGGAGTTGCTCCTGAGGAACTTCCCGGGGGTAAAATCCGTCGCGTGCTGCGGGGTGATCTTCTTGACGCCGCGCCACTTGGCCCTACCGCTGGTCTTGGCTCCGGGGCCCGTGTTGTTGTACTCGCTGTAGAAGCAGGTGTTGATCCCGAAGTTCCCGGCCCAAGGCATCCACCCCTCAGGATCGATGACACCATCGATGTACGACTCCATGATGATCGTCCTCGAGTACTCCTTCCACGGCCGACCGAGGTACGACTTGGTGACGCCGTTCTTGACGTAGGAAGTGTCCGGGATGATCCTGCAGTTCTGCAGCACTATCGCTGATGGCTGCCGCCTCTCCTTCCGGCCCTGGGCCGTGACGATGCACTGCTGGTTGTCGAGCGGCTTCCGGATCATAAACGTGCAGTTCTGGAAGACCGCGGCAGCGTCGCCGAACACGAAGTCGATCGTCCCAGAGACGACGCAGTTGCGGTAGTATTGGCGGAGGGTGTGGGTGTAGAGTGTGTCCTGGTAACCGTCCATGCGACAGTTGTAGAAGACCGAGTGATCGGCCTGGACCCTCAGCGCCACCGCCTGGTGCTTGATCGCGCCGGCGGAGTTCTCGAACCCGATGTCCTTGGCGATGAAGTAATCCCCGAGAGCAGCTGCATGGCCGAGAAAGTAGGATCGTCATACAACATAATCGTAGTTAATTAGCGGATCGTAAGTTTATATTATCATTCAACTCACCGACAGTTGCGGTCTTAAAGGTCGGAGTTCCGTCGACGAAGTTCTTGTTGAAGGTGATCCTCGTCCTGGTGGGGCCGTCTCCGATGACCATGAGATGGGTCAAGCTCTTGTTGAACTGAACCTGCTCGTTGTAGACTCCCTCCTTGATGTAGAGCACAAACGTCTTGTTGCTCTTCTCGGGGATATCCTTCAGAGCCTCGTTGATGGTTCTGTATTTGCCACTGCCGTCCTTGGCCACCACCAAGTCGGGCTTGATCTTCGCTGGCGGCCTCGCGCTCAGCAGCCTCCGGGCAACCACCTCCTCCGGGACCCAAGCCGGGAGATCACTGTCGTCCTCTCCCACGCTGCTCGACAGCAGCCGCCTGTTGCCGTTCGCCAGGTTCAGGCTCACCAGTGTCGCGTGGAGCTCGGTGACCATCGCCAGGCCGTTGCTCGTGATCTGGGTCGCCGTTTTTAGTGCCTCCCTCATCTTCTTCCCCGCGTTGCCTGCAGACGAGACGAGAATAATGATCTTTTGAGTACACCCGGCAAATTTGGGCCCGGCCCAGGCTCAGCACGTAGAACCACACTCGGACATAAGCTCGGGCATTTTCGGGTCGTGATGTTTTCGATCCGTGCCATGCTGGCCCAAATTGTTGGGTCTATTTAAGCGGTTGTTTTCTTAGGCTTATAATGGGAAGGTGGCTCTCTTAAGGGAAGATGCAAGAGCACTAGGATTTTTTTTACCAGTCGTGTTCTCGAACCCGTCGAAGCAAGTTTCCTGGTACGTGATGGCGGCGCTGAGCCAGACCTTCAGGTTGGAGAGGATGTCGTCGAGCTTGTTGATGTCGAAGTCACCCACCTTCTCGAATGAGCGCCTGAGGTCGGCGATGGAGTAGCCCATGAGCTCCTTACAGTTCTCGAGAGCCTGGGCGGCCCTCGGGTCCTTCTCCAGCTCCCTCAGCACGGCCGACTTCTTCACCGCCGCCTCGATGTTCTTCACCGCGGCGTCGAACCCGGCCTTGATCAGCTCCTTGGGGTCGCTGGTGTTGGCGCCCTTGAGGCTCTTAACGCACGTCTGCTTGTAGTCGGTCGGCGAGCAGATCGCCTCGACCGCCTTCATGGACGACGACACATCCCTGGCCGTGGAGTTGGTCCCCTCGTCGTCGGGCCCGTTGTACACGACGCCGAACGTCACCGCCACGCCGATGGCCACGAGGATGACGGAGGACACCACGATTATCCCGACCCTCTTGCCGCTCGACATGTTCCCCGATGCACAACTCCCTCAGAATCGACGATCAAAACATGAAATCCACAAACCGAAAGCTGGAAAACGGACGCAGAAATCTCCCGGATAGGGGGAGAGAAGCACAAGACTGTAAATTAACTGCCTGAAGAATTGCCGGGTTGGTAAATTTACGAGGCCCTCTCTCCTCCAAGCCTGAGAGCCTCTGGAGATTTAACGCTTTTGAGAGAGAAGGGAGGAGGAAGAGCATTTTTATTTATATGAGCGAAGGATAAGAAGGAAAAGAAACTAACGGATATTCAAAAATAGATAGTCAGGAGAGGGAGAGGGAATTGAAGGGAGGAGAAGGGAGGCAAGGTAGAGGTTGGTNGGTCAGGGGAGGGAGAGGGAATTGGAGGGAGGAGAAGGGAGGCAAGGTAGAGGTTGGTAACAGTTTTGCTAAAATTAAGGATTGGAGGGTGCTGTCTGAAATTCGGGAGGATATTGTCTGTCCGCACTTCTCACCACTTTCTTTTATTTTCTTTTCTTCTCTTTTATTTTTTTATTTTTATATATAAATATTACCTATTACGGTAACAATCGACTAATTTATCGAAAAGTATATTATACGGCATGAGATCCACACTTAATTCCTACTCTACGTGTAGCTTTCCATGTTCAACACTTTTGCTATCCCAAATTTGGGATTTATATGCCAATGTCGGGTGATCGGGGGATCGTGGTCTAGTGCTTCTTCTATTCAAGTACGGTCTTGAGCTAGAAGCATGTTGATGAAGAAAATCCATAATCGGGGAGAGCTTAACGGATTAATTATATTTGAACTTGTATTAGCCGTAACTTATTAA